>CM018048.1:41600750-41929910 GCA_008638375.1 Nyssa sinensis
CAGCCCCGAGAGATTTCAGGGACTGCTCCAAGAGGGCTAGAGACTGCTTCAGTCCTCAATCCTCAGATCCCTCCTAAGCCAAACAATGGTCTTTGAGTTGCTACCCATATTTGAGAATTCAGACCTTTCAAGTCAACTCAAATGTTCATATCTCACAGTACAACAATGAAGCCCTGTTTACAAGTAACAAAACCAAATTCTTCAGCTTAACTTAAAAGTTCCTTATCTCATAATGCTTTAAAAAGCTTCTCAACATTTTTTGTACAATCCAAACTAGCAATTCAATCAAACAAGATCATGGTGCCCAATTCAAGCAATCAAGATTCGAAACCCAATAACATGTTTATGGGATCTGGGGTTTTGCCAAACTGCCAAAAGACTATCTACAATCGCAACAAAAAAACTCAAGTTTACCTAGAAGATATCAAAACCATAACTGGGAAGTCCCCAATTCAAGATATGGGAGTTTGCTGAGCCTGCCGATCATATAGTAAAAAATTAAATGAAACAAAACACTCAATACAACCAACTTATTAAGAGGTACTTCAACAACTCCACCGGACCACCTCTTATGAATACCATGTCCTTAAAACATCAACTTAAAGTTTAACCCTCAACTAAACCCATCCCTACATGTCTTCAAAGTCCAAAATCCAAAATCCAAAACCCAAAATTAAACAATGAATCAAATTCTAGCAATATAGAAAATATCTCCAAAACCACTACTCAAATGGGAATTTTTTCCTGCGACCTTCACAGAGAACTCGACCAAAACCCAAGAGGCAAAATCAGAACTGGAACTAGAAGGAGCGACAAATAATGGGGAAGACTTGCCTATAACAATCGATTGTTTAGAGACCGTACAGAATCTTCTGGTTTACCTATTGGTCTCCAAACCGAGTTCTATGAGCAAGAGATCAGACTTTATGAAATAGTAAGTGGCATGAATCCGATCAACATTGCGTCTAAATTTCCCCAACACGGTAGGATGCTCCTTCTCAACAAGGATACATTTTGAACTGGTTTTATGCACTGTCACCCTTACAGGGGATCTCTATGCAGCGGCAAACAGGCCTGCCAGAGGCTTCCCAGCCGTTGAAACCACGCTCCAAAACCATAATTGTTTTTATTCCCACATCTTCCTTTGTTTTGGACAGATAATCTACGAGTCTTCTTGCACACTTTGGGCCACAAGCCTACAAAATAATGATCCAAAGTCCAGTTATTACATCAATGCTTGAATATTGTAAAATCCTCTTTTTATAGAAATTTTAAGCATCTAAAGATAGGATTCATAAATAAAGAACATGAGGGTAGCTTGGGAAGATACAGAACATGAATTCCAATCTACAATTTCTAGTGTGGGGCCATGCAGGAAATGATAGAGAAGAAGAAAGGAAGTTTACCGGATATGGGGCAATGCATTCATGGAAGGATCAATAGAGAAAAATCAATCACCTTGAATGAAGTTTGCTGCTCGATCGCTTCAACAAAATTGTGTCTGAGAGAGAGATTCGAGATTGCTAAACGCAGAGAGAGAGAGAAAGAGTGAAGTTGCCCTTGTGCTTGAGAGAGGGAAAGAGTGTCTGAGAGAGAGAGCAACTGAATTGGGGGAATCTAAAGAGTTATTAGCGACGCCCACAGTGCATCGCTAATAACTCCATGAGCATCGCTAATGTTACCCAATACGGCGCCGTTATCATTTAGCCCAAGTGTTACCGACGCACACATGTACGTCGCTAAACTCATGAAGTATTAGCAACGCCTATGTGCGTCGCTAATGGCCCCACGTGCGTCGCTAATAGTTTCGCTCCTATTTTTCAAGCGGGAAACCATTTTTTTTATTAATTTTTTTTTCATTATTAGCAACGCCCCATTGTGCGTCGTGAAAAGGCACTTTTAGCGACTCATTTTGTGCGTCGCTAATAATGTGCGTCGCGAAAAGTGGGTTTTTTTGTAGTGACACCTCATGTAGTTTGAAGTAAGTCGAATGTGAACCTTCAAACAGGTGCTAGGAGAGCGATTGAGTTAGAGTGTTCGGGTTAGGCACTGAGACAGTGACAAGAGGCGTTAAGATAGCGACGGGCGCCAGATGGCGACTAGACTAAGATTCGTGCGGCGTTTATTCTTATTTTTATGAGATTGAGATTGACATGCCCAATTGAGTATGAGTTCCGTCGTAGCATACATTACATACTGTATAGTGCTGTTGATGTGACCTTTCATAAAGAGAGTGACTGTATATATCCCTGTTTCGTCACTATGTGAGCTCTGAGAACTACTTTGAGTTTCATTGTGCCTTTTGTAACCTAAGACTACGTTATGAAAAGAGGGCTTGATGTCGCTACTTTAGCATGTGCTTAAAGGATTATGATTGATCCGGTAAGTGGAAAGTGATGTAGAGAACTTAGTACTCACCCTATGTGGATGAATAAGAGATGTTGGATATTGGGACAGGTTTGACTCTAACACATAGCCATTTGGGCATCCACAAGATTATGAATGAAAGCTTATGATAAGATTATGATTCTTATCATTTTTGATTGGTTTCAAATTTCAACTAACTTGGATATATACATCTCGCATTTTGGTTACAGGATAGGTGTGAAAAAATTTATTTGTTATCGCAATTCTCTTGGCTTCCTAGTTTTTATCTGAGATTCTTCTTAGGTTACCATCTATGCCTCTGGACTTGGGTTGTAAAAAGGACATAGAAGACTCGTATTGTAGCCATTTTATTGATGTGAGAATTCTATCTGTGGTGTTCCGATGGTTACCAGAAATTCGTAACACAAACCAAGATCTTTCACTTCTGCGAACTCGATTCTTATAGGTAACCAGGTTCACACCCAATTTTATATATATCTTTCCACCAGGTATAATCTTTAGATTTTTCTTACTCATGTATTTTTTAGAAGCGTCTTTTGAAGAAAAGTTTTTGATCTAAAATTTTTATTCAAAGCCATTTTTGTAAAGATGCCTCTAAAAGCATCTTTTCAAAAAACTCATTTTGGCTTGATATTTGGAAACTTAAAGAGTAATGAATTTTTAAACAGTTAGAATTTTATTCAACAAAAAACATTTTTTTCAAAAGACATTTTTAAAGGCACTTTTTTGAAAAGATGGTTTTAGTCGAAAAATTTGATTTAATAGCATTTCAAAAACGCTTTTAAAAATTACATGAGTTTTGGGTAATAACAAAAAAAACTGCATAGATTTGATAAAATTTTAAAAAAATGTGTGGGTTGAGTACAAAATTCATAATCTTAAACTGCTTAGTAGCTTTTTATAAAATTCATGTTTTATCATTCAACTGTTATCTTTACTGTATTTGTTATGCTATGTCAAATTTTCAACTACCAATTTAATCAGATGTAAATATCTAATCTATAAATTTATATTTGTCTTAACATATATGAGAATTAAACTCTGATTTAAAGTGTGATATAATAAGACAATTTTAAATCTTTAATTAATTTGATTTTTTCACGAGTGATAAATTTAGAACCCTAATCAATTAAATGATTACATTAGTCAAAAGATGAATTTTATAGAAAAACTCATTAGTGATACAAGAGTTTTTTTTTTTTTGTTGTCAACAAAAGGTGTGTTGTACAATCATGACTTGACAAGTGTCGTGGGGCTTGTAACACCCCATATCTAATTAATGAAGAATTAATATTAGTTAATTAGATATTAACATCTTTAGTATATAATTGTACTATGATAAGCATTAGGGGACGATATTTCTTAAAAAGAAAATAAACAGCACGAGTTACGATAGAGTGACACAAAATTTAAATTCATTAAGAAGACAAATATTAGTAAGCATGAAATAACGTTAGCTAGAAATAAAAGAGATATTTATAAAAAATAAATTGCATATTCTATTGAAGAAAACTTATAGCAAACTAAGTAAAAAGGAAAAAGGAAAAAAATGGGCCAAAAGAGTGTTGGCCCAAAGAATCGAACTCAAGACTTAACCAAAATCCTAAACCCACTTGGCTATCAGCACTTATGTGTTATAATAGCCAAGTTATATGTATATAATGCAGAATGAGGGAGGGGAAGTGCTAAAACAATGAGGTGGCAACACCCTATTGCACCACACCTTGGTCCAATAGGGTTCCATGCTAACCCCATATAATGAGATGTACGCTAGCTTGAATGTATAAGGATAGAAGACAGACCTTGTGCATTGTGAAGTATGAGTGACATGTAGACCATATGTGTGTGCAGCTAGAGAGAGAGAGAGAGAAGGAAGAAGAAAGAGGGAAGAAAAAAGAATAAGGAAAAGAAGGAAGAAGAGAAGAAGGTTGCGTGAGTCCTGGAGTGGACCTTAGGAGGCCAGAAGCTCAGAACCGAGCCAAGGGAAGAAACCCACCATTGAAGGTAAACACCCAAAACCCATTTTTCTCTCTAAATAAAGATTTTACTTTGATATGCAGTTTATAGGATTTAGATGCATGCATGATTGTTTGGTGTTATATTGTGGTTTGGAGAGTTGGAGAGGAGACCTAGGAGGCTTGAGATGATGAAAACTCAAGGCTACCATTAATGGACCACCGAAGAAAACATAGTTGAATCGACCTTAAGCAAACCAATTTCTTTTGGTCAAGGCTGAAACTAGATCTCAAAATAGTCATAAAGCCACTAGGCCGCGACTAAATGATGGAGAAAAGGGCTCCAAACCTCACAGTGCAGGTTTCGGCCCTAAAGTCGAATGCCACAAAACAGCCCTTAACCTCTATTTTTAGAACGAGGAACAAAAACCCATGTTGTGACGATCATCATGGAGGAAACAATAGTCAAAATGACCAAGAAATGAGCTCTAATGGAGCTTTGATAGTAAACGGCCATTGACGCTAGATAAAGTTTTTAGGATTGAGACAACCCATGAAACAAAAGCCAAAACGTTCCTTAATGTCCCAGAAAAGCATAGGAATTGAAAGTATAGGAAATGGATGCTTAAAAATGCATGAAATAGAAGATTAAGATTTCAAAAACTAGGGCTACAGTGACCCTCATGATAGCGACGATGAATAGTATGGGTCGGATCTTCGGGTCGGGTCGGGTTTTAACCGGATGACTGGATAAGTTGGGTAATACCAAAATAGCGTAGTTTCAATTAAATGGGTGATGTCACGCGAACATCACAATGACGTAGTGAACTGGATGAACCAGTTGGTTTTTGACATAACAAGACCGGTTCACTTACCCTTAGATCAAATGGGATGTTTTTTTTTTTTTTAAATAAGTTTCTAAAATTCTATTTTGACCCCTAAACCTTTAATTTACTACACTGTGGCACAACCTTTTGAAAAATTTATTCAATTAGGCCCCTGAAAAATATAAATTATTATATTTTAAATTCTAGAATTTTGAAAATCGTAATAGTACCCCCTGAATTTAATGGAAATTACAAAATACCCCTTAACATAAGTTAAATGACTAAAATGCCCTTGTTAAGTGGGAAATACTTCACGTTAGCATAAAATGAGCTAGACAAAGCCAAATCAAGATATGTAAAAAACAAACTTATATTTTTTTGACATTTTAGACCTAGTGGTGGGCTCCGCTTGGGTAGCTTAATTTTTTAAATACATAGACGGACAAACTAAACTAATTTCAAAAAAGTCTTAAAGGCTAAATGAAGCTACCAAATGACCTCCAAAAATCATGAGGGTACCTACTCAACAGTGGGATCCGTTTCTCCAAATAAGACATCTAAAATACTGATATGCAAAATTTTCCCTTTTTAGGACATTTTTAAGGATACAACGAGCTACCAAAAGAGGGTAAAAGAATCAATTAAGATATATTCTAATTTTCATAAGTCCATAGACCTAAAACACAACCTATAGGACTAAAAGATGATAAATCCATCAATAAAATCAGAATAAGTCCAGAAGTAAAATTGAACTAAATAATGTTTCCTGATTTATAGGATCAGCGAAAGGGAAGGAGAATAAGATCTCTTAAAAGGAGGGAAACCGTTTTGAAGGTAAGTAAACCCAAACTCTAATGTGTGGTGTTTCTTAGACATGTTACAATTATGTCCTTCTTGATGCTGCCAATTTGTGTTTTCTTTTACACACTTATCAGTTATTTTGATTCCATAGTTTGACACTTGTAACTTCCTTGTGGATATATTGAGATTATTATTGCCAATATCCTGATGTGATTTCTTATACATTGCTATAACCCTTGATTTTGGATGTTAGAAAACTATTGTATTCTCTTTTGTTATGAACCTTGAATTTTATGGATATGTACATTCCTTATGGAATTCATCTGATTATCTCATTTTTATGAGAACCCAGGGGTTGTGTCTATTGCAACGCCTATCTTGATTCTTTAGATGTTGATGACCTATGGGTTGGTGCTTGGGAATGATACCCAACACTTAGTCCTGATAAGAACGTGATTATTTGATAAGAACTGTTAGTGCCATTCAGGGAAACCCATAGATAAGGGGTGAACCCGAATGTGCGCTGTTTAGGGGTAATCGGACCCTATTTTTTTTTTTATAACATCTTATAGATTCAATATTCATGTATTATATATTTTATACCTTGATTATAGTCTGATGATGTACTCTTTGTTTTGTGGATATGCTTTTCAAGCTTATCATTACATTCGATTTGATATCTCGTGATTCTTGGCAGTTGATTATTATATATGCTAAATCATTTATTGTTGTCTTGCTAAATTGCTCACATCTCCCTTTCAAGCTATTTTTGGAATGTGCCTTTTGATCCACGGGTCATCCCTAGTGATTTATTTTTCCTTGTGACTGATTATTTTTTTATGTCTATGTCCTTTCGCTTGCCAATTGTTTGCATTCTATTATCTAAATTAACCCTGACCCATGACAGAGCGAGGGAATTTACTTACTGAGCTAAGTTAGCTCACTCCATATTTATATCATTTTTTTCAAGAAAGGACGCTATAGGGGGACCGTAGGGTGCTCACTGCTAGCAGGCGTCACGTTTTTGCTCACGGTCCTGTCTTCCGCATGTAATGGTGGATTCTTTTGTTATAAATTATAATAGACTAAGTATGTTATAGTCTCTCTCTCCCATGAGTCCATGTCTTGGGGATGACATTTTGTTAGAGGATCTGTAATTTAAGAATCGCTTTTGTCATGGTCTATAAACTTTCTTTTGATTATGTTACCTAATTATCCAATTTGATAACTCTATTGGTGATCCTTAATTAAAATTTGTTAGGGACGGTTTGAGAGCCGCCCCCGCGACCCTTAATTCATATAAGGTGGGTTTGTGGTCGTGACAGGGCTTGTTTGGGAACTGCAGATGAATTGATTTTAAATTTTTTGTTATTTGGTTACTTGATAATTACCTTTTAGTAGTGGTCCTAAAATAATACTTAAAACCTAAACAAAGTTAGACTAGAAATGAGTTGGTTTTCCTAAAAATTAGATGGATAACTTGATGGGAGTGGTTCTAACGTGATCTAATTTGAAGAATTTTCAAATACGCCTGTTGTGAAATTAATGATCTATACAACAATAATTAGAGAGAGAGAAAAAATCGACATAGAGAATTTATGTGGTTAGACAATGTGTCTACGTTCACGAGTGTGGCTATCTTTTTTTATTATGTAAAAAATAGAGTTACAACGTATTTATACTGCATAATACCTATATATACCTAATTTATTTGTTACAATAATATAAGTCATATATCTAACAAGCCCCTTAAAAAAAACTACAAGCTCAGGCCCAAAAACATAAACCCACTCGAACTTAATCTAGAAAACTTGATAAAGAGATCGAGGGCTCCATCCGAGAAGAAATTATCCAATAAAATTGTCACACTATATTGGATATATAGGGACGTAGTATGATGGTGTCTCACATAATTTTTAAATTTTCTATGATTCATGCGAACTAATTTCTCCATAAATTTTTAAAACATTGAAGAGTTTATGAGATGCTTTCATTGTATGATGTGGTGTAACAATTTTACCAGATAATAACTCCTATCTAATGTCACCACTACTTTGTTAAGGTTATTTAGGAACACATTTCAAAGCGAATAAAGTTGCATTCATAAGAAATAAAGTAATTCCCATATCTTGACAGGCAAACCTTGCCAACCACAACCTGTCTTCTCTTAGCTTTGTTTAATACTTACCCTTTTTTTTTTTAGTACAAAGAAAACTTTAGATGTTTAGCATTATTTCTATTTCGGAGTGGATATTGTTTCTAACCCTTCATAAGCCTGACTTGTATCTTGCGGTTCATTGTCTTTTAGGTCATGCTTGTTTCGTGAATTAGATAAGAATGGATTATTTATTTTTTTACTAATAGTGATATTGATGTTGTACTTTCCTGGTCTGAAGGCTTCCCGTCCTTGGCTGCCTGTCAAGAATTTGAGGTCAAAGGGTTATTGGGAAGGCTCCGGTGGTAGCCGTTCCAATGATAAAGTTAGTAAAGAAATAAATATAGTAATTTAAAAAAGAATTGAACATAACTTGAGAGCGTACCTTATGGACTTATTTATAGGCTATAGATCTCTTAAGTTGAGTAGGTTTAGGAGTAGTAAAAATAGGGATTTGAAGATATTATGAAAATAGTAGTTGCCATATTGAACTCTGCTTCCTTATTCTGAGATCGGTAGAGGATATGGAAGGCGGTGTTAGACTCTTGACCATATACCTCTGAACCCCCCTACTTGGTTGACCTAGATAAAACAATATTTCTTGATCTATACCCTGAATAACTCTGTATAGACATGCGTCATGCTTCGAACATGTTTGTCATTTTATGGTATATCACCAACTCCCCCCCTCAAAGCCTCTATTCTAGGGCATGCTTAGAGTAGAGGTTAGGGTTTTTGAGATGTTACACGCGTGGTAGTCATAAATACACCGCTCTGTATTTCGAGGAGACGATCATTGATGTGACATTTATTGTGTCAGCTGCTGGCTGGAATTACGAGGCCATCATTGGCTCAACCGCTGCAATGGTTTAGAAGCAATGTTCCCCAAAGTGGGCACCCATCGAGCCTCTATAACAGGGGGGCAACGCATCACCATTTCCCTCGTCAATATTTGGAATTCTGACTTGAGAATATTCAACCCCCCAAGGGAAATTTCTAAAGTGATTTTCGGTGTATCAGAGAGTTCCCTTCGATCAAGACCCCAGTCAGGTTTGGTTTACAAACATTTCTTAACTTTCTTCATTTGTTTTTCTCTTTTTTCTACCCTTCTTCTACATACTTCTCTTCTATTTGTCTTTTGAACAATGTCTGTCTTTAATGCTCAGTCAGTCACTGGTTATGAAATCATAGATCTTCAAGAAGCAGATGACCAAGTAGAAGTAAATTTAGTAGTTAGTATCCCTTCGAAAAAAGTAGAAAACAAATATGTTGACAGTCCAATCCTAGTTCGGAGGCTAGGATAGTTAAGGCTTTCATGGAGCCTAGGAACATTGGAGAGGAAACCTCAGGTAAATCCCACAAAAGGAAAGGAAAAAGCGCTATGACTCAGAGCATGATAGATGCTTTGAGGGCTACTTTTGACTTCCCTGTAAACGTGTCATGTAGGGTACCAGGACATATGAACTGTCAGTTTAGTATCCAGTAAGGTGAGATTTGTGCTTACCTTGAATGGTTTGAGATAGGGGTTCGATTTCCCTTCCACCTTTTCATTAGGAAATTTTTTTAGCTAGTTTAAGATTTTCCCTAACCGACCTGAATATAAATAGTTGGAGGCAATTGCTAGGCTTTATAGTTTTGGGTTATCTGAACGGGGTCGAGGTAGATTTCCCTTTGATTAGGAGTAATATGAATCCGAAGTACCTAAAGTCGGAAGGCATGTTCTACATGTCCTTTGATAAAGAATTCAGACCCCTTTCCTCTTTACCCTCTTCCAATAAGACTTGGAAGAAATGGTACTTCTATCTCAAAGGAGGTTGAGAGTTTGAAGATTTCGAGAGCCAAGTTTCAACCTTCCCATGCAGGATTGGTATAAAGGGTGAGCCCCCTCTTTTTTTATCTGCCTTTGATCTTTCATTTCTATGTATTTTGACTTAACTTATTCTGATTATGCAGAAAACTCGGTATGGAAGAGGTCGATCTTTACTTTTAACCTTTAGAAGAAGTACAAGAAACTTCTTCAAACCAACAGTCGTTCACATGAAGCCATCCTCACCCTAAGAAACTTGATGGACGTTGGGCTGGTGCAGGATCGCACTGTGAGCTTAAAGAAGTCCTTGGTCACCAGGTGGGTGCTACTGAGGAAAAAGAAGAAAGTTGGGGAGAGTTCGTCTCCTGCCGAACCTCCCGCTCCAGAGAAGAGAATGAGGCTAATTTTTAACCCTCGTCGAGAGAACTGTCTTGAAATATTTGGGGATTTCCCTTGCTCGGGAGGCCCTTTACCCACAGTACCCTTCGTATTGAAGAAGAGAAGAGGGAAGGGCAAATTAGTTGCTGCATCTTCAAAGCCTAATGACTCTGGTGTGATAGCCATAAAGAAGGCCTATGAGGATTCTTTGGCAACAGGCCCAAACAAATTCATAGGGCTAAAGCCCCAAAAGATAGCCAAAGACCTAATGGTTATTCACATGAGGGTGAGTTCTACATCATTTATCTTATTTTCACTTTCTTGCTTTTTTATTTTGCACATATTTAGTTTTGACTTGATTGTCTCGTGTCGTTTGTCTTTTTCAGGTCGTCTATCATTTGGCAGCCATTATGGACTGCCCTGAGAATTCTGAGCAGATTGACACCCTCCAATCTGAGCTCGATGAGGCCAGACACCAGTTGGGAACGACACAATCTTTGGTAGTAACTGCCAATAAGAAACTGAAGGATGCTTGCCAACTTCTACTCCATTTTAGAGTCCGAGAGGGATGCCCTTGCTACTGAGCTGGAAGACATCAAGAAGAGATTTGCAGACTTCTAGGCTGCCTCTATCAAGAAGGTTCAGAACACCGCTGAAGCTCTTAGATCCCAAACTAAGGTGGATCTGAAGGCTGGAGTCCAAGATCTAGGTGGCAAACTGATTGAGTATGAATATTGAACCTTTAGGGAAAAGCTTCGTAAAAAGTATCCCGACTTGGATATGACTGGAATAAATGATATCGAAGTCTTCCAAGTTGAGATTGATACATTGGATGCTGATGACAAAAAAGAGAAAGTGGATCTAGAACTCCCTTAAATCGCCCCATTAGAGACTGCAAAGCCAACAACAAAGTAGACTCGGGATTTTTTGTTTTTATCTTGTAAGCTTCCCATTTTTGGGCTATTATATGAAATTTCAATCATTTCAAAACTTGTGTCTTTCCTGATATATTTGTGGTATGTCTAACTTCAAGAGAATTTCTTTAATATTTAGGCTAGTAAAAAATATAAGCTCTTTAGAGACTCCAAAACACTCATAAGTTATTTCAGAGGTCTAAATAATAGGATACACAGAATCATAACACTTATAAGTAAAATAAGATTTCTCAAGTGCCTGCATACTGATAATTCATGATATACAAACCTACAATCCTTGTAAATAAAACAAGGCTTTTCTAGAAGTCTGTAGAGTGAGAAAATGGACCAGACCCATAACACTCTTAATGAACACAAGGTCAGGGGTCTGCATATTGATAAAATGGACCAAACCTATAGTACTTGTATTAAACACAAGACCTTTAGGGATCTGTATATTGATTTAATAGACCAGACCTGTGATACTTGGGATGGATACAAGGTTTTTAGGAGTCTATACATTGGTGAAATAGACTAGACCTATAGCACTTATAATAGATACAAGGCTTTTAGAGGTCTATACACTGAGTGAAATGGACCAGACTTGTAACATTTGTAATGGATACAAGGCTTTTAGGAGTTTGTACATTGATGAAATGGACTAGACCTGTAACATTTGTAATGGACACAAGGCTTTTAGGGGTCTGTACATTGATGAAATGGACTAGACCTGTAGCATTTGTAATACATACAAGGCTTTTAGGGGTTTGTACATTGAGGAAATGGACTAGACCTTTAGCATTTGAATGGATACAAGGCTTTTAGGGGTCTGTACATTGATGAAATAGACTAGACCTGTAGCACTTGTAATAGAGACAAGACTTTTAGGGGTTTGTACATTGATAACAACCTTTGAAGTGAATCGAAAATATCTTTATTATTGATAATACTTGCATAAGTGTTTGATATTCCAAGGTCAGGGTATAGGCTTTCCAGTTGAATCTTCCAACCAATAAGTTGTAAGTCTGACGATCTTGGTTACTTTGTAAGGCTTGAAGGCTTTCTACATATTCAAAAAGGGTGTAGAATCAGAGTCACGCAACTCTCCTTATTTATTAACTCCCATCAACTTGTGATAAAAGCCAAAGAACGTGGATTTATTTTATGTTTCAAGTGTCTTATCAAAAGGGTTCCAAATATGGGAATTAGTGGAAAAAGGATTCATATAAAATCAAGATTCTAAAGATTGTTGAAAACAAGATTTAAAGAAAATTAAGAATTGAGAAAAAAATTAAGATTTTCAAGAAGATCCCTTTTAATAAAAAATATAGATTTAAATAACCAATATTTTTGGGATGCCAACCCTTAAAACAGGCTGCTTTAACCAAGAGGCCAATATCTAACAACTTGCAAAAGATGTAGACTTACTAGAAGAAAGACGTGAGCAAGCTCGGATTAGGACTGAAGCCTACCAACAGAGAGTGGCTAAATATTTCAACTAGGGGTTAAAACCTATCAATTTTCAGGTCGGATATCTCATCCTAAGAAGTGTGTTTCCAAACACTAAAGATTCCACCATGGAAAAGCTCTCCCCTGACTGGGAAGTAGGAATGATTGTCTCGGTGCTATAGGCAAGCGAAAATGGTGTTTCCGTAATTGGGGTTCTTTTAGTAGTTCGGTATGCCCAGAGCACTCTAGGGAGTTGTTCGACCCATTTTCCCTTAGCTTTCTTCAACCTCCTCTTTATTGCTTCGAGAATTTACGATTGGTAACCTCGGCTTACCCATTGGCTTGAGGATGCCCTAGAGAGGATAAGTGGTGACTGATGTGCAAGTTTTTAGTAAACTACCCTAATACCTTTCCAGCAAAATGCGTCCTATTGTTTGAAATAATGATGCAAGGTATATCGAACCAGCACACAACATTTTTTCAAGTGAAATTCTTTACTTCTACCTCTGTGATGTGGGTCAGTGGTTCAACTTTTGTCCATTTAAAGAAATAATCAATAACGACTAGCAAGAATCTTCTGTTCTGAGGGACTTTTGGCAATGGTCCTACAATGTTCATTCCCCACCGGGCGAAAGGCTACGGACTCGCGATAGGGACAAGTTCACGACGAGGTTGCTGTTGGTAAGAAGCGAAACACATTTTTGAACATATTCCTTAGCCTGCTCTAGCATATTAGGCCAGTAGTAGCCCTGAGTCAAAGTTTAATAAGCTACGATCCTACCGCCGCTATGGTTGCCACAGATCCCCTCATGTATCTCGGTTAAGACGTAGTGGGCCTCTTCTAAAGTTAAGCACCGTATGAGGGGCTGTGTGTAAGACTTTTGGTAAAGTGTTTCTTTAAGAATTAAATACCAATCTGCCCTAATTCGTATTCTTCTAGTATGATTCTTGTCTTCTAGAAGCAACCCTTCCTTTAGGTACTAGATGAGGGGAGTCATCCAATTCTAAGATTGTTATGAGATTTGAAGGGATTATGTTACTTCAATGCTAGGTTTTGACTGGTATGAGATTTTTACCATTGAATCCCTTTCTGGTTTGAGATGAGAGGCCATATTTGCTAAAGCATCGGCCCTGTAGTTTTGGTTTCTTTCAATCTTTTGAATAGTGAACTTGCGGAAAGACAACTTTAATGATTCTACCAGTTCTGAATATCTGGTCATTTTGTTATCCTTGGTAGGATAATCTCCCAAAACTTGGCTCACTACAAGCTGAGAGTAAGAAAATGCTTCAAGGTTCAGAGTTTCACATTCTAGAGCTAATTTCATCCCAAGGATAAGTACTTCTTACTTGGCTTCATTGTTAGAGGCTTTAAATCCCAAGCTAATGGCTTTTCGATTACAATCCCATCAGAAGACTAAAGTATTATACCTACTCTAGAGCCCTTGTCTGTAGATGAATCATCGGTGTCAAGTAGCCACACCGAAGTGTCTGTAGTAGTTTGAGCTTTCGAATGCTGCGTTCCAGTGAATTCTGCTATAAAATCTGCTAGTACTTGAGCTTTGATAGCAGTCCGTGGAACATAGGATATGTCAAATTCTCCTAGTTCTATTGACCATTTGACTAGTCGTCCTGAGACTTCGGGTTTGTGTAGGACTGATTTTAAAGGAGAGCTAATTTCATCCCAAGGATAAGTACTTCTTACTTGGCTTCATTGTTAGAGGCTTTAAATCCCAAGCTAATGGCTTTTCTATTATGATCCCATCAGAAGACCGAAATATTATATATACTCTAGAGCCATTGTCTGTAGATGAACCATCGGTGTCAAGTAGCCACACCGAAGTGTCTGTAGTAGTTTGAACTTTTGAATGCTGCATTCCAGTGAATTCTGCTAATACTTGAGCTTTGATAGCAGTTCGTGTAATATAGGATATGTCAAATTTTCCTAGTTCTATTGACCATTTGACTAGTCGTCCCTAGACTTCGGGTTTGTGTAGGACTGATTTTAAAGGATACGATGTAGGGATTATGGTAGGGCTTGAAAGTATGGTTTGAGCTTCCAAGCGGATATTACTAAAGCTAAGGCTAATTTTTTTAATTTCGGAGTACCTTGTCTCGGTGTCCAGAAGTGCTTTACTTACGTAGAAAATCGGCCTCTGAATTCCTTTGTCTTGCCTAACCAACACAGAGCTAATGGCACTTTTTGACACAGCTAAGTACATGAGTAGTTTTTTCCTCTAGCACTGATTTTGAAAGGATTTTGGGGGAGGCTAAATATTTCTTGAGTTATTGGAAGGCCTCTTCACATTCAGAAGTCCATTCTAAGGCCTTACTCCCTCTCAAGGTTTTAAAGAATGGAAGACACCGATTCGTAGATTTAAAGATAAACCTATTCAGTGCTGCTATCTTTCCATTCAGCCCTTGAATATCTTTCTTAGTTTTAGGTGATTCTAGTGCAATCAGAGTCTTGATCTGTGAGGGATCTGCCTCAATTCCTTTTCGAGAAACTAGGAAACCCAAGAATTTTCCTTCTGTGATCCCAAAAGTACATTTTAATGGGGTTAATTTTCATTTTGTGTTTCTTCAAGATGTCGAATATCTAGTTCAAAGTGCTGAATGTAGTCATTCTTTTGAACACTTTTAACAAGCATATCGTTGATGTAGACTTCCATTGTATCCCTAATCTGAAGGCCAAACATTTTGTTTACAAGCCTTTGGTACGTAGCCCTAACATTCTTCAAACTGAACGGTATCATTGTATAACAATAGAGACCCTGTTCTGATATGAAGGTTATTTTCTCCTAGTTTAGATGATACATTTGAATTTGATTGTACCCAGAGTAAGCATCCATGAAACTCATGAGTAAGTGACTTGCTGTGGCATCAACAAATTGATCAATTCTGGGAAGAGGAAAGTTATCTTTATGAAAAACTTTGTTAAGGTTGGTTTAGTTAACACATACCCTCCACTTGCTGTTCTTTTTTTTTTTTTTTTGCAAGAACTGTATGGGCAAGCCACTCTGGGTAGAACATTTCTCTTATCATTCCAACATTAAGTAACCTCTAAACCTCTTCATTGATGATCTTGTGACGTTCTGGGGCAAACTTCCTCATTTTTTACCTTACTGTGGGATGGTTTGGATCCTTCATCAGCTTGTGAGAGATGAAATCAGGATCTATTACCTCTATATTTCTAGTTTCCCAAGAAAATACCAAAAGGTTGGCCTTTAGGGATTTAACAATATTTTCTTGCCTAGAATGAGACAGAGCTGAGTCAATCTGTAAGTGCTTTTCCTTTTCTTCAATGTTAATGAGCACTTTGATAGGCTCCTCCATTAGTTTGACTGCACTGTCTCTTCCTTTGGGATTTTGTGGCTCGTTAATCTTGGAAGGACATTCTTTTACCTCATGAAGATTGGAAGATAAAGAACTTTCCCTTTCATGAGGATACTGTAATTTCTATTTGGAAGGCTTTTCTTTTAGTGCGAGGGCATGACATTCCCGGGCAGTGGGCTAACATCCCTTGATGGTGAAAATTTTGTTGTTGTGGACATATTTCAAGCATTGATGGAGGGTTGAAGTAACTGCTTTCATCTGGTGGATCCAAGGCCTCCCAATAATGACATTATAGGGAGATTTAACGTCTAGGACCATGTATTCAAAGATCAATGTCTTTTGTCTGTCCCTCTCTCCTACCATGATTGGTAGGTTAATTTTACCCATTGGGACATTAAGATTCCTGTCGAATCCTGCCATGACAGCAACGGTAGCTTTGATGTTATTAGAGTCGAGTTTCATGTGTTTGAAGGGTTCATAAAATAATACGTTGGTAGAACTTCTAGTATTTACGAGAACCTTTTTAACCTCAAAATTAACGATTTTGAGTGAGACGACAAGAGCATCGCTGTGGGGACAATGTATCCTAATAAAGTCCAATTCAAATAACTGGATTTGAGGCTCTAACTTCACATTTTTCTCAATGGTCGAGATCTGGATAATACGGGGTTCTGCCTTTACCTCCCGAGCATATATTTTCCTAGTTTGATTAGATGTTCCTGTTATCATATTGTCAGCGTGAAGCACAAAGATGACTTGATTATTTTACCATTGCTGATCATTCTAAATTTTCCTCTATTTAAGCCTTTGCTCTTGCCCCATTTGAGGTGGTATTTCGTCACGTGGGTTCTGCCTCCCGTCTTGGTGGACAAACTCTCTTAGTCGTCCTCTCTTGATGGGATGCACTATTTCTTGCTTCAGAGCCTTGCACTCCTCAGTTGTGTGCCCCTGCTTCTTATGAAAATCATAATACTTGTTCTGATTCCTTAAGTTAGGGTAGCTTTTTTCTAGCTCCGGCCACCTCAGGTATACACGAGTTTGGATCTTTTAGAGTATGTGGCTAAGAGAGGCATTCAGAGGGGTATAAGTCCTATATTTCCCAAAGTTAGAGTTGTTCTGGGCTCTATATGCTATTCTCTTGTTGGGATTTCTAATCCTTTTCTTGTTAGCGTCGTTATCCCTCTTCTGAACTTGTTCATCCTTCTGAGCATATTCTTTAGCTTTTTGGAATAAGGTTTTTGTATCTTCGAGATGAATATACTTCCGTGCTCTATCTATGAGTGTTTTCATATCGACATGAGGATTCTTGGTCAAGAATCCTAGAAGCGTCCAGACCCAAGGCCTAAAGTGAGGGCGGCCACTAGGAAACTTAAATTGCAATCGTTTATCCCCGTGAGCTCGGTATTAAAGTGAGCAATGTATTCCCGAAGTAATTCTCCCTTTGCTTGCTTCACAATTAGTAAGAATTTTGGTCATTTTCTCAACTTTCTGCTTGTTAAGAATTGATCGAGAAATAACCTACTGAGTTCGTAAAAGTTGTTGATCTAATTCTGGGGAAGATTGTGAAACCATTTAAGGGTAGTACCCTTTAGACTAGTTACAAACGTTTGACACATGAAGGCATCAATAGCCCGTGCAAAGCCATTATGTGTTGATAGTGAGATAGGTGGTCCCTAGGGTCCTCAGACCCGTCATACATGGTGAATTTTGGGACAACAAACTTCTTGGGTTGCTCCTCTATCATTATGACAAAAGTGAATGGCGTGAAAAACCTATCGAGCAATTTACTTAACTCGTCTTACTCTTAAGAGATGTAGAATCCCTTGGTTGAGACCGTTTGATCTTGAGAGTCTATTATCTCCTCTACCCTCTGTGGAGCTTTAGGCAATACTTGTTGTGTGATCGATACCCGTTTTTAGTCTTGTCCTATGCCTCCAGGTTTTGAATTTACGGGAGGAATTTGTCTGGTGTTAGTAGGAGGATACTGCTCTCCTAAGATTGGGCGGACTGGAGTCTCGGGAGGTTGGAATTCCTGCGGCATTAGATTGGTTTCAAAGGTCGTTGGAATTGGTATCCTCGTTCTGCTTTGGTAGTGGATAGAAAGATGAAACATGGGCATTCCCCTCCCCATAGCTGTTGAGGACTAGCGATTAGTCCCCATATAAACGGTACCATGAGGGTGTACCAGTTGTATGTTAAGCAACTCCTCGTTGGGGGATCCTCCACCCGTGGTGGTGGTAGGAGGCTGAGGTCCTCCGTGAACAACGCTAGTAGAAGGAGGAGGATTACTCTATTGGTTCTGAGCCAAAGAGGCCAGAGCTTGTGATATGGTGGTGAGTTGTTCTTGCATTTGATCGGACTGTCGTTGAATCAGATCAAGCTGCTGTTGTAAACGAATGGATATTTGTCCCCTTCCTTTTCCAACAGGAGGTTGATTTTGAGGGTTTTGGGAGTTTTTTCTATGACGAAGGTTGGGAGCCATTGACTTTTTGAAAAAAGACAATAGATTTGTTGTTTGAAGAAAAAATAGTAAGAACGATTGTTGTTCCCACAGACGGCGTCAAGTTGATGTTGCATTTTCCTAGTTTGAAGGCTTCTTGTCCTTGGCTACTTGTCAAGAACTTGAGGTTAGAGGGTCACCGGGAAGGCTCCAGTGGTAGCCGCTCCGATGATAAAGTCAGTAAAGAAATAAACGCAGTCATTCAAGAAAAGAATTGAACATAACTTGAGAATGTACCTTATGGCCTTATTTAGAGGATATAACTTTTTAAGTTGAGTAGGATTAAAGTCGTAAAAATAGAAATTTGAAGATATTCTAAAAATAGTAGTTGCCATATTAAACTCTACTTCCTTATTTTGAGGTCGGCCGGATATGGAAGACAGTATTAGACTCTGGACCATGTACCTCTGAACCTCCCGTACCTAATTGACTTGGATAAAACAATCTTTTTTTATCTGTACCCTGAAGAGTTCTATATAGAGACGCGTCATACTTCGAACATGTTTGTCTCTTTATACTATATCATATATGATTGGTACTATCATCTCTTCTTTTTCATTATTTTATTCATGTTATAAGTTATTATTTATTTTCGATATTATTAATGAACCCTTTTTATTTTTATCCAATACCGACTTCACAAAATCGGCAAACAAACATAGCCGCCCTAAGGCATTGTTTGTGCCAAGGCTCCAACAGGTATTGTGTGCAACAAATATCATATATGTAAAAACAGTAATGGTAAAAAGGAGCTGCAAATTTTTAGTCCAAAATTTTAAAATCCTAAAAGTAAAGATATGAAGAACAACTGAAGGGAAAAAAAAAAAAAAACACAACACAAATTTGAAAAACTAACAATAATAGAGCAAGTGACCAAATGTAATCCAATTGAAGACTTCACGACTTTAAAAAATTATGAATTTGATTTACATATGAAGAACCAGAGCAATCATCTTGGGCAACACTGCGAGCTCATGTGGATATGATAAAAGAGTCCTTCTGGCTGTAGTGGCGACGAGTTCTGGCGTGTAGATAAAAGCAACTTCATTGGACTGGCTAAAAGATCAACCCGTTAGTTGCCACACAAGCTAACTTTAACAAACTCTAGCCTCTCTAATGTACATGTTACTAGCCCAGTCCCACACTTTTGTTAGCCAATTAACTCAAACTAGTTCAATTTTAGTAGGATTCTTAATTTTGAATTAGAGTAGTATTTGATATATTTTAGATAAGTCTTATCTTATATAGGAATTGAATAATTAATTATTAGTGATAATAGAAATCTTTATCCTAATTGAATTAGTATAATTAATTTAAATAAAATTAAAAATCTTAGTTACATTAGATTTAGAATTAATATATTTTATATATATATATATATATATATGAATCTCTATCATAATAGAATGTAAGCCGTAAAAAATTACTAGAGTAATGACCAATTAAAAAAAGTGGCCGAGAGATATTGTGAGCCATGAAATTTTTTGTATAGCCGTGAGATTGTGTGAATAGTATTGAGTGAGTGGCCATGTGAAGCCTTATTGATTTATCTTGAGTTTGTGAGACATTATTTTATATTATATGATATTTGATTTATTCAGTATACTGGTTGTTGATTGTGTTTTTTATTTATTTTGTTTCAATGTTATTTGAGTTTAACAATTGTTTACATGCATCTATCCCCTTTTAAAGAATTACTCTTGGATGCCTTCATTCTCCTCTCTCTATCGTTTCTTTCTCTTTCTACTATCCCATATCATATGCTATAATAAAGAAATATTTGTTTCAATGCAATGATGGACTTGGGCTTGGGATATCTTAAGGATTCAGTGATGGCCTCTCTAGCCCAAACAATTATGTGGATTGAGCTTTGGTTTGAATAAAGTTTTAGTCATCTTTTGGAAGACGACAATAGTTCCAAAATGACCTCAGCCCACACATGAAGTGCCCAACTAAGTAATGGAATCAAATATGGCTTGCCAAAACAAAGTAACGTACAAGTTTTAGTTATATTTTAAATGTAATGTGTCAATTTATGATAGTTTTAAGTCTCTTAAAATGTAATTTTCAAGGACTATCTATCAAGTTCTCAATGTGAACGAGGCCTTCAAGGTCAAAAGTCTCAAAGACAAGTATATAACAGCTGTTTTGGTCGTGTCTTGAGGGCAAAGACTCTACTTTGCAACAAAGCAAACTGCTGCCTTAAAGCACTGTAAATTCTTTGTACTGAATTTACCATCATTCCTGAAATGTGCCGGGAAAGATCAAACCTCTTTGGTTAGTTCTCACTGTAATTTCTTGTCTACATGTGAAAAGACACTTGATGATATATGTAATTACACATATGCCATTTTATACGATTCAATCAAAACAGGAAGGACATATCAACCGTCTCATCAAACAAAAGTCAAGTAACTCAAGAAATTATTTTTTGAGTACCCATTTGACACGCTGTAAAAAAATTCAACCAAATTAATTACATTTTATCATATAAATACAGTAATATTATTTAATTTTAAAATAGGTAATAAAAATATTTATTTATTTACATATGTGTCATAATTTTATTATTTTATATAAACAATTATAAATATCATATCACTGTTTAATTTTAATTAAAAATTAAAAATAAAATAATATATGTTAAATTATGGTTAAAATACATATACAAATAAGACTATAATTAAGATACATACTCAACTAGAAAGATGTTTCTCAAATCTAATTCAGAGAGAGGCAAGTATTATTGTAAATCAAATGTTATTTTTGAACTCTTATAACAATCAAATATTTATCAATCAGTCTATCTATCAAACAGTAATGTTCTTCCTTTCTACCTTGAAGATAGACAATCAATCTAAATCTATGACGTAGTATCAATCTAAATCTATGACGTAGCATAGAATGACTGAATCAATCATCAATGTGTATAGGTTGACTAGCAAATTAATCACCTTATGCTACCTGTATTGTACAGGTTGTTTAACATTAAAAATAAATAAATAAATAATAATAATTTTGGGTGTAGCTAAATAAAATTCAATTAATGTCTTTTTTATATCATGCACTCCTACCCTTATACTATAATTTAAAATGCATGACTACAAAAGAAAAATGCATTTAGTCTCCCCTATAATTTTTTATATGGCATAAAAGGACTGACCTAGTCCACTCAGCACCTCAATGAATCTAATCACTAAATAATTACTCTTATCAATTATAGTTGGGTTTGTTTGGGGTGATTTTTACATTTTTTTATTTGCATTAGTGATTATAAGAATTATTTAAGAAATCATACTTGACTGTTTGGTCTAATTTTTAAAATTGTATTTGTGTTGAAGTTGCTTTCTCAAGCACACTTTCAATTTTTTTTCTTTCTAAATGCACCTTTTTTTAATTTTTTTTATATATTAAGATGAAGTTAAGTTGCCCAGCCGGGCGTAGCACAGGTGGAAATGGGTGAAAGCCTCTAGGGCACACGCTTTGCTGGCCAAGGTTCGACTCCCCGTCACTGTACGAGTTCGCGATTTACCCGATACACTCGGTTATTGGGCGATTTGGTGCATCCGGGGTTTTACCCCCTAGGGGTAGCATACAGAGCCGAAAGCCCTGGTTGCTAATAGGCGTGCATCCTTAGGGGGTTCCCCCGTTCTCAAAAAAAAAAAATATATATGAAGTTAAGTTTTGTTAATAAAAAAAAATTAATAGTACAAAATTTCTGAAAATAATTGGTGAGATTTATTATTACACATCATTCAAACCATCAATGATTTTCTTCACACGCTTTAGAAAAATTAGGGGCAGCCATGGGTGGGCTAGGTCATTTTGGGCTGCACCATTACTATTTTACATGAGATATAATGATCCATTCGTATTAAGTTATATGATTTTTGAAAAAATTAATTTTCATTTGATTTAACTTTGTTCAAATTTTAAAAATAAATGTAGGCTTTTCAAACAAGCCCTCAATCTCCGGTCTCCAATGACCAACAAAGTCATGCTTTATGGTTTGAGTGATATGCGGTGGAGTGACAACTAAATGATTTGTTATATGTACCCAAAAAATGAGAGAGAGTGGTCTCTGTCCCGCATTTTAGTACCAAAATTTACATCTCAAATGATGTATTGTTAGATCATTGGTGGTGCTTTTGATATATTATTAATATTTTACTAATAATCCACTGTTGCAACATTTGAAATGTAAATTTTAATACTAAAATTTGAGACATTCTCATGAAGGCATGAAACATGTGGCCTTCTTTAATTGAAATGGCTTGATCAATGTCCCTTTCATGACTTTCATGTCTTCTTTCACTTTCCAAATTCCCAAGTCCAAGTTCCCAAAAAAAAAAACATAACACTTTATAAAAGTAGTCTTTTGTACTTGTATTTCACCATGTATATCACTAATGCTAAATATAACACTGTCAATTCATGAAAATAAATATTTTTGTAGAGTTTTTAAGTAAAACTATCATTATTGATATCATTATATTAGAAATAATCAAGTCGCCTACCAATTTGAAGTTTGGTATGATGGCTTATACCAAGACAATTTTAAAAGCACCGGTACCACTCCTTTGCTAATTTATAGGTTGGTGGATAATCCACTTCCCCAAAATCCTAACCAATTTTATTTTTCATTTTAAAAGAATGAAGATCTTCATGAAGGATCAAGATTCTTATCATTACATTAATTTCCTTTATGCCATTTGCTCTTGATGAGTATCACATCATACATTTACTATTAAATAATTAATTATGTGATATGCATTCAAAATATCTTGAAATAAATTTGAAGAAAAAAGTAATAGAAAGGAGCCTTATCCCTTATGCAATATTGATTTTACAAACGAAGGATGTTGAAAAATGTATACTAGGGACGGACATCCTCACCCGTAAAAGATTCTTTCAATTATCTTAATACACTCTTTAATGAATGACATGTAAAATAAACTCTTATGTGTCACGTATATATCTAGAAATGTATTAGAGATTTTTTTACTCGCGAATAGCATAATCCGTAAACTAGATTTATGGCTTGATCATTTTATCATTGAATCAAGCAATGACCCCTTAATTTTTTTTTTCTATATTCTTAAAAAAGAAAAAGAAAAACAGATGTTTTTTTTTTTTTGTTTTATGACTTTCAAGTCTAATTTCACTTTTAAAGATTCACATATACTTTTAATCAATATGCATGCAGAGTTGGATAAGAGAGAATATGAAACATTTGATTAGAGATAATCAGATTACCCACCATTTAATTAGAAGGAGAGAAAGAAGGACCATATCTAGCCAACTTTGAAAATCCCTACGTCATAGGCCTGCCTAAATTTCATTTTTAGGATTCAACCCCTACTCCCATCTGCAGCCATGACTAGCTGATCAACCTTTTTTTAGTTGCTCATATGTTCTTCCTCTATATGATTTTTTTTATTATGATTATATATAGGGAAGGATTTGTTTATACCACTTGTAAGAATAAGTTAATCTTGTATACTTTGATTTTTTTTTTTTTTTAAGAATGATTTAACTATGAAGTTAAATTTATCTAAAATGAGTGATGTTAAACATAATATATTTTCTTAATACATTTTCTCACTCTTACATACGCTATAGTAGAGTTTATTATAATAAATTTATGTAAAATTACTTGTTTATACTTAAGATTTAAAAAACTCATTAAAAAAATCTGTTATATATATTTGTTTTCATCTAAAATTTAGAGTGACCTCATAAACATCTCACTTTAAATTAAAAAAAAAAAATCTAATACTTTATTTGAAGATATATGAGTTCGTGAATAGAAACTTACTTATATTTAATTGACTTAATATTTAACATACATGATTAATATGATAAAAATATATAATGTTATAGATGAATTCACAAAGCTCAAATTCTACAAGGATAATTATACTTGCAACAAATGTAAGTTGATCCTACCCAATACATACACACACACATATATATATATATATACACATACACGTACACACGTACATGCACATACATACATAGGATCTTGTTAATATTGTCCAAGGGAGCAAACTCAAGATTCTTATCCATAAACAATTCTTTTCGGCTCCAACGGTCAACTTGAAACAAAAAAAAATATTAAATAGGTCATGGCCCATGGAAGTATATATACAGTAGAAGCTAGGGTGCCATCAAGTGTTAGTGGTACTTGTATGCATACAGTAGAAGTGCGTGCAGAGTTTTTCAATGATTTGGGCACATACTTTTATATATATATATGTATGCATGTATGTGTGTGTGTGTAATATTTGTTCGAACTTAATGCACCAAATCATTGAAAAAATTTCGTGACCAGGGTGACAAGGAGAAAATTTTGTAATTTATTTAGAAGACTAAAGTTTAAGTGTCGTATTCCTTAAATTAAAGATTTATATTCCATTTTGACTAAAATTTGAGCCATAAAGATTGGAATTCTTTATTCTTTAGCCTATGAAATTGAACCCAAGTGGGTTTAAGGTTGTAAGGAAGACTAAGACTGGTTGTTTTGGAGTCATGATCAAAATTTTGAAGAATTTAAAAACTTAATGAAAATATATGTTTATACAAATTACGGGATTATTATGAACACAAAATTCATAAACAACATAACTATATATTCATAATTCTCAATGTCTATATATATATATATATATATATGTATGTATGTATGTATGTATGTAAAACACGATTAACTTACATTTAGTGTATGAAAATTAGATTTCTTGGTAAACTCATGAGTCATCTTTTATAGAATTCACTAATGGATTAAATACATGTCAATCAGTTTTAATAATCAGTTATACTAGTAAGTATTTTATTTATGAATTCAATTTTTTTTCAAAAAAATTAAAATTAAGAATATAATTCCTGTTTAAACCATGTTATAGGTATATATAAAAGAGGGGGCCACCTTCCATTGATATGTCAATGGCAGCATTAAACTATTAAAGGGACTGGATTTGGTATGTCCCCCTAGAATCTAGATGGAGTAGAAAATTAAGGCGTTCAAAAATATCTTTTGGAAATTGGAGCAAGGAATCAACAAGCAGCCATGGAAATTTGAATTAAAGTAATTAAGAAAGTGAAAGCTCCATCCTTATAATTTCTAAAGCGAAAGCTCCTTCTTGTCTTTTCGTTTGGAGAAATTTATACACTCTAATTGGTGTATTATGGTTGGGGTTCCTTCTTTTAATGAATAAACTGTGATCATCAAGACCGGGGCTCAAAAATATTTATTTAGCAATTATAATCTTTTTTTTTTTGAAAAAAATTGTAAGGGAAATTCTTTTTTTCTTCTCAATTTTGGAGGAAAAAAATGTGAGGGAGAATTTTTATTTTTTAATTTTTAAGTCTTTCTTTTCATAATATTTGTAAGGATAAACCCTATAAATCACTAACTCATTATCAAATCACGCAAACTACCATAAAGCTAATCACAACATGAAATGAATATGCTATACATAATTAAGTCATGCAATATACAACACACAAACCATTTGTCTTACATGTCCAATAACACAATAAAAACATATAAGATCAAAATAAACATAAAATATAGTCTCCAAATATATATTAACTTAGTGGAAATTTTCAAACATTACATAAAGTCATTCAACCACCAAAAGTTTTTCTTCCATGATGGTCCAAACTTTTTTAAAAACACTGATGATAGGGACACCATCTTGTATATCACTTTTGAACATCATCTTTTCATAAGAAGTGAGTCCCACCACTGTAGGATCACAAGTAAAGTCTATCTCTTGTAAGAGGGTGGTTTATAGAAGTGGCGTCCATAGCATTGTTTTTTTTAAAGAAAAAAATAATTTTTTTAAAAAAAATTGGAAGCCGTAGATAATTGGATGCACTTTATAATGCCCCAACTCAGCACTAGGTCAAGGAACCAATTAATAAATTATTTTTCTAATAAAATGCATTATTAAATCAATTGAGACTAGTTTAGTTGGTCACTTCTCTGATAAAAGTCTTTCTCCTATTAATAGGATATAAACATTATTTCTACCTATTCATGGAGTGGATTGAGTTATTTTTCAAAAAAACCTATATTTAAGAAACTCTTAATTTAGATTTGTATAGGGTGATCATTATTTCTACCTATCCATGGATTGGGTTGGGTTCAGTTCGGCTGTGTTGCTTTTCAAGATCCATATTTAACAGACTCTTGATTTGAATTTGCATAAGATTAATTATGTTGAGTGATTATAATATATTAGAATGTTCAATTGAGTAAATGTAATTCAATTTCCATTGCTTCTTTTAAAAAATATATATAAAAAAACAAAAGAGTATAAAATAGCATAGGTTGAATGGAATAAAAGAAATGCATAAATAATTGAAAGATTAATTTGAGGTGAAGGTGTTAATTTATTGGTACGCATTCCATATGTCATTTCACCCATCTGGGTGGAATGTTACCTCCATAAGTTCACACCATGTGTCTCTTCAAAACAAGACTTTGAATTGACCTTAATTAATGATATTTAGTGAGAAAAAAATATTTTATAAGTCCGTTATATAGTATAACCTTCTTTAAAGTTAATGTACAATTAACTTGCAAGACTTTGGGTTGACTTTGGACTGATGATCGATGATATTTAGTTACTCCACTGAAAATATTTT
This sequence comes from Nyssa sinensis, assembly GCA_008638375.1. Taxonomy (NCBI): domain Eukaryota; kingdom Viridiplantae; phylum Streptophyta; class Magnoliopsida; order Cornales; family Nyssaceae; genus Nyssa; species Nyssa sinensis. Next base: position 41,627,916 of record CM018048.1, read on the forward strand.
ATGGGGTACAGTCTCTAAAATTATAAAGGGTTTCTTTTTGATATTCTTGAATATTATAGTGATATTTTTTAAAATTTTTAAAATTATACTAATTTTTTTAATTTTTCTGACAAACTATATTAATTTATTTTTTAGTCTATTTTTTTTAAAATGACAAAATTATTTCTTTTTTATATTTTTTAAATTTTGTCAATTTTTGTTTTAATTTTTTTCAAAGAATTTTTTTCATTTGATATAAAATTGAATTTTAAATAAATAATTTATATTTTTTAGTTAAAGAAGATTCTAATTAATATTTATTTGTAAATGAAAAAAAGTAATTAAAGAAAATTCGTCAAAATTTAAAAACATACAAAAAATATATATAAAAGGGTAATATTGTGATTTAAAAAAAAAAGGACTGGAGGGAGGTCATTGTAATTGTCAAAAACTTCAAGAGAGATTAATATAATTTATCTAATTATAAAAATTATTAGACTCTTATAACATACGCATGCAATAATTTTTTCTTGGTTGCTATGAAATTATTTTATAAGTTTGCTTGAAAATTTTTCTGAATCAGGTCGATTAGTCTTATTAAGTTATTTGATTTTTAGAAAAAATAATTTTTTTATTTGATATACCACAAACAGACATACCAATCACCTTGAGACACGTGTACTTACAGAGCCGATAAACTCGGTTATAGAGAACAGTCACAGCCTTCAGGGCATTCTCATATACATATCTTACAGAGCCGATAAACTCGGTCATACAGAGCAGGCGGAGCCTCCAGGGCATTCTCATGCATATATCCTCCAGACCTTAGGCTCTGCAATATTCACTCGGTATTTCGGATGATTCTGACCTTATGGTTTCCTTAACAACTGCTAAGCAGGGAATAAGGAAACAGTCTTCAACACGGAAACAGTCTTCAACAAGGAAACTACTATCTATGATTATCTCTATCTACGACACAATACTCCACAAGGTAACTGCAATCTCCGATGATCAAATCCCTATATTCATGGCTCCGAATCCTAATCAACTTAGGAAGGCCACGGTTTATAAATTAAACCCTAAAGATACGCTTTATTTTTTATGCTCATTTTCTGGCTTTCAATACAGTCTTTTCAATTCCGTTTACTTACTTAAGCATCGGAGCGGCTACTGCCGGAGCCAATCCGGTAGTCCTCTGATCCCCCTTTTTGAGTGTTCTATAGGTCGCGGAGTCCAGATTTATTGCGAGTCAAAAAGTGCAGCATCATTATTCAAATTTTAAATATTATTTAAAAATATATATTAATTATTATAGTATTAAAAGATATATATATATATATATCTAATAATAAAAAATTTAAAATCAATTCATTTATACTTTGGAGGAGGATTCTGTCATTCTGGTCTTTCCCAAGTCATGACTCAAGACTTTCGCGTTGGGCTCAAACAAAAAAATTTCTTCTTGTATTTGCTGTGTTTTATTAGCCGTACTTTTTTTATTTACAAATTTTTGTTTATTTTGGCAACACAATGCTGTGTTTGGAGAAGTTATACACTCTAATTGGTGTATTATGGTTGGGTTCCTTCTTTTAATGATAAACTGTGATCATCTAGACCGGGGATCAAAAAAATTTATGTAGCAATTATAATCTTTTATTTTTTAATTTTTTCAAATTAAGAGGACTAATTCGCACGACATGATGCTTCAGTCTCACTTAATGCCCCTCGTTATGATCCTGTTTGGCCAACAAACAATTAGTTAAAAGAAATAATACTGAGATTAAATAGTGAAAAAAATGAAAGATAGGATTAATTAATATAATAATAAGATTTTATTTCATATTTGAAATAAGTGGAATTAGATTGATTCGTTAAGCTCATAATACAATCCTAATGTTTGAAAATATCATGATTAAATTTGGATTATGCAGAAAATCACAATTATACCCATGCACCAATAATTTTTTTTACTATTTCCATTATTTGGCTCAGTAAGGCCTTAGAATATGTATATTGTTGTCTATTTTATAGTTAAATTATAATTCAATAAGTTTTTTTTCTCTAATATTAATAAATTTTTAAGAAACTAACTTTGTTTCATGATGGATAATTAATAATTACATCATCTAATAATTAATACTTTTTTAAGAAAAACTCATTATAATATTAAGTACAAGAGAGATAAAATAGTTATATATATATATATATATTATTTATGACATATCTTGATAATTATATTTATTAATTCTATATAATTGAAGGCAAATGTATTATAAATGAGAAAAATTATAATATTAAGACACACAAATTCTTTACTTGAAATAGTTATTAGGAGTTTTTTTATGTCATAAGTTAAATATTATATGTATTTTTTTTTTTTATAAAAAAAGATTAAAATTCTATTGAAAAAGTACATATAAAATCTTATTTTTATACAAAAAGTTATTTAAATATAAAAAATACTTATTAATTAACAAATGAATATATGAAAATCTTAGATAGGAATCCTTTTTAATATACTAAACATCCAATGCATTTATTTTTCTCACATGCTACGGCCAAACATTTACAAATCATTATAAAATAATAATAAATGATCATATATGAGAGACAAATGCCTCTCTAGAAATATATATATATATATATATAAATATAATGTATTGGAGAAAATCTAATTTCAAAATTCAATAAAACTCTTGGAAAAATTGGTATACTTTTCTATTCTCAAACCCTAAAAATTACTAACTCTTTATTAAATCACGCAAACTATCATAAAGCTAATCACACCATGAAATGAACATGCTATGCATGTTGGTTTAATATATAATGATTACATATATACTGTTATAAGAATTAAAACAGAAGGAAATAAAGAAATATAAATAACACTTGAACTCATTGTTATTGAATTGAACAGAAAGAAAAAATTCGAGCCTTGTGAAATTCACAATTTCCTTAAGACAAATTTCCTCCCTCTCGGTGCTAAAGGTGATGAGCAATCTTTTCCCAAGATAGAACGGATTTCGATTCTAAAGATGCAGCACTTCAATCTTTAGAATTCAACGAACACAACAATGGCAGCAACTCGAACTTGACTTATGCAAAAAAGAGATTTGCACAGAGAGAGAATGCAATTTTTCAGAATAAATGAATGCAGTGCAAGACTTGAGTATTTATAGACTTCTTGATGACTGTTTGGTATAGTCATGAAGGTTCAGTTGTGTCTGTACAGACACAGTCGCACCCATGAAGAAAAGGACTGTTCGATCAAAATTTAAATCAACGCAATTGCAAAACAATGCCGTTTTGAATTTAAACCAAAACCAAAAAACATACTCGTAGAACGGTGACGTTTTTAGTTTTAATTAATCTAGTAACTAAACGACAACGTTTTGATTTTTTTTAATAGTAACAAAATGACAACGTTTAATGAAAAACTATTTAAATTAATTTTCTCCAAAAAGATATATATACGACAGGCCAAGCCCAATCCCAAGCCCGACTTGGTTCGGTTCAGGGCGGGGGTGGCGCGCGCGCACGTGTGTGTGGTGAACCAAGTACGTGCTAGGTCCTCCCCCTTTCACAAGACTTGGGTATCCCTTGAGGCCCAAACCCTCCTCCAAGGTAAGTGTATATATACTCTTTAAAAGCCTTGTACCCATCTTATATGGGACACAAGCTTTTCCACAAGCTTCAAGCTTTTGTTACCATTTTCAAGTGGTGATGCTTGGAGGCAATTTCTTATTCACTCCTTAATGGTTTTGAGCAACCCAATATATGATCTTAATCTCCTCATAGAGGAGAACTCATTTCCATGTGGACCCACTAAAATTAATGTGTGGGACCCACTTTAATTTTAGCTCAAAGATAGCTAATTATTATGCTCAAAAACTCATTTTTTCTAACAATCCCCCACATGAATGAAATTGACTGAAAGTAATACAACTGATATGCAAACACTAGTTCGAGCATAGTAAAAAATTTATTGCATTGGGTTAACTAACCTACTGGCTTTGAACTTGTCCTAGTGAACGACTATCGGATTTACTTAGCTAATTAGTGGACATGAAGTCTTTAAACTGTCAGCCGTTTGTGTAAACCAAGACAATAGAAATCACACAGTACCCTTTCGGACATAGTTGGTTCTCATGTTTGTGTTCATTTTGGCCTTGAACACTTCTTGGTTCTGTGAGTGTTTTAGAGAATTTAGCCTTTCAAAATTCCTATAGAAGCAGCCCCTTCTTACTCACATAGGTGATTTCTTTGAAGAGTATCCTGCAACATCCTATTTGGACATTTTTTCAAGATATAGAGATCATTAAAAGCATAACTTATCCTTGGTTTTCGTGGCAGATATGCACTGTCTGATCATAGGAATGGTTAGAAGTAGATATCTCCTCTAGTGCATTCTGAGTTACTTCATAGTTCGATTAGCCTTTTGAACCTAAATCTTAGGATCTCCAGTCAACTAGGTTGGTTTACCACTATGACAACTCTTGTTTAGACATAGGCTTTAAACCCATTCCCTTTGTTGAACTTTTCATTTGCTCTCGTGTTAAGCCTTTTGTAAGTGGATCCGCAATATTATCTTTTGACTTTACATAGTCAATGGTGATAATTCCATTCAAGATAAATTGTCTATCGGTATTATGTCTTCAACGTATATGTCGTGACTTACCATTATAGATATGACTTTCTGCCCTTCCAATTGCTGATTGACTATTACAATGTATACAAATAGCGGGCATAGGTCTTGACCAATTTGGAATATCTTCTAAGAAATTATGAAGCCATTTTGCTTTTTCTCCAACTTTATCTAAAGCAATGAATTTAGATTTCATTATAGACCTAGCAATACATGTTTGTTTAAAGGATTTTCAAGACACGGCTGCACTTCCTAGAGTAAGAACATATCCACTTTTGGATTTTGAGTCTTTTGAATTAGATATCCAATTAGCATCACTATATCCTTCAAATACAGCTAGATATCTCGTGTAGTGTAGTCCATCATTTTGAGTATATTTTAAATATCTCAAAAGTATTATTATGACTTTCCAATGATTGTTTCCTGGATTACTCGTAAATCGACTAAGGTTACTTACAGAATATGCTATATCAAGTAATTTCTTAATGTTATACTTCTTGAACTTATCAATTAATTTATTAATGTAATGAGATTGAGATAAAATAAGTCCATCAGATATTTTAGAAATTTTTATTCCTAGAATAGTGTTTGCGACACCTAAATCTTTCATATCAAATCTACTAGATAACATTTTTTTCGTAACATTTATTATATCAATGGTGTTACCTAAAATTAGCATATTATCAACATAAAGACATAAAATGACATATCATTTTTGAGTGATTTTGACATACACACATTTGTCACACTCATTGATCTTGAATCCATTTGACATCATTACATTGTCAAATTTCTCATGCCATTGTTTTGGTGCTTGCTTTAATCCATAAAGGGATTTGACAAGCTTACATACTTTCCTTTCTTTTCCAAGAGCAATAAATCATTCGAATTATTCCATATATATTTCTTCATTAACTCACCATTTAAGAAAGCAGTTTTTACATCCATTTGATGTATTTCTAATCCATTTAAGGATGCTATTATAATCAACATACGAATGGATGTGATTCTAGTAGCGAAATAATCTAATCCTTCCCTTTGCTTATAATTAACCTTTGACAACAAGTCTTGCTTTATATTTCTCTATTGACCCATCGATTTTCATCTTCTTTTTAAAGATCCATTTGTATCCTAATGGTTTGGAACCAAATGGAAGATCCATTAATTCCCACGTATGATTTTGCATGATAGATTCAATTTCACTGTTGATTGCTTCTTTCCAATATGAAGCTTCGAAAAAGGACATTGTTTCCTTGAATGTTTTGAGGATCATTTTCCAACAAATATGTTAGAAAATCAAGTCCAAAGGACGTTGATTTCTTTGCTCTCTTGCTACGTCTAGGTTCATTAATTATAGACTTTTGGTCTATATTTCCATGATTATTATTAACTATAGCTTCTAGAGGCCTTTTTGGTAAACTTGATTCATGTGTCATGTTATAAGGAAATATATTTTTAAACAATAAAGTATCCTTCGAATCAATAATTGTATTAACATGCACATCAGGAATCTCAAATTTATGAACAAAAAATCGATATGCACTACCGTTATTTGCATAACCAATGAATATACAGTCAATAGTTTTTGGTCCTATCTTAATCTTTTTAGGTTTAGGAATTACCACTTTTGCTAGATACCCCTACACTCTTAAGTATATGTAGCAAGGTCTGTGACATTTTCATAATTCATAAGGTGTTTTATGAGTTTTCTTGTGAGGTACCTTGTTGAGAATATAATTTTCGAAAAACAAAGCTTCCCCCCACAAATTTTGGGGTGAACCAGAACTTAACAATATAGCATTCATCAATTTTTTGAATGTTTGGTTTTTGCGTTCAACAATACCATTGGATTGAGGTGAATAAGGAGCGGTAGTTTGGTGAATGATTCCATGTTCTTAACAGAACTCCTAAAAAGGTGAATCATATTCATCACCTCTATCACTTCTTATTGTCTTAATCCTTTTGCTAAGTTGATTCTCAACTTCATTCTTGTAATGTTTGAACATTTCTATGGCCTCATCTTTGCTTCTTAGCAAATACACATAACAGTATCTAGTGCAATCATTAATAAAATTAATAAAATACTTTTTTCCCTCTCTAGTTTGCACAAACTTTAAATCAAAGATATAACTATGAATTAAATCTAGATGTTCAGTACTTCTTCTAATAGAATGGAAGGGTAATCTTGTCAATTTGGATTCCATACAAGTTTCACATTTGTGATTAAGATTAATATCAAATTTAGGTAAAAATTCTAAATTAATTAATCTACGTAAAGTATTATAATTAGGGGTGTCAATTTTTAACATGACACGACAACACGACTCGAACATGACACGAAGTTAATGGGTTTGGGTTTAGCATAAATGAGTTTGGGTTATAAACGGGTTGACACGTATAACACGATTAATAAACAGGTCGGGTTTGGGTTTTACTGGTGTCAACCCGTTTAACACGACTTAACACATTTAATTATAAAATATATTATGAGTTAAGGTAATTCATTTTACATTAAATATTTATCAAGGTTTTGAGGTTTTCTATTTATAAAAGAGGTTTCTACTTTGATTTGGCTCATATCCAAAGTTACTAAACTTAAAAATTATCTATACATATTAAAAGACAGATATATTTTTTTATTTAAAAAATAAAAAAATTAAAATAAACAGGTTAAGTGTGTCGACCCGTGTAACCTGTTTAATAAATAGGTTGGGTTTGGGTTTGAAACTTGGCACGATTAATTAATAGTGTCGGGTTAGGGTTCATACATATTTTTGAATATGTATGTCTTGACACGACCCGAACACAACACGATAACACGAATTGACACCTCTAATTATAATTAATATGTTTTAATCTAGCATGCCAAATATTTGAAAACTCAAGCAAGTAAGCAGAATAATTAATATTATTATTAATAGATTTTGGTATAATAGTCATTACGTTCATCTTGAAGAGCCCCTCACTCAAATAACCCTTTCCCACAAACATCTCGTTCTTAATAAGTATAAATTTGTCAGACACAAAGACTAATTTAAAGCCATTTTTGTTAAGCAATAATTCAGAAACTAAGTTCTTGCGAATGTCAGGCACATGAACACATCATTGAGAGTGAGTTCTTTGCCAGATGTCATTTTCAGTATCACCTTTTCATGTCTTTCAACTTTAGAACTCGATGAATTGCCCATGAAAAGTTGTTCTTGGTACTTTACAGGTTTGTAGGTAGAGAACATCCATTTGTTTGAGCAAATGGACGTGTAGCCCTAGTGTCTACCCACCATTCCTTGGTGTTTCCCACCAAGTTACATTCGAATACAACAGTAGAAAGATTCGTTTCACCAATATCAACTAAAAGCTTGTCACATTCTGTCATGTTTGCTTGAGCATTTTGTTTCTTTGAGTTCTTTAGTTTGTAACAGTCCTTTGAACGATGTCCGGGTTTACCACAATTGTAGCATTTCTCTTTGAACTTCTTAGAAACTTGAGAAGGACCTTCACCTTCATGCTTCCTTTTATTCTTTGAGCCTTGTTCAACAACGTTTGCCTTAGCTCCCATGGAATAATTTCCATTATTCTTTCTAGATCCTCGATTGTCTTCTTCAATTCTTAGTCTCACTATCAATTCTTTAAGATTCATCTCTTTGCGTTTCTACTTGAGATAATTTTTAAAGTCTTTCCATGATAGTGACAATTTTTCAATCATAGTAGTCACTTGAAATGAATCACTCAGAGACATTCCTTCAGCATGAATGTCATGAAGGATCACTTGTAAATCTTGAACTTGGCTTATAACTGTTTTATTATCTAACATCTTGTAGTCAAGAAATTTGCCAACTATGATTTTCTTTATGCCAGCATCTTCAGTTTTGTATTTCTTGTCCAAGGATTCCCACAGTTCATTTATCGTTTTGATTGAATAATATACATTATATAATGTATTATCCAATCCATTCAGGTTATAATTTCTACACAAGAAATTTGCACATTTCCATGCATTAATAGCAACCACTTTTTCCTTATCAATTTCTCCTTCAACAAGTATAGGAGAATCTTCATAAAGGAACCTTGCCAAATTCAGGGTTGTAAGATAGAAGAGCATCTTCTGTTGCCAACGTTTAAAATCCGTTCCATTGAATTTTTCGAGCTTCTCCCCATGAGACACATTCATGGTGGCTGCAGTACTTATAGAAGCCATTTCTGTTACAAAAACAGATAGTTTTCTCAATTGTACAGAATAGATAAAAAATGTGAAATAGAGTACTGATTTTTTTTTTTTGAAGAAACCAATTTGTAAAGTAGAAACAAAGTCTACTAAACACAACTTACTTTATTAAACAAAAACAGTTTATCATATAATAGAACAGTATAACAGGCTAAAAAATAAAATTCATTTTAAGATTGTTGGCCTAATATATACTGATTATATCTATACTGTTATAAGAATTAAGACAGAAAGAAATAAAGAAATATAACTAACACTTGAACTCATTGTTATTGAATTGAACAGAAAAAAAAAATCCGGGCCTTGTGAAATTCACAATTTTCCTAAGATGAATTTGCTCCCTCTCGGTGCTCAAGGTGATGAGCAATCGTTTCCCAAGATAAAACGGATTTCGATTCTAAAGATACAGCATTTCAATCTTTAGAAGCCAACAAATACAACAATGGTAGCAACTCAAACTTGACTTATGCAGAAAAAAGATTAGCAGAGAGATAGAATGTAATTTTTCAGAATAAATGAATGCAGTGCAGGACTTGTGTATTTATAGACTTCTTCATAACTATTTGGTACAATCATGAAGGTTCAGTTGTGTCTGTTCATGGTGAACATATACAGTCGCACCCATGAAGAAGACGATTGTTCAGTCAAAATTCAAACCAACGTAATTGCAAAACGACGTCGTTTTGGATTTAAACCAAAACGAAAAAACGTACTCGCAGAACGGTAACGTTTTAATTAATCTGGTAACTAAACGATGACGTTTTGATTTTTTTTAAATAGTAACAAAATTATTTAAATAAATTTTTTTCAAAAAGATATATATATATATATATATATATATATATATATATATATATATATATATATATATATATATATATATATATATATATATATGACGGCCTAAGCCCAAGCTCGAACTGGCCCAGTTTGGGGCGGAGCGGGGCGGGGCGGCGGTGCGCGTGTGTGGTGAACCAAGCATGTGCTAGGTCTTCCCTTTCCACAAAACTTGGGTACCCCTTGGGGCTCAAACTCTCCTCCAAGGTAAGTGTATATATACTCTTTAAAAGCCTTGTACTCATCTTATTTGAGACACAAACTTTTCCACAAGTTTCAAGCTTTTGTTACTATTTTCAAGTGGTATGTTTGGAGGTAATTTCTCATTCACTCCTTAATAGTTTTGAGTAACCCAATATATGATCTTAATCTTCTCATAGAGGAGAACACATTCCCATGTAGACCCACTAAAATTAATGTGAGATCCACTTTAATTTTAGTTCAAAGATAATTAATTATTATGCTCAAAAACTCATTTTTTACTTATCCATGGAGTGGGTTGGGTTATTTTTCAGGACCCGTATTTAAAAAACTCTTAATTTGGATTTGTATAGGGTGATTATTATTTTTACTTATCCATGGACTGGGTTCGGTTGGAATACTTCTCAAGATCCATATTTAAAAGACTCTTGATTTGAATTTGTATAAAGTTAATTATGTTGAGTAATTTAAATATATTAGAGTGCTCAATTGATTAAAGGTAATTCAATATTCCATCGCTTCTTTGAAAAAAAAAAAAAAAACAAAAGAGTGTAAAATAGCTTATGTTGAATGGAAGAAAAGAAAGGCATAAATAATTGAAAGGATTAATTTGAGATGAAGTGTTAATTTACTAGTACGCATTCCAAATGTCATTCCACCCTTCTGGGTGGAATGCTACCTCAATGGGTCCATACCGTGTGTCCTTCTAAAATAAGATTTTGAGTTGACCCTGATTGATGATATTTAGTGAGAAAAAAAATATTTTATGAACCCAGTACATAGTTTGACAATCTTTAAAATTATAAAAGAGTAAAATAAATAATATACTTCATTAAAAGAAAAGGCAAGTAAAATAGCATAGATTGAATGAAAGAGAGAAAAAGTCTAGCGTCAGTTACAAATGTTTAAAATTCATTTCGTAATTAATGTGTGTAATTAACTTGTACGTGCGATACTCGCGTGTGCCTTGAACGCAATAATAACGTGACAAAAATTGAATAGCCATGACTGATCTAACACTACCGTCGAAGAAAATAAGACACAAATAATTGATTTGAGGTGAAGGTGTTAACTTGGTAGAACGCATTCCTAAAGTCAGTCCACCCTTCTGGCCAGACTGCTACCTCAACCCCTTCGTACCCCCAAAGCAAGACTTTGGGCTGACATTGGACTGATGATTGATGATATTTAGTGACTCGACTGGTGGAAAAAATTTTATAGGTCATGGTCTCTAAAATTATAAAAGGTAAATTATACTATTTATTTTTTTATTTTTTTGATAATTACTTTAATTCTTTTTAGGTTTTTAAAATTATACAAATTTTTCTTATTTTTTTCGATAAATTATACTAATCTCCCTTTCAGTCCAAATTGCTTTTTGAAAATGATAAAATTATCTATTTTATTTCTTTGTTTTTTGTATTTTTTAAATTTTGACCTTTTTTTTAACTTTTTTAAATAAATTTTTTCATTTGATATAAAATTAAATTTTAAATAAATAATTTATATTTTTTAGTTAAAGGAAATTCTAATTAATATTTATTTGAAAATAAAAAAATAGTTCAAAAAAAATTGGTCAAAATTTAAAAAAAAAACATAAAAGGGACAATATAGCCTGTTTTTTAAAGAAAAAGGATGGGAGGGGAGGGTAATTTTAAGAATCTCCAAAGAGGTCTGTGTAAAAATCTCAAGAAAAGTTTATGTAATTTATTCAATTATAAAAATATTATCACACTTATAATGGACTCATGCAATAATTTTTTCTTAATTTGTATGAAATTATTTTATACGAGTCTATTTGGAAATTTTTCTGAATCAGGTCAATTAGTCTTGTTAAGTTATTTAATTTAAAAAAAATAATAATTTTTTTTATCTGACTTTAAGTATTATTTAAAAATATATATCAACCATTATACTATTAAAAAATATTTATTCAATAATAAAAAATTTACAACTACTTTCATTTATAAGTATAAATCACCCTCCAGCTCACAAATTTTGAATATGTGCCGTTAGTTTCCCGGTGAAATATCACAACATTTCTTTGTCTCTTCAAAGACATAACTACCGCCGGAGTCGGACCAACGAACTGAAACATCCCAAATGTCGAAAATACTCTCAACGTTTAGAAGATTCCCTCTCCCTTTCACTCTCGTTTTTCTCACCCTGATACCCTTTCAAGTAAATTCACAATCTCCAGCCATCGAACGGACAATCTTACTGAAGCTGAAACAACAGTGGGGCAACCCACCGTTCATCCAATCATGGAACTCCTCTTCCTCACCGTGCGATTGGCCAGAGATTCGATGCACCAACGGCAGAGTCACTGGAATTATTCTCCGCGACAAGAATATCACGGAGAAAATACCACCATCCATATGCGACCTCGAGAAACTTGCTGTGATCGACCTCGCCTACAATTACATCCCCGGTGAATTCCCAACAGCACTGTACAATTGCTCGAAGCTCGAGTACTTAGACCTCTCTCAAAACTACTTCCTGGGTCCAATTCCGGCTGTCATCGACAGGATTTCAACTCTTCGGTACATTGACCTCGGTGCCAACAACTTCAGTGATATCCCACCAGCGATAGGCCGGTTGCCAGAGTTACAGACCTTGTATCTCTATCAAAATGAGTTCAACGGCACGTTTCCTGCTGAAATCGGCAATTTATCCAATCTTGAAGTTCTCGGTATGGCCTATAATGACTTCGTGCCGATGGCAATACCACCGGAGTTCGGAAAGTTAAAGAAGCTGAAGTTTATGTGGATGTCGGCGACAAATTTGATCAACGAAATACCAGAAAGTTTCTCCTATCTTTCCAGCCTCGAACATTTGGATCTCGCGAGGAATAATTTACATGGTGCAATTCCTCTCGGATTGTTCTTGTTGAAGAATTTGAGTAATATGTATTTGTTCAAGAATCAATTGTCGGGTAATATTCCTCCGTTGAAACAATCATTCAATTTGACCCAAATTGATCTTTCTATGAACAGTTTGAGCGGACCAATACCGGAAGATTTCGGCAAATTACAACAGTTGGAGACTCTGAATTTGTTTTGGAATCAATTATCCGGCGAAATTCCATCAAGTATAGGCCTAATTCGAACTCTGAAAAATTTTCGGGTGTTCAACAATAGCTTGAGTGGAGTTTTGCCACCTGAATTAGGCGTTCATTCGAAGCTCGAGGCTTTTGAGGTGTCCAGCAATCAATTTACCGGCCAATTACCGGAAAATTTATGCACCGGAGGGACTTTGTTCGGTGTGGTAGCTTACTCCAACAATCTAACTGGTGCCGTGCCAAAATCGCTTGGAGATTGCTATACTTTGCTCACAGTTCAACTTTATAGCAATAACTTCTCCGGCAAGATTCCTTCCGGTCTTTGGACATCCACGAATTTGTTAAGCTTGATGCTGAGTGACAATTCCTTCTCCGGTGAACTTCCAAGTATGGTAGCATGGAATTTATCACGGATTGAGATTAGCAACAACAAGTTTTCCGGTCAAATTCCCACTGGGATATCTTCTTGGGAGAGTTTGGTTGTCTTCAAGGCCAGCAATAATCTGTTTTTCGGCGAAATCCCATTGGAATTAACTGAACTTCCTCAGCTCATCACTCTGCTGCTTGATGGCAATCAACTTACTGGGAATTTGACATTGGAAAAAATGTCTTGGAAGTCATTAACTACCTTAAATCTTGCCAAAAATAAGTTCTATGGGCGAATTCCGCCAATGATTGGTTCTTTACCTCACCTTCTTGAGCTTGATTTATCTAATAACCAGTTTTCTGGTCCTATTCCACCTGAATTAGGCCATTTGAGGCTAACTAATCTTAACTTGTCCTCCAACCAACTCACCGGCCAAGTCCCAGATGAGTTTTGTAACATGGCCTTTGAAAACAGTTTCTTGAACAATTCCAATCTTTGTGCCATTAGCCCACTTTCCGGCCTCCCAAGTTGTTATGCCAAAAGCCATGGCTCTGCTAAAGTGTCTCCCGGTTTTCTTGCCATGATTCTAGTTCTTGCGGTACTGGTTTTCCTAGCTACTGTTGTAGTTACCTTCTTTGTGATCAGATACTACTGGAGGAAGAAGCTGAGTCATGAACTTGCAACGTGGAAGTTGACCTCATTTCGGAGGTTGGATTTTACAGTAGAGAATATTTTGTCAAGTTTGACAGAAAACAATTTGATTGGAAGTGGAGGATCCGGAAAGGTGTATCGGATTTCTATTAACCATTCAGGTGAATATGTTGCTGTTAAGCGGATTTGGAGCAACAAAAAATTAGGCCACAAGTTGGAGAAAGAATTTTTAGCTGAGGTTCAGATACTTGGCACAATTCGACATTCTAATATAGTGAAGTTGTTGTGTTGCATTTCCAATGAGAACTCGAAGCTGCTTGTGTATGAATACATGCAGAATCAGAGTCTTGATAGATGGATACATGGGAAGAAAAGAGCATCTTCGTTGACTAGTTCGGTTCATGATGGTGTGTTGGATTGGCCTACAAGGTTGCAGATTGCCATTGGAGCTGCACAAGGCCTTTGTTACATGCATCATGACTGCTCTCCAGCGATCATTCATCGCGACGTGAAGTCCAGCAATATACTGCTGGACTCTGAATTTAAGGCAACTATAGCAGATTTTGGCTTGGCCAAGATTTTAGTCAAGCACGGCGAGCCTAACACGATGTCCGCTATTGCGGGCTCTTTTGGTTACATTGCACCAGGTGAGAGCAGCAAAGTATTTTTCTAGGTTTTCCATGTTGCTTCCTTTTTCCCACTCTCTCGAACTGAAAATTGATTAATAGGTGATAAATTGCGCGTTATATTGATTTGTAGAGTATGCTTATACAACAAAAGTAAACGAGAAGATCGATGTTTACAGCTTTGGAGTTGTACTCTTGGAATTAGTGACAGGAAGAGAAGCAGGTGATGGAGATGAGCACATGAGCCTTACAGAATGGGCGTGGCATCGCTTTGGTGAGGGAAATTCCATTGTTGATGCATTAGATGAGACGATCAAGGAACCATGTTACTTTGAACAAATGACCAGTGTGTTCAATCTGGGGCTCATTTGTACTAGCACATTGCCTTCTAGGAGGCCTTCCATGAAGAAGGTTTTGCGGATTTTGTGTCGCTATAGTCCTGTAGAGGGTTATGGAGGAAAGAAGGCAGGAAGTGAGTACGACATTGCTCCCCTCCTTGGCAGTGGTGTGCATCTTTCCAGTTACAAGGGTAGTAAGAAGTTATCAGAGGAAGATGATGATAGCATTCTTTTCAGTGTGTGATGTTATGAAGATAATCACATCCCATGTCATCTATTCGGAGCTGGGGTAGGCAAGCTACATTATTATGATATTAGTTACTAAAGAAAGCTATGTCTGATCTAATAGTATGATAATCGAAGTTTGTAATAAGGTGATTTTCCCTTTTGATCCAATTATTATGATTTTAATTACTATCACTACAGGAAAAATCACTTTTAGCGACGCTTGCGAGCATCGCTAATAATAGAAATTTGAGTCGCTAAATGGTTTTAGCAACGCTCACGTGAGCGTCGTTAGAGGCGTCGCGAAAAATCATGTCGCTAATACTATTAGCAACACGCACACTTGTTTGCGTCGCTAAAGGTAACTATCAGCGACGTTCGAGAGGTGTCACTAATAACCAGGTGGGATCGTCGCTAATACTATACAGAGGACGCAATGGGCGTCGCTAATAGTGACCTTTAGCGGCACTCATAGGGCGTTGCAAATAGTTTCTTGGAATGTTTTAGTGACGACCGGTGTGGGTCGCTAGTAGTATGTTTTTAGAATTATTTACATCGCGAATAGATATTTATAGCGACGAATGTGGAGCGTCTCTATAACTAATATTTGGGTCTTTTAGCAACACCTTTGTGTGCGTTGCTAAAAGTTACTCTTTTTTTTGGGCTTATTTGAACCTGAATTATTTGTTTTGTTTTTTTTTTTTTGTTTTATTCCTGTTTAAAACCTGTATCAATCATCCTGATATACAATAATTTCAAACATTCTAAAATGAGTTTATTAAAAAAAAATGCATTCATATATATATAACACTAATTACTTACAATTGTAAAAGTAAAATTTCTCAATAAATACAAAAATAGAAAAATTTCTCAGAACATATAACTACAGACGTCCATTAATAGAAAAAAAAAAAAAAAAAACAAAGGAGAATAGTAAGTCCCGATGCAGAACAGAAAGACGGCAGCGCAATAATCCCGATCAATCTGAAATAAAGATCAAATGATAAATATTAGAACACTTATTAAATACATATGAACATAAAATGAGATTTTTTTTTTTTGTATAAATAGCAAGAACGGCATAAAGTAGAATAAATTGCAAACCAGTGATCCGAACTGAGTGCCATAAGTTTGTGCAAGTCTATTTTGTCATTTGTGAGGTGTGTGATGGGGTTTTGGGATAATTAGGCTGATATCCGGTAATTTGGTCCGTCAAAACCCCAAAATGAGTCTTTTTGGAGCAGAAACTTGTCTAAGTTTCAAATCGGTGATCCGAACTGTGTGCCGTAAGTTTGTGCAAGTCTATTTTGTCATTTTTGAGGTGTGTGATGGGATTTCGGGGTAGTTAGGCCGATATCCGATATTTTGGTCCGTCAAAACCCCAAAATAAGCCTTTTTGGAGCATAAACTTGCATAAGTTTCAAACCGGTGATCTGAACTGAGTGCCATAAGTTCGTGAAAGTCTATTTTATTACTTGTGAGGTGTGTGATAGAGTTTCGGGATAGTTAGGCTGATATTCGGCATTTGGTCCGTCAAAACCCCAAAATGGGCATTTTTAGAGCAGAAACTTGCATAAGTTTCAAACTAGTGATCTGAAGTGAGTGCCATAAGTTCGTGCAAGTCTATTTTATCATTTTTGAGGTGTGTGATGGGGTTTCGAGATAGTTAGGTTGATATCTAGCATTTTGGTCCGTCAAAACCCCAAAATAGGCCTTTTTAGAGTAGAAACTTGCATAAGTTTCAAACTGGTGATCTGAACTGAGTGGCTTAAGTTCGTGTAAGTCTATTTTTTCATTTATGTGGTGTGTGATGGGGTTTTGGGATAGTTAGGCAAATATCCGGCATTTTGGTCTGTCAAAATCCCAAAATAGGCCTTTTTAGAGTAGAAACTTGCATAAGTTTCAAACTGGTGATCTGAATTGAGTGGCGTAAGTTCGTGTAAGTCTATTTTGTCATTTATGATATGTGTGATGGGGTTTCGGGGTAGTTAGGCCAATATCTAAAATTTTGATTTGTCAAAACCCCAAAATGGACCTTTTTGGAACAGAAACTTGCGTAAGTTTCAAACTGGTGATCTGAACTGAGTGCCATAAGTTCGTGCAAGTCTATTTTGTCATTTGTGAGATGTGTAATGGGGCTTCAGGGTAGTTAGGTCGATATCCGGCATTTTGGTCCATCAAAACCTGAAAATTGGCCTCTTTAGAACAGAAACTTGTATAAGTTTCAAATCGGTGATATGAACTGAGTGCTATAAATTCATGAAAAGTCTATTTTGTCATTTTTGAGGTGTCTGGTGGGGTTTCAGGGCAGTTAGGCTGATATCTTGCATTTTAGTCCGTTAAAATGCCAAAATAGGCATTTTTAAAGCAGAAACTTGCATAAGTTTCAAACCGGTGATCCGAACTAAGAGTCTATAAAGACCTGGATTTTTTTTTTTTTGAAATAAAAAAAAAATTTTAATATGAAATGTGTATTATGTATGTGTAGATATATATATATATATAGTGGAATATATATATATATATATATGTATATATATATATATTATACTTGTATGATATACATGTTATCTATGTGTATGTGTATAGATATATATATATATATTTAATGTATGGTATATATGTATGTGTAGTGAATGGTATATGTGTGTGTGTGTGTATATATATATATATATATATTTGAAAACAAAAGGAGCAAGCAAGCATTAAATGCATTCTGAAAAGGAAGAAGAAACCAGGACAGTGGGAAGTCAGAAAAGAGGAGAAATAGGGGGCTGCAATGACCTTGCGTGTGGAGTGGTGTATATATCTAGGTGTATACGTTGAGTGTGTACATTGGTTAGAGAGAAAAGAAATCAGAAAGAAAGATTGAGTGTAGAGGTTGTGTGTGTGTTAAGAGGAGACTGAAGTCGAGCCAAGTTGGACCAAGAAGGAAGCAAGAAGGAAGAAGGGAAGCTGCAACAAGAAAAATCCAGAAAATTTGGTGAGTTGGCTCAGTTCTGGTTTTAAATTTTAAAGCATGATGTTTTAGTTTGAATCTTAGGGCCATGTTGATCATGAAATGTGGATTAGTTTGCAAAAAGAATTAATTAAAATGGTTGAAGTATGGAGAAGCTATGGCGAGTTGCAGGTCTATGCCCATTTCGGCTTTTGATATTTTATGTGTGAAAAACTTGATCTAAATAACCTAGGCTTGATCCTCACGAGGGTAGAAATTAATTAGAGTAAAGAAAGAAGGAAAATAGTGGAGAACCGGGGCTCAAATGCAAGGGTTACAGTTGGCCAGAGCTTGGGTTTCCCTCAGTTTTAAAAAGATTTTGTGAAAGAAATGGAAAAACAAACCTAGAAAATGAAATCCATATGAAAATCTGAAGGTAACCACGTTAAAAAAGGGATTAAAAATGGTCGGAACAGGGTCACTGGCGCCGGAGACCCACCGGAACCCTACCGGAAAGTCGGGGAAGAAGGAAAACTGTTCAAGGTTTTGGGTTTGGGTCTGTGCGGGTTCGGGTCAGACCCGACCCACTCGGCCATATCGGATACCTAAAGCTGCGTCGTTTTGGTTTATAATTTAAATGAATTGGGGATGTTTGGGAACAAGTATAAGAAATTAGAAATTGAAATCAATTTGGGGATAGGGATATCTTATCTCAATTTTGAGGGTTAGTCACTGTTTGGCTATTCTAATTTAAAATAGTTAAATCAGAAATTCTGATTTAACCCCACTACTTTGAAAATTAAAAAGTGACCCCCCAAAACTTTTGATTATTATAATTAGACCCCCAGAATAAAATATTAATTTAATTAATTAATTAAAAATAAAGAAAAATTATAAAAATGCCACTAAGTCAAAAAGCCGTCAAACGAACTCCAATTAAAGTAAAAAATAGTGAATTTTTATTATTTTGAGCGTTCCAGACTCAACCGTGGAGTCCAATTTACTAAAAGAGGTCTCAGGAAGTAAGAACTCGTGAAAGTGTAAAATGACCGTTTTGCCCTTTTTAGCTCGGATATCCAAATTGAATTCTATGAAAGCCTAAACCGACTTCCTTCGACGTTCCAGACTCAATGGTAGAGTCTATTTTAGAAAAATAGAAACTCATGAATTAAAGGTATAAAATTTGATGAATAGCATAATTCAAGTAGCAATGGACTGAGTTATATTTCATGATTTTAGGGACACTGAAAGGAAAGGAGAAGGCGGCCTAACCTTCTACATTCTTACTATTTAGTTCAGCTACACCGTGAGCACGACTTCCTAGGGTTGAGGCAAACCCATCAGTTATGATATTTTGCTAAGTAAGAAATATGGTTAAGTTTAGGAATATTTGATGAGATGAATGAATGAATTACATGTTTAATTGCTGTTAGGAAATCACTTAGAATTTAATTTCCTTGATAGCCTAGAATTGGTTGTTGTGTACTTTTGTGTTCTTTGAACTATTTGGGAACTTAGTAGAGTGATGAGCATGAACCATGACTACGTGTTTAGATTGATTGAATATGGCATCTATTTATGTGGGAATTGTTTTGTGATTCAAATGTTACTGTTGCCTTAAATGCAATGCATTGTTTAAAGCATGCTTTATGTGTTTGGTAAAATGCTTCATTGAGATTATATTATTGTGTGGTGAAATCAAAGCATATTGGCATATGGTGAATCATTTGGAAACATAGTGTGGGTTGAGCACGTGGTGCTATGCATTATGAGGGTGTAGATCTTGTGATGAAAAACCCAAAATTAGCCGTTGCATTGGTGCCCATATACGTTGGGGGAGGCCCGTAAACGGGAATTGGTACTCAGATCCAGCGGATGCGGTCCGTAAACGAGACATGTGTGTGGCATAGAGTGCATGAGTGTGTCATGCATATTTTCATTGCATCGTATTAATGAACTAGAAAGCATCTAGATTATAAATGTACACTTTGCACATGTCACGCCTAAATCTTGTTTCTTGCATTAGCATTATGTTATACCAGTAGTTGAGCGGACCCATTCGTGGGATATCATATTACAGATGACGCCCCTGCCACATGAGACTCGATGAGGTCTTAACGAAAGAAAGGACTTGGAACTACATTTGGCCCTTGGGGCATATTTTGATGTTGTACAAGGGCATAAGCCCCAAACTATACTTGTTTATTTGTATGTTGTGAAACAACGGGTAAGGCTTTATGGATTAGTATCAGAACATGAATTGGGTTAGTGGTTGAAATGCATTTAATTGTCTTTAATTGTTTTCTTTTTTTGTTTATTTCAATCACTCCCCAGGTTTGTGGAAATTCGGGGCGTGACAACGTGGTATCAGAGCCTAGGTTCGAATACCTAAAGACTGTGGGGTGTTGTTGAACACCATGAGACCCTAGAGGAAAGAGTGAGACTTAGTGCAAAATGTCTGTAGTATGCGATAGGATCTTACGTGTTATATGATTATATACACTTGAAGCATGACTTGTTATGATTACGTATTAAGTGTACATTATGACATACTATACGTACTACCTGTTAAGTGTAAGTTGTGGATAAGAACAAGAGTGAGATTCCTTTTAATGCATATGTCTAAATGTGAAAAAGGGGCATCAATTTTTTTTTTCTTGGACTTGCAGACTCATGCCACTGAGGAAAGCCCCTGCCAGAGCTGGACCACTTAGGCGAGGTAGGCTTAGGGCCACTGCCCCACCTCGGCGTGGCCGACCCAGAGCTATTGCTCCCGCTCATGGCACAATTGAGGAGATTATTGCTCTAGCCGATACACTTGTCCGTAGCACGGCTGAGGCGGCAGTTGCTCCTGCTCCTACTCTTGCTCCTGCACTTGCTCTAGTACTTGCCCCAGTAGAGGAGGTAGAGCAGACCATCGGCGCCAGAGACATGGCAGCCATTATACAAGAGTATTTTCGGGCCATACAGGAGACCCGAACCATAGGTGGCAAGCCAGGGATACCTTCGTGATGAAGGTGTTCCAAAGGATGAGACCTCCTACATTCGCTGGGCAGCTTGACCCACTGGTCGCAGAGGAGTGGCTGAGACAGATTACCAGGATCCTAGATTCACAAGGAATCACTAAGCCACATTTGAGGATCCAATGTGCCACTTTCCAGCTAACGAATTTGGCCAGCCAGTGGTGGGAGGTTTCTGCTGACAGGTTGCATAGGTTCGGTGAGGGATGGGATGCTTTTGTGGCCATGTTCAATGACCACTACTTTCCAGAGACTGCTAGGATCAGGTTTATAGAGGAGTTTGGGACACTACTTCAGAGGGATATGACAGTGATTCAGTACGAGTCCCGATTTACTACACTGGGGAGATTCGCCTCACACATTATTGGAGAGGAGCTTTTGCGAGTCTTTCACTTTGTCAAGGGGTTGAAGACCTCTATTAGGGAAAGATTGGCCGGACACATTATGGACACATATGAGGAGGCGGTGACTAGAGCCACCAGAGTGGAGAGGGAGCTTGTTGACATTAGAGGGATTAGGGAATCTCGGACCCAGGGCAGGACAGCCACATCACAGATGTCTACACCTGCCCAACCTACTCTGCCTACCCTGACTCACACTGGTGGGAAACCGATGTAGAGGTTACAGACCAGTGCATCTTTCCCATCGACATCATAGAGGCCTGTTCAGTTCTTAGCCCCTCAGTCTATTATGTCTGTTGCTTCTCGAGGGGGATATCACAGGGACTCATTATATGTTACCGGTGTAGACAGCCTGGCCATAGAATGGTCGATTGCCCACAGAGAGATCCGAGTCAGGAATATGGGGCTAGACTGAGTTAGATGTCACTTCCACCTCAGGCACAGAGTTAGGGGTGGGGAGCTTCACGGCTTTGCTACACATGCCACCAAATGGGCCATGTTAGGGCTAACTGCCCTTAAGGGCAAACCTCACAGAGCACACCGAGGCCACATTACTACCAGCATACCTAGGTGCCTCTACCACAGCCACAGCCAGGCTATAGGCCCCCAGCACCATGTTTCCAGTTTATACCCTCCGCACTGAGTGTTAGAGCTCTCGCACAGAGGGGAGGACAATAGCAGGGACAGAGAGGAGGAGGTAAGCAGGGCCAGACTACTCAGGGCCGTGTTTATGCAGTAGCCACCCCAGAAGCCTCTACTTCTGGACCATCAATAGTTCGAGGTACATTCCTTGTATTTAGTTCATAGGCTAGTGTGCTGATAGACTCAGGTGCATCACATTCATTCATATCTACCATGTTTTCCATGTCATTGGGGTTGGACATAGACCAGTTGGACCCACCATTGCATGTTGACACACTAGTTGAGGGTAGTGTGATATTGACGAGGATCTGTAGAGATTGCTCGCTAGAGATAGCTGATCGCACCCTTTACTTTGATTTCATTTTGCTTGACATGACTGGCTTTGATATTATTTTAGGGATGGATTGGTTGTTTACTTACCGGGCGAATATAGATTGCTACAGGGGGAGAGTGACGGTATGTACTCCCAGGGGGATGGTTTTTATTTCACAGGAGATCGTGGGGATTTCTTAGTGCCACCCTTCTACTACTCGAGGAGTTGGCGAGGTCATAGTTACATGTTGGCTAGCTTGGTTGCAGGTGATAGTGGGACTACAGAGAGTGTGTTGCCACCAGTAGTGGATGAGTTTCTTGATGTCTTCCCGGATGACTTGACTAGTCTACCGTCGAGATGGGAGATAGAGTTCACGATAGAGCTTATCCCAGGCACTGTGCCTATTTCTATTCCACCTTACCGTATGGCTCTAGCTGAGTTGAGAAAGCTAAAGGAGTAGTTGACTGACTTGCAAGGTAAGGGTTTCATTCATCCTAGTACTTCTCCGTGGGGTGCTTCGACATTATTTGCAAAGAAGAAGGATGGGACATTACGTTTGTGTGTGGACTATAGGAGACTGAACCGGGTAACTATCAAGAACAAGTACCCGTTACTAAGGATAGATGACTTGTTTGATCAGCTTAGGGGTTTGAGATATTTCTCAAAGATTGATCTTCGGTCTGGGTATCATCAGTTGAGGGTACGGGAGGAGGATATAGCGAAGACAGCCTTCCGCACTCGCTATGGCCATTATGAGTTTGTGGTTATGCCATTTGGTGTGACGAATTCCCCAGCGGCATTTATGGACTTGATGCACCGCATTTTTAGTCCTTATATAGATTAGTTTGTCGTGGTATTTGTTGATGATATTTTGATTTACTCACCTTCGAGGATAAGCATGCCTTTCATCTATGGACTGTGTTATAGATTTTGAGGGAGCACTGTCTATTTGCTAAGTTCTCGAAGTGTGAGTTTTGGCTTCAGGAGGTGCAGTTTTTGGGCCATGTTGTGTCAGGTAGTGGAGTATCTGTGGATCCTTCTAAGATTGACTCTGTTATGAGTTGGGAGAGGCCGAAGAACGTGTTTGAGATTCGGAGTTTCTTGGGATTGGCATGATACTACCGTCAGTTTGTAGAGGGATTTTCTCGTCTTGCCGCGCCGATGACTCATCTGACACGCAAGGGCATTAGATTTGAGTGGACAGATCACTGTGAGCAGTCATTTCAGGAGCAGAAGAGGAGGTTGACTTCAGCGTCCGTCTTGATTATCCCTGAGGGAGGTATGGGCCATACCGTTTATTGTGATGCTTCATAAGAGGGATTGGGTTGTGTGTTGATGCAGGAAGGTAGAGTGGTAGCCTATGGTTCTCATCAATTGAAGAGTCATGAGAAGAACTACCCCACACATGATTTAGAGTTAGTTGTCGTCATCTTTGCACTGAAGAATTGGTGACACTACTTATATGGGGTGAGATTCGAGGTGTTCTCAGATCACAAGAGCCTTAGATACATTTTCACGCAGAAGGACTTGAACCTTCGACAGAGGAGATGGATGGAGTATATGGAGGACTATGAATTTGACCTTCAGTACCATCCTAGGAAGGCCAATGTCGTAGCGAATGCACTTAGTAGCGGGCCGAGGAGCACTATAGCTAGCATTGCTATTAGAGAGTGGGAGATGATGGGAGACATTAGAGAGTTTGATTTAGAGCTTGCCGAGTTTGAAGGACATGCCACATTGTTCAATGTGTGTGCACAACCTTCACTATTGAGTAGAGTTATTGAGGCACAGTTACAGGACATAGAGGCAGAGCATATTAGAGCATGAGTTGCTAGTCTTGAGGGATTTGAGGGGTGGACAGTTCATTCTGACCTTAGCCTCAGGTATATGGGTAGAGTCTTTGTTCCAGAGTTTCTTAGGGCTGATGTCCTTAGAGATTTCCATCATTCACGCCTAACAGTACACCCAGGAGGCACTGATCTATCGTGGAAACCAATCAAATTATCAAACTAAACTACTAGTATAGTAGAGAAGTAAGGGTCGAACCCACAGAGACTGTTAATTGTTTAAAAACCAAAGTTGAGATTAATTTTAATTCAAATTCTCAAAGAGTGATTGTTTGTTATTTTTTTTCTAAAATTAAATGAGAACTATAATTAAAGCAAATATTCAACTAAATTAACAATGAATCAAATTAAAAGAGGGTTCCTAGGGTGTTGAATCAACCACTAATCTTGTAACTAGCTTCAATTGTATTAATTCTTGGGCCATTAAATTTGGATGTAAAAGATGTATTTTGGCTACAAGCCTCAATACAATCATTAAGAAAATCATGTACCAAAACCCTAAGCACGAATCATCTTTGGTCAACACAAATTGTCTACGCTAATTCTAAGGTCATAGTCACAATTTGTTTTCTTGAGTTATGACTCGTCCTACGATTTTGATGTATGTACAAATATTACTATTGTATAACCACATAAACAAAATCACATAAATTGATTATGTGAAACCGAATAGCACAATCATTGCATTAATAAAATCCCAAAGTTATACAATCAACATCCAAAACTAATTAACCCAAAAATAAAATACAAAGAAGCACAATTACTTGACTAAGGTTTCATCTAAACCCTAAGAATGAAAGAAACTTAGCCCATGATGGTGGAAGAGGAGAGCACCATAGCCATGGAGTTCTTCATCTTCTTCTTTTTAGTCGTCTCCTTCTTTCTTCTCCTCGTCAAGATCCCCCAAAACGGCTTCCTCCTTCCCAAAACCCTAGCTCCCAATATTATCCTCATTTTTTCAAAAAATACCCCCACAAAATAAGAATTCAGAAAAATAAAATAAGAATCCAGTAATTAGACATTAGGGGTCCAAAAAGGGAGGCTAAAGTGCTCCAAAATAGAGTTTGTAGTGCTAAAATGGGCCCTGGTCCACCTACATATGGCTCAAGCCTCTCTTCTAACCCAAAACCACTTGTTTTTCACTTCTTTTAGCACTTCAAAGCCCAATATTTTCCTTTTACTCCAAATCCACCCCTAAATCATCAACTTTGTCAAGCTTTCTCTGCAAAAAGGGAAAACAAGAATTAACTAGCAAATGCATATAGATTGGAGAAATTAAAATAATAAAAGTGCAAGAATATTTAGGATTAACAAAATAAATATGCAATTTTTAACCAGTTATCAGGCACTAAGATGTATCATGATCTATGCTGCCAGTATTGGTGGACGGGGATGAAGGGAGATGTGGTACAATTTGTGTCTAGGTGTCTCACATGCCAGCAGGTGAAGGCTGAGCACCAGAGACCTGGAGGTTTGTTGCAGCCATTGCCAGTGGCCGAGTGGAAGTGCGAGCACGTTACCATGGATTTTGTGATGGATCTTCCAAAGTCACCTAGAGGTCACGATGCAGTTTGGGTTATAGTTGACAGGTTGACGAAGTCTGCACATTTCCTACCGATTAGAGCGACGGATTCAGCGGATGTCCTTAGTAGGTTGTATGTCCGAGAGATAGTACGACTACATGGGGTTCTTGTTTCCATTGTTTCAGACAGAGACC
This sequence comes from Nyssa sinensis, assembly GCA_008638375.1. Lineage (NCBI taxonomy): Eukaryota > Viridiplantae > Streptophyta > Magnoliopsida > Cornales > Nyssaceae > Nyssa > Nyssa sinensis. Next base: position 41,653,946 of record CM018048.1, read on the forward strand.
CACATTTCACTGCACAGTTTTTGCAGAGTCTTCAGACAGCCTTAGGAACTCAGCTATAGTTTAGTACTGCCTTCCACCCTCAGACTGACGGTCAGTCAGAACGTACCATTCAGATCCCAGAGGACATGCTTAGAGCCTGTGTTATGGACTTCAGGGGTAGTTGGAAGGATCACCTTACCTTAGTAGAGTTTGCCTACAACAACAGCTATCAGTCTAGCATTGAGATGGCACCATTTGAGGCGTTGTACATATGGTAGGCCGTGTCGTTCACCTGTAAGTTGGACTGAGGTAGGAGAGACCGTTGCTTTGGGGCCTAACCTAGTCTGTGAGACCATGGAGAAGATACAGGTGATCAGGCAGCGTTTGTTGATGGCACAGAGCCGCTAGAAGAGTTATGCAGACAGGAGGCGACGACCTTTGTCATTTGATGTTGGGGGACACGTGTTCCTCAAGGTAGCCCCAAGGCGAGGATTGAGGAGATTTGGGCGCAGTGGGAAGCTGTCACCATGGTTTATAGGCCCATTTGAGATCCTTGGGAAGGTTGGTGAGCTGGCCTATAAGCTGGCATTACCGCCACAGTTATCTCGGGTTCACGATGTCTTCCATGTGTCGATGTTGAGGAAGTACGAGCCTGACCCCTCACATGTACTAGATTGGGTAGATCTTCAGTAGGAGGGTGACGTTTCTTATGACCAGAGACCTGTACAGATATTGGACTCGAGGGACCAGGTTTTGCGAGGCAAGACCATCCATTTGGTCAAGGTCCTTTAGAACCATCATGGGGTCGAGGAGGCTACTTGGGAACGTGAGGCTGAGGTCTGTGCTAGATATCCCGAGTTGTTTGTTCATTGATATATTTTTCTAAATTTCAGGACGAAATTTCTTTAAAGGGGGAAGGATGTAAAAACCTGAATATTTTTTTTTTTTGAAATAATTTTTTTTTTTAAATATGAAATGTGTATTATGTATGTGTAGATATATATAGTGGAAAATATATATATGTATATATATATATATATTATACATGTATGATATGCATGTTATCTATGTGTTTGTGTATAGATATATATATATTTAATGTATGGTATATATGTATGTGTAGTGAATGGTATATATATATATATATATATACATACAAAAAGGAAGTGGGAGACAGCAGGCAAGTGTGTGTATATACATACAAAAAGGAAGTGGGAGACAGCAGGCAAGTGTGTGTGTGGCATCGGCTGTGTGTGTGTGTGGTGCTGTGTGTGTGTGTAATATAATATATATATATATATATATATATATATGAAAATCAAAGGAGCAAGCAAGCATTAAATGCATTCTGAAAAGGAAGAAAAAGAAGAAGAAATCAGGACAGTGGGAAGTCAGAAAAGAGGAGAAATAGGGGGTTGCAATGACCTTGCGTGTGAAGTGGTGTATATTTATATATATGTCTATACGTTGAGTGTGTACATTGGTTAGAAAGAAAAGAAATCAGAAAGAAAGACTGAGTGTAGAGGCTGTGTGTGTGTTGAGAGGAGACTGAAGTCGAGCCAAGTTGGACCAAGAAGGAAGCAAGAAGGAAGAAGGGAAGCTGCAACAAGAAAAATCCAGAAAATTTGGTGAGTTGGCTCAGTTCTGGTTTTAAATTTTAAAGCATGATGTTTTAGTTTTAATCTTAGGGCCATGTTGAGCATGAAATGTGGATTAGTTTGCAAAAAGAATTAATTAAAATGGTTGAAGTATGGAGAAGCTATGGCGAGTTGCAGGTCTATGCCCATTTCGGCTTTTGATATTTTATGTGTGAAAAACTTAATCTAAATAACCTAGGCTTGATCCTCACGAGTGCAAAAATTAATTAGAGTAAAGAAGGAAGGAAAACAGTGGAGAACCACGGCTCAAATGCAAGGGTTACAGTTGCCGGAGCTTGGGTTTCCCTTAGTTTTAAAAAGATTTAGTGAAAGAAATGGAAAAACAAACTTAGAAAATGAAATCCATATGAAAATCTGAAGTAAAACACGTTAAAAAAGGGATTAAAAATGGTCGGAACAGGGTCGCCGGTGCCGAAGAAGACGCTGGAGACCCACCGGAACCCTACCGGAAAGTCGGGGAAGAAGGAGGACTGTTTAGGGTTTTGGGTTTGGGTCTGTTCAGGTTCGGGTCAAACCCAACCCACCCGGACATATCGAATACCCAAAGCTGCGTCGTTTTGGTTTATAATTTAAATGAATTGGGGGTGTTTGGGAACAAGTATAAGAAATTAGAAATTGAAATCAATTTGGGGATAGGGATATCTTATCCCAATTTTGAGGGTTAGCCACTGTTTGGTTATTTTAATTTAGAATAGTTAAATCAGAAATTCTGATTTAACCCCACGAATTTTGAAAATTAAAAAGTGACCCCCTAAAACTTTTGATTATTATAATTAGACCCCCAGAATAAAATATTAATTTAATTAATTAATTAAAAATAAAGGAAAATTACAAAAATGCCAATGAATCAAAAAGTAGTCAAACGAACTCCAATTAAAATCAATAAATAGTGAATTTTTATTATTTCGAGCGTTCTGGGCTCAACCATGGAGTCCGATTTACGAAAAGATGTCTTAGGAAGTAAGAATCCGTGAAAGTGTAAAATGACCATTTTGCCCTTTTTACCTCAGATATTCAAATTGAATTTCGCGAAAGCCTAAACCGACTTCCTTCGACGTTCCGGACTCAATGGTAGAGTCTATTTTAGAAAAATAGAAACTCATGAATTAAAGGCATAAAATTTGATGAATAGCATAATTCAAGTAGCAATGGACTGAGTTATATTTCATGATTTTAGGGACACTGAAAGGAAAGGAGAAGGCGGCCTGACCTTCTACATTCTTACTGTTTAGTTCAGCTACACCGCGAGCACGACATCCTAGGGTTGAGGCAAACCCATCAGGTATGATATTTTGCTAAATAAGAAATATGGTTAAGTTTAGGAATATTTGATGAGATGAATGAATGACTTACATGTTTAATTGCTGTTAGGAAATCACTTAGAATTTAATTGCCTTGATAACCTAGAATTGGTTGTTGTGTACTTTTGTGTTCTTTGAACTATTTGGGAACTTAGTAGAGTGATGAGCATGAACCATGACTATGTGTTTAGATTGATTGAATATGGCATATATTTATGTGGGAACTATTTTGTGATTCAAATGTTATTGTTGCCTTAAATGCAATGCATTATTTAAAGCATGCTTTTTGTGTTTGGTAAAATGCTTCATTGAAATTATATTATTGCGTGGTGAAATCAAAACATATTGGCATATGGTGAATCATTTGGAAACATAGTGTGGGTTGAGCACATAGTGCTACGCATTATGAAGGTGTAGATCTTGTGTTGAAAAACCCAAAATTGGCCATTTCATTGGTGCCCAGATCCATCGGGGGGAGGCCCGTAAACGGGAATTGGCACTCAGATCCAAGGGATGCGGTCCATAAACGAGACATGGGTGTGACATAGAGTGCATGAGTGTGTCATGCATATTGTCATTGCATCGTATTAATGAACTGGAAAGCATCTAGATTATAAATGTACACTTTGCACATGTCACACCTTAATCTTGTTTCTTGCATTAGCATTATGTTATACCAGCAGTTGAGCTAACCCATTCGTGGGATATCATATTACAGATGATGCCCCTGCCACAGGAGACTCGATGAGGTCTTAACGAAAGAAAGGACTTGGAACTACATTTGGCCCTTGGAGTATATTTTGATGTTGTACAGGGGCATAAGCCCCAAACTATACTTGTTTATTTGTATGTTGTGAAACAACGGGTAAGGCTTTATGAATTAGTATCAGAACATGAATTGGGCTTGTGGTTGAAATGCATGTAATTGTCTTTTATTATTTTTCTTTTTTGTTTATTTCACTCACTCCCCGGGTTTGTTGAAATTTAGGGCGTGACAGTGTCGTAAGTTCGTGCAAGTCTATATTGTTATTTGTGAGGTGTGTGATGGGGTTTCATGTCAGTTAGGCCGATATCCGGCATTTTGGTCCGTTAAAATCCCAAAATGGACCTTTTTAGAACAGAAACTTACATAAGTTTCAAACCGGGGATTCGAACTGAGTGTCGTAAGTTCGTGCAAGTCTATTTTGTCATTTTTGAGGTATGTGATGGGGTTTCGGGGTACTTAGGCTGACATCCGGTATTTTAGTCCTTCAAAACCTCAAAATAGGCCTTTTTGGAGTAGAAACTTGCATAAGTTTCAAACTGGTGACCTGAACTGAGTGCCGTAAGTTCATGCAAGTCTATTTTATCATTTGTGAGGTGTGTGATGGGGTTTCGGGGTAGTTAGGCAAATATCCAACATTTTGGTCTGTCAAAACCCCAAAATGGACCTTTTTAGAGCAGAAACTTACATAAGTTTCAAACTAGTGATCTGAACTGAGTGGCGTAAGTTTGTGCAGGTCTATATTTTCATTTATGAGGTATGTGATAGGGTTTCGCGATAGTTAGGCCGATATCTGACATTTTGGTCTGTCAAAATCCCAAAATAGGCCTTTTTAGAGCATAAACTTGCATAAGTTTCAAACCGGTGATCCGAACTGAGTGTCGTAAGTTTGTAAAAGTCTATTTTATCATTTTTGAGGTCTGTGATGGGGTTTCGGTGTAGTTAGGCTGATATCTAGCATTTTTGTTCGTCCAAACCCCAAAATGGGACTTTTTTTAGCAGAAACTTACATAAGTTTCAAACCGGTGATCTGAACTGAGTGTCGTAAGTTTGTGCAAGTATATTTTATCATTTGTGAGGTGTGTGATGGGGTTTCAGGGTACTTAGGCCGATATCCAGTATCTTGGTCCGTCAAAACCCCAAAATAGGCCTTTTAAGAGTAGAAACTTGCATAAGTTTCAAACCGGTGATCCGAACTGAGTGCCGTAAGTTTTTGCAAGTCTATTTTTTCATTTTTGAGGTGTGTGATAGGGTTTCAGGGTAGTTAGGCCAATATCCAACACTTTGGTCTATCAAAATCCCAAAATAGGCCTTTGTGGAGCAAAAACTTGCATAAGTTTGAAACCGGTGATCCGAACTGAGTGTCGTAAGTTTGTGTAAGTATATTTTTTCATTTTTGAGGTGTGTGATGGGGTTTCAGGATAGTTAGGACAATATCTGACATTTTGGTCGGTCAAAGCCCCAAAATGGGCCTTTTTGGAGCAAAAACTTGCATAAGTTTGAAAGCGGTGATCCGAACCTAGTGGCATAAATTCGTGCAAGTCTATTTTATCATTTGTGAGGTGTGTGATGAGGTTTCGGGATATTTAGGCTGATATCTAGCATTTTGGTCCGTTAAAACCCCAAATGGGCCTTTTTTGAGCAAAAGCTTGCATAAGTTTCAAACCGGAGATCCGAACTGAGTGTCGTAAGTTCATGCAATTCTATTTTGTCATTTTTGAGGTGTGTGATGGATTTTAGGGGGAGTTAGGCCAACATCTGGCATTTTAGTTTGTCAAAACCCCAAAATGGGTCTTTTTGGAGCAAAAGTTGCATAAGCTTCAAACTGGTGATCCGAATTGAGTGTCGTAAGTTCGTGTAAGTCTATTTTCTCATTTTTTTGGTGTGTGATAGGGTTTCGGGGTAGTTAGGCCAATATCCAATATTTTGGTCCTTCAAAACCCCATAATGGGGCTTTTCGGACCAGAAAGTTGCATAAGTTTGAAATTGGTGATCCGAATCAAGTGTCGTAAGTTCTTGCAAGTCTATGTTATCATTTGTGAGGTGTGTGATGGGGTTTCGGGGTTGGTAGTCCGATATTCGACATTTTGATCCATCAAAACCCCAAAATGGGCCTTGTTGGAGTGGAAAGTTACATAAGTTTTAAACGGTCATTAAAACCGATGAAATTAAGTAAGTTCGTGCGAGTCTATTTTCATATTTGAAGTGTGTCATGCAGGTTCTAGGCCGTTAGGCCAAAATTCAATTTTTTTTACGTAACATTTTCTATAAATAATAAAGCCACTAAAGTAATTAATTTTAAAAACTTACTAAAGTTGAACCGAGCCTTCCTACTAGTTGAGGACTGTCTGCATAAGAGACTCTAGCTGAGTCGTGCGAGCGTTGAGGCCTGTCATCATCTGCTCCAACTGTGCATTCCATCTCTCAATTGCCTCAGCTCTTTGGGTGGCTTCATGAAACCTAGCATCGCTCTCAACGGTAGAGGATGATGACGTCGGCTGCATCCCACTCCCTAAGCCACGCACAAATCCATGTCTCCTGCCCAGAACAGTCTCCCGTATCTGGTCATCGATCGACAAATGCTCACCCTCAGAGGTCGGTCGAGCACGCAGTTGGACCATCTCCTCTTATAAAAACATAAATCTATGTTACTAATTTTATAACTTTGGATTAACATTAAATTAGTAATACTACTATATATACATAAATAACTTACATAAAGCCGCTAAGCTTCAGGCCCAGTCCAACCCTTCTCGGGGTTGTCGGGTGTCCTATGCCACAAATCAATGGGGTTGGGTGGTGTACCGGTCTCCTGGTCTCGTTACAACAAATAAATAGTAGCTTTTAAAGATTGATTTCATGAAAATATTATACAATAAGAACTTGATACATTTATTAACTTACCATCTCATGCCTATACCTAACAAAAGATCGTGATCCACCACAATGGGTCACCTTTTGCTTGCTTCTGCTCTTGCTATTTTTCTTGCTAAGTTCTTACACTTGGTCAAAACAAAGAAGGTTAGTATAAATGACAATGATTTATCATACAACAAAATTAATTTTGACAATTTTTACCTGGAATGCATTACTAGCGAACCGGTCGCATAGTAACATCCAATCCTCCACTGTCACCCCCTAGTAGGGTCTGTCGCGAGGCTCTCTATCGGCTGCCACCTTTGCCTCGTAGTGCATGTGGAGCCTGTGTCGATAGTCCCTGAAACAGACTCCCAAGTAACGGTCTACTACCTTCACGACATGAGGCAGGTGGAGATCGATGTCAAACTTTTCCTGTAAAGCATTTCATTGTAAAAACATTACTTCATTAGATATGTTAAAATTTAGTTGAATACAATAATAAAAGACATACCAAGATATGCGCATGAATATCTCAATGCTCCTCGTTAGTGACGAGACTCTAATCACTAATATGAAGTGGGGCGTGTAGTTGGCAAATGATGCTGACCTCAGTGGTGAACTGTTGTGCCAACCCACTGATGAGCTTCAGCAAGCCTGGAGGTATCTCAATCCAAAGTCGCGCGCCCTTGCTGCCTCCATCTGAACCTGCAAATTGCGGTTCTTTGACCTACCGCGCCCTCATTTAGAAGCGGTGGCCGAAGCTTTAAAAGAAATAAAATAGAAACAATTAGTACCATATTTATATAATCATTAAAAAAAATGTGAAACTATACATACCATCGATGGCAGGATCGACCGACCCTGCAAATGAAGGGGAAGGGGTCGATGGGTCCTACCAAGCTGTGCGTCTACGTGATCCTAGTCCAACCATATCTAAAAGAAAGTTTAAAAATAAAATCCATTACATCATAAAAATGAAAATCCATTACATCATAAAAATGAATTCCCATTACATAATAAAATTGAATATCCATTACATCATAAAATTAAAAATCCATTACATTTGATCCTAACACATATAACACCTATTATAATTATTCATCTGAGTCTGTATCATCATCTGTTCTTAAAATATTTTCATTCTCAGTACAATACTCTAACAATGTATCATCATCAAAATCACTTTCCTCATCATCATCATCATTAATGAAAGTTGCATCCCTCAGATCTAACTGTGTGGTATTAGTGACGTCGGAAGCTATGACATGATCTGGTTCTACATCAGTTCTATTTAACCGATACAAAGTAACATCTTCTTGATCATGGCAGACAACACCATCATAGGCAGATTGAGACTCTTCTTGTAGTGCCTCCTTAATCCTCTCCAAATCTTCCTTTTCCTCTTCAACTTCCAGTACATCATAAACATTTCTAGACTTTATTTTTTGAAAAACATGCTAATCAACTCTGATTTTTGTGTCCATCAAATAGAAAACTTGTTTTGCTTGAGATGCCAATACATACAAATCATTTTTAAATGTCGTACGTGACGTATTAACACTTATGAAGTGTTTATCGATCTGCATTCCAGTCTCTTGTTACCTACATCCCACCAATCACATTTAAACAGATACACAAAATGACCGAAGCAATAATGTAACTGTATTATATCTTGTAAAACACCATAGTACTTCATGGTTTGTCCTGCTTCATAATCTCCCTGAACAAGGACACCGCTATTCTGTGTTCGCCAGCTAACCTCATGTTCCCTCGTGTGAAATCGAACACCATCAATAATTAAACCAGTGTAGTGGGATATTCTTTGATCAGGGCCACATGCCAAGGAATATAATTAATCATACACCTCAGGAGATTTTTAGTGGCATAATAGCTTCATCTATTAATTCAATATAAGTACAAAATTAATTGAATACACTTGCATTAACTAATTCAATTACAATTAATTGAAACATATACTTACACGTTCTTCGAACCACTTTGGAAACAAATTTTGTTGTCTTTACTCTAGATTAGTATCAGTAACATGTTCTCTCTGAAACTTAGTCGTATGCTCACTGCGTAAGATGAGATATGTTATAAGTAACTTACATTTATGTACTAACGTAGCATTACAATGGTTTCGATAAATTTACTTAAAATATGGCAATGTCTCGTCGCAATTGTTGAGCACTGTATAGTTGGCTTTTTCTAAGTCCTCAGGATGATATCATTCATATATACGGGCACCTATTGGCGGCACATTCTGATTAAACATCGTAAGGCCAGTTCGTTACTGCCATAGACATCTATCAGAATTTCGGTCTTCACGATTAAACATTGTCTTAATATCTTTAAGATGCATAGAGCAGAACGTGAGACATTCAGCATCAACGTAAGCCTCAACAATTAACCCTTTCAGTCGTGCTTTGTTACGCACATATTGTTTCAATGTGTGCAAATATCTGTTTTAATAATTAATCAGTTATAAATTAAAATAGTTAGGATGGATAGATAAGACAATTATTAAAATTTAATGTACCTTTCTATTGGATACATCTAACGGTATTAGACAGGTCCGCCAATTTTTTTCTCATGCGGAAAATGCATAGCAAAGTGGACCATTACATCAAAGAAAGCTGGAGGAAAAATCTTTTCCAACTTATAGAGGATCACGACAACGTCCCTTTCGAGCTTTTTCAGTACTTCCAACTTCAACGTCTTGGCACTTAATTCTTTAAAAACGTAGCCCAACTCAATCAATGTCATTGATATGTCATTGGTGAGATATCCATGTATTGCAACCAGAAGAAGTCGTTGTAAAAGTACATTGCAGTCATGGCTCTTCAATTTGGATATTTTCTCATCTTTAACATTTACACACCGACATATATTCAATGCGTATCCATCTGGGAACTTCATCGCTTTAAACCACTCGCAAATCCTCATTCGTTCGTCGAATGATAACGTATAGCATGCAAAAGGCACGATATATTTATCACTGCTACGTATTAGGTGCAACTCTTTCCATATTCCCAGCTTCTGCAAGTCCAACCGGGCTTTAACAGTATCCTTCATCTTCCCTTCAATGTTCATTAAAGTTTCTAGCACATTATCACAGATGTTCTTCTCGATGTGCATAACATCCAAATTATGCCTCAACTTAAGGGTCTCCCAGTACGACAAATCAAAATATATGCTCTTCTTCGTCCAATTTAACTCTACATTAGTACGCTTCCTTTTCTTAGTACCCAGTATCTTCCCAAACCTCACTGGTTGGATGAGTACCAATTGCGCCAACACGTCTTTCCTAGACAACAATGAAGGTGACAATCTGTGCTCAGTTTTTTCATCAAACAGATGCTTCTGTCGATTTCGCCAGCCATGTGATAGCGACAGAAAATGACGATGGCACATGTAGCATATCTTCTTTCCATTGGACAAATGTAGGGAACATGCATCCTTATTGCAAACCGGACATGCTAGATACCCCATAGTGCTCTACCCAGACAAGTTTCCGTATGCTGGAAAGTCATTTATGTTCCATAGTAATGCTGCATGCAATTGAAATATCTCATTCTTAGAGACGTCATATGCCTTCACTCTAACTAGAGCTGTCAATAGAGCGGATCGCAATCCGATCCAATCCGAGATCCGATTCGCTAAGTCCGGATATAGTTTTAGAAATAATGATTCGTGACCCGATCCGATCCGAATCCGATTATCCCAAATATAAACGGACCGGATATGATATAGGCTGATCCGATCCGTTTATAATCTGATCTGATCCGTTTATATATATATATATATATTTTAATATATATATATAATATATTAAAGTGTTTATATATTATAATTTTAAACGGATCGGACCGGATTAACGGATCGGAGATTCGGTTATTAAACGGATCGGATACGGATCAACATTCGAATGATCCGTCGGATAAATGGATCGGATCGGATCGGATTTTATATTAAAAGGATCAGATTCGGATCAGCTCTGATCTGGTCCGAACCCGATCCGTTTATAGCCCTAACTCCAACCTCCCATAATTCCTTCAACTCGTTCACTAAAAGACGCAAGTACACATCAATTTCATTACCAGGAGACTTCGGCCCTAGAATAAGCAATGACGTGAAGATAAATGATTCTTTCATACATTTCCACGATGGCAAGTTATACGGCACAAGTAACACCGGCCACATGCTGTAGGCATTACTCATGTCACTGAATGAATTGAAACCGTCGCTAGCCAGCCTAAATCGTACATTACGCGGTTCATTTGCAAACCATTCGTGATTTCTATCAAACTCAGCCCAAGTTTGAGAATCTGTCAGATGTCTGAATACATTTTCCTCAACAACACATTTCTCCTTATACCACTGCATCTCTTCTATCGTCTTCTGAGACATGTACAACCTTTGTAGCCTCAGTTTTAAGGGAAAATATCTCAGCACCTTGTGCAAAATTGTCTTACTCTTTCCTTCATTCAACGTGTACCTAGGTTCGTGGCACATCATACACTTCATACATTGTTCAGTCTCCTTCCAAAATAACATGCAATCTTTTTTGTAAGCATGTATGGGAATATACCTGAGGCCCAAATCTTTTAACATTCTTTTCACCTCGTAATATGATTTCGGAAGGGTCTCTCCAGTAGGAAGTGCTGCTTTAATCAATTTAACAACCATATTAAATGATTTGGTATTCCATTGGTGGATAGTCTTTGTCACGACCCGAAACCCACCCTATGCGGATTACCGGATCGCGACCGCCGCCCCGAGACCCGAAGGCCTCGAGACAAGGCTCGCATCTGCAGCGGTATCGGATAGATGTGTTTCATGTGGTTGCGGAAGCGTGAAAAACTTTTTCTTTTCTTTCTTATTTAAATTTTGCACATCCGTCCAATACTGCCGCTCTTCACATTTCGGTATACATGTATTATAATCATACATTCAGAGCATAACTAAAAACTTAAAAGACTTCATAATTAAAATCTTAATTCAACTGCCCCGTGGGGCTTAATACACGTCCTTAAAATGTCGGCTAATACAAAACATATTAATCAGAGTTCATGTGATTTTTCCCCATAAGAACTCCTCAAGCAAATCTTCCCAAAAGCTAGGTTCATCCTTATAGTCTTCAAAATCGATCTGCCCTTAGTCACCTGAAAGGGGGGCGGATAAAATCCGGGTAAGCTAATCAAAGCTTGTGAGTAATTCCTGCATTCGTCATAGGGTTTTCAACTGGTAGTGGTTTTAGCACATGAGGGTTTTTGAAATACTCACTACCAATTGCTCATACATTTTAGAACACAGAATATATGCATTCTTAAAACAATAGCTTTGAACAATTTAAGTATTCAAGCTAAATACACATTTTCTTCAAATAGAGTATATGCAATTTAAAAGCATATAAACACGTGAAATAGAATAGGGATAATACCTACTTCTATTTTCAAAATCACTTGTTATCTTTTCTCTTTTATTAGGCGGAATCTGTTTCGAACCAGACCCCCATTTTACTGCCAATACTGTCGATGGAGATATCTCATTTGCCTGGGGGATTAGATCCTTCTACCGGGCATGTACTGTTGAATCCCGAAGGATTTCAACCATCATATAGGGTGGTACTTAGTACCGTTTATCTTATAAAACATTTGTCACATGACTTCTTCAATAGATATTTTTCATGAACATTTAAAGCATGAAATGTATAAATTCTACAATAAAGCTTCGAATACACGTGATAATCAAATTCAGAATATTAAAGAGGTTTGCAATTGATTTAGACATGCTGATGTATTTTCAAGAAAAGAGCTGAATTTAAAACATTTAATAAGCATGCCGCAACAGAATATTTTAAAAGAACGGAATCATATATAGACTGAATTTGATATTCAAAGGCTGCAATGACTTGTGCTTAAAACTTCTTCAAATATATGGAGTTAAATCTCCAGTTCAAATACAGGGTTACTCACCTTGGTCCTTTAGGGTTAGCTCTACTGAGGCGCCTTCCCTTTTACTCTTTCTTTCCTTAGCCTATCAAGATTCATGAAGATTTCATAAATTTTCATATGTACTTAATTAACTCCCCTACTCACTAAGTGTAGACTGTGAGAAGCCTAACTTGTCATACCTGTCTGTCTTATAACTGTAATACAAAACTAGTAACTTAGGTTCTTAATGATAATAATATTACCTGCGACGCCATTCGGCTAAGGTTTCTGTATTTTCTCTCTCTTCTTCCCATTTCCTTTCTTCTTCCTTCTTCTTTTTAGCCTCCGCCACCATGGCCTTGGTGGGTGATTTGAACATGAAAGGGCTTACCGAGACGACCTCTGTCGCCTTGGCTATCTTGACAAATCTGTTGATTACTCTCTGTCGACGCAACAGCTCTTGCATGAAGGCCTGTTGCTTAGGGTCCTTGGCCCTTTGGGCCTTGGTCATGATTGTGTACTTGGTTCGTTGTTCTTCCATGACTTACCTAAGATCAATTTATGAGTTAGAAATTTTTATTCTAGAGTTGATGTGTTGTCATGTCCTCGTATATGCCGTAGATTAGTACTTTGGCATCGCTTTAATTTATAGTCATCTGACAGATGCTATTCATCAAATTTTATGTATTTTTATTTTAGACATTTCTTTTAGTCGAATAGACTCTACCATTGAGTCCGGAGCGTCGAAGAAAGTCAGTTTAGACCTTCTTTTGTTTAATTTGGCTTTTGGTGTACTAGGGGTAATTTGGTCATTTTTCCCTTTTTCGTGTCTTTATTTTTTTCGAGCCCCGTCTCTTAAAATGGACCCTACCATTAGTCTCAGAGTATCCAAAATAGTAAGGATACACTATTTATTTGTTTAATTCGGACTTCGTTTGACTTGTTTAGGGAGAAGGGCATTTTGGTCATTTTGACATTTTTAGGAGTCTTAAATTTTTTGGGGCCTCATCTCATGTCACAGACCTCACCAATGGACTCAGAGGGTCCGAGATAGTAAGGTTACATATATAACTTGTAATTTTTGGACAACGGGCCATTTCGGAGCATTTAATTTAATTAATTTCATTTAATTAAATTAATCTTAATTAAGTATAATATATATATTATTTGGTACATAATTAGAACAGGTTGAATAGGGTGGCACGCTGGCCAGCGTGTCACCTCCCTCCCCATACCACGCACGTTCGAATCTCACCAGGTGCGGTTGCACCTTTTTTTTTTTAATTTCTGGATTTAATTTACTGTAATATATATACATATTGTGTTTGTAAATGGACACACGCATACGCGTGGCCGAGTGGAAAAAGGCGTGCGTGGGCGCGTGGGGGTCAGGGGTTCGAACCCCACTGACCGCAAATCCCTCCGTTTTCCTTTAATTTAACCGTTATATATATATATATATATTCCAAATGCCCAAAACGACGTCGCCCCATTAATTCGGTGGCAAGCCCCGAGGCCGCCACGTGTCCGAGTCGACACGGAAATTTTTAAAAGGCCGAGTCAACTCACTGTCGTCTTCCCCATTTCTTCCCCACTGTAACCCTAGTTACAGTTTTCCCATTTTTTCTATTTCGAGGATTTTCCCTCAACCGATCTCAACTGTTTTGATGGGAAACCCTTCCTAAAACATCATTAAACAACTTGGCATTCGTTTGAGAGTTCGAATCGAACTCATTTGCTCGGTTAAAGGGGCGATAATCCTGACTGTAAGTGGCTCGTTCATGCTCATTTCTTCACCATTTTTAGTGAGGTTGGGCTTATTTTGATCCCCTCTTCATGAGGATTCAAATCCCATTCATGTATGTTGGTTTACATGCGAGTTTAAAGGTTTGGGTTGTAAACCCGTAACCTGCAAGTTCATGTTTGGAGGTCTTTCTTTGGGATTCGTGGTCGCGTATTAAGGTTTTTGGCATGCTATAAGGGTCTAGTTTAGGTTTTGATAAACCAAATCTGGTTTGGTGTGACTCAGTTCAGACCTGCTTCAAGCAAGGTCCGTCCATGGCTGCCTTGTGTACGGTTTGTGCTTCCTAGGTGTTCTAGGTCGAGATTTTCATGCCTAATTCATGTATACACATCCTAATCATCATATATGCTAAATTAAAGGCTTAAAACAGATTCATACATATAAAAATTCTAGAGAGAGAAATTCAAATGTTTGAGGGTTTACCTTGTTTCAAATTGTTTCTCTCTCCCTTGCTCCTTGCTTCCTACTTCTGAATGTCTCAGAAACTCCTTCAATCTCTCCCTCACTCTCGGATGGTTGTGTTTTGTGTGTATAAGCACCATGCATTATGTATAAGGAGAAGAAATCATTGAAATTTCTGATTTCCTCTCCCTTTGGTTTAACCCATTTCAGGTTTCTTCATGAGTGGCCTGAATTGCCACTGTTGGGCAGGCCATGAGTGGCCGGTTGTGTGTGTGTGTGGTGTTTGACTCACATATATATATATATATATATAGGTATATGTACAAAGTTCAACCCTAATACCCCTTGGATAATACACATACCTCTCCCACCTTTGTACACTTTGGACAATAGTATGCCCTATTATACATACATCTCATACATACATATTTGGCATACATGCATGCATTCACATACACATATATATTCATTTGTAATTATATATATACATATATATATTTAAGGTTATAATTATTTATACAATATCTATATATATATATATATATCTCTATATTTAATCACGCATATTAATTGTTACAATTTACTTCTTATACTTAAAATAATTAATTACTTTAAAAATTAATTATTTTCTTAAATGCATTATCTTGTACTAATCTTCGTATTCTCGTAATATTTGTCCAAATTCTCGTACTCGTATCAACAATTTGTAGTTGACGTGAAAATGTAATTATCATCAAAATCGACATGTTGGTGATTGCAACGAAAGTGATGTACAGTCATCCTGACTTTTCAGGACACTTACTTAAGGTTCGTGCGTCGGGGTCGACACTGACCTTGTTACTAGAGGTGTTGATTTCCAATTTCAACACAACAGCTTAATAGCCTCTAATTTGGGTCGGGGTATTACATTCTTCCCTCCTTAAAAGAGTTTTGTCCTCAAAACTCGGGGTCTCTTATCCTAAATTTCTGCCTCCATCGTACGTGTTCACATGTCTAGTAGTCGTATCTCAAATGACAGGTTTATATATATTAACTGAAAGAAACATTCGGACGACGCACCTTACTGATCCCCAGAGGCCTGTGCTGCCTCTCCGAATATGTTGTACACCCGCCCGTGCCTCACAGGTTCCTTGCCCCCTCCTTGTTTCCCAGCAGTTGTGGCCGGCGCCCGTGGTGTAGCTGATGAAGCCACCGCAGTAGGCTCCTTAGCCGTTGAGCTCCATTTTGGGCAATCTTTGATGAGATGCCCAGCCTGGCCACACTTGTAACAACCTCCTGTGTCGCGCCAACAGGGCGCATGATGCTTTTTCTGGCAGGTGGGGCATGTCGGAATTTCTCCTGACTTTTTGCTAGCGTCACCCTTTTTGTTAACGGTAGGCTCACTTTTATCCCCTGATTTCGTCTTTTTCATTGACTGGGGACCGGGGCCCATTTTCTTCTTGTCTTTCTTTTGTGATAAGGCAACCCCAGCTCTTTCGAAAATTTTGGCACGGTCCACGACGGCATTGTACGTGGGGAGCTCGAAAGGTTCTAATCGGTACCTGATGCCATCCCTCAGTCCTGTTTCAAATTTTCGAGCTTTCAAATCTTCGGTTTGGACCATGTGGGGTGCGAATCGGGCTAACCTCATGAACTTGGTTTCGTATTCTGCCACAGTCATTGCTCCTTGGGTCAGCACGGCAAATTCTGCCACTCTTTGATTTTTCAATGACCTTGGAAAATACTTGTCATAGAATACCTCTAAAAACCTAGTCCAGGTCATTGGCGGCTCTCTTTCCTTTTCCAGGAGCCACCACTCGTGAGCTGCATCCTTGAAAGTGAATGCGGCATAGGAGACTTTTTGCTCCTCCGTGCATGGCATGACCGAGAAGATACGTTCCATTTCCTTTACCCATGACTCCGCATCAATGGCGGCATCCATCCCATCGAACCTGGGGGGCTTAAAGCCTTGGAATGTTTTATAGCTTGAGGTAATTGCGGCCTCATTGGGTTGTCCAGGGTTGATTGGCTGCCCGGGGTTCTGTACCTGTGGCGGTGCCCTAGCTTGGGTTTGGATATCAATCATATTCCGAGCCATAGCCTCCAGGATATGCTCGACCCGGTCTAGCCTGTCACCCGGATTTCCCGTATCTCTTCTCGTGTTCACCATGATTTCTGAAAGAAAACACGTATTTGTTAATTTGTTATCACATACAATTACATTCATTTCATGTTTCAAAGTTTGTTATACTATTATCTTTGATTTCATGGTATTTTACGGTCTACTTTTACTCCTCATCCTTCTACGGCCCCATACTCCGCCATTCTATCACATATCCAGTTCACATACTACGAGTCCCATACCTCGCCTTCGTACTTCACATATCTATTTCATGTACTACGGGTCCCATACCCCGCCTTTCTATCACGTATCCATTTCACATACTGCGAGTCCCATACCTCGCCTTCGTATTTCACATATCTATCTCATGTACTACGGGTCCCATACCCCGCCTTTCTATCACGTATCCATTTCACATACTGCGAGTCCCATACCTCGCCTTCGTATTTTCACATATCTATCTCATGTACTACGGGTCCCATACCCCGCCTTCCTATCACGTTACTTCAGAACACTAACTTCATGTACTGCGGGTCCCATACCCCGCCTTCATACTACGTATTCCTCATATCCACAACGCGAGTCCCATACCTCGCCTTTATATTGTATCGTGTACTTCGTATATCCTAGGTAGTCTAAAACCCTACCTAACTTATGGTTTGATTCTAATCCTTCTAATGTCACTAAGTTTGCTCAAGTAAACCTAGTGCTCTGATACCACTCTGTCACGACCCGAAACCCACCCTATGCGGATTACCGGATCGCGACCGCCGCCCCGAGACCCGAAGGCCTCGAGACAAGGCTCGCATCTGCAGCGGTATCGGATAGATGTGTTTCATGTGGTTGCGGAAGCGTGAAAAACTTTTTCTTTTCTTTCTTATTTAAATTTTGCACATCCGTCCAATACTGCCGCTCTTCACATTTCGGTATACATGTATTATAATCATACATTCAGAGCATAACTAAAAACTTAAAAGACTTCATAATTAAAATCTTAATTCAACTGCCCCGTGGGGCTTAATACACGTCCTTAAAATGTCGGCTAATACAAAACATATTAATCAGAGTTCATGTGATTTTTCCCCATAAGAACTCCTCAAGCAAATCTTCCCAAAAGCTAGGTTCATCCTTATAGTCTTCAAAAATCGATCTGCCCTTAGTCACCTGAAAGGGGGGCGGATAAAATCCGGGTAAGCTAATCAAAGCTTGTGAGTAATTCCTGCATTCGTCATAGGGTTTTCAACTGGTAGTGGTTTTAGCACATGAGGGTTTTTGAAATACTCACTACCAATTGCTCATACATTTTAGAACACAGAATATATGCATTCTTAAAACAATAGCTTTGAACAATTTAAGTATTCAAGCTAAATACACATTTTCTTCAAATAGAGTATATGCAATTTAAAAGCATATAAACACGTGAAATAGAATAGGGATAATACCTACTTCTATTTTCAAAATCACTTGTTATCTTTTCTCTTTTATTAGGCGGAATCTGTTTCGAACCAGACCCCCATTTTACTGCCAATACTGTCGATGGAGATATCTCATTTGCCTGGGGGATTAGATCCTTCTACCGGGCATGTACTGTTGAATCCCGAAGGATTTCAACCATCATATAGGGTGGTACTTAGTACCGTTTATCTTATAAAACATTTGTCACATGACTTCTTCAATAGATATTTTTCATGAACATTTAAAGCATGAAATGTATAAATTCTACAATAAAGCTTCGAATACACGTGATAATCAAATTCAGAATATTAAAGAGGTTTGCAATTGATTTAGACATGCTGATGTATTTTCAAGAAAAGAGCTGAATTTAAAACATTTAATAAGCATGCCGCAACAGAATATTTTAAAAGAACGGAATCATATATAGACTGAATTTGATATTCAAAGGCTGCAATGACTTGTGCTTAAAACTTCTTCAAATATATGGAGTTAAATCTCCAGTTCAAATACAGGGTTACTCACCTTGGTCCTTTAGGGTTAGCTCTACTGAGGCGCCTTCCCTTTTACTCTTTCTTTCCTTAGCCTATCAAGATTCATGAAGATTTCATAAATTTTCATATGTACTTAATTAACTCCCCTACTCACTAAGTGTAGACTGTGAGAAGCCTAACTTGTCATACCTGTCTGTCTTATAACTGTAATACAAAACTAGTAACTTAGGTTCTTAATGATAATAATATTACCTGCGACGCCATTCGGCTAAGGTTTCTGTATTTTCTCTCTCTTCTTCCCATTTCCTTTCTTCTTCCTTCTTCTTTTTAGCCTCCGCCACCATGGCCTTGGTGGGTGATTTGAACATGAAAGGGCTTACCGAGACGACCTCTGTCGCCTTGGCTATCTTGACAAATCTGTTGATTACTCTCTGTCGACGCAACAGCTCTTGCATGAAGGCCTGTTGCTTAGGGTCCTTGGCCCTTTGGGCCTTGGTCATGATTGTGTACTTGGTTCGTTGTTCTTCCATGACTTACCTAAGATCAATTTATGAGTTAGAAATTTTTATTCTAGAGTTGATGTGTTGTCATGTCCTCGTATATGCCGTAGATTAGTACTTTGGCATCGCTTTAATTTATAGTCATCTGACAGATGCTATTCATCAAATTTTATGTATTTTTATTTTAGACATTTCTTTTAGTCGAATAGACTCTACCATTGAGTCCGGAGCGTCGAAGAAAGTCAGTTTAGACCTTCTTTTGTTTAATTTGGCTTTTGGTGTACTAGGGGTAATTTGGTCATTTTTCCCTTTTTCGTGTCTTTATTTTTTTCGAGCCCCGTCTCTTAAAATGGACCCTACCATTAGTCTCAGAGTATCCAAAATAGTAAGGATACACTATTTATTTGTTTAATTCGGACTTCGTTTGACTTGTTTAGGGAGAAGGGCATTTTGGTCATTTTGACATTTTTAGGAGTCTTAAATTTTTCGGGGCCTCATCTCATGTCACAGACCTCACCAATGGACTCAGAGGGTCCGAGATAGTAAGGTTACATATATAACTTGTAATTTTTGGACAACGGGCCATTTCGGAGCATTTAATTTAATTAATTTCATTTAATTAAATTAATCTTAATTAAGTATAATATATATATTATTTGGTACATAATTAGAACAGGTTGAATAGGGTGGCACGCTGGCCAGCGTGTCACCTCCCTCCCCATACCACGCACGTTCGAATCTCACCAGGTGCGGTTGCACCTTTTTTTTTTAATTTCTGGATTTAATTTACTGTAATATATATACATATTGTGTTTGTAAATGGACACACGCATACGCGTGGCCGAGTGGAAAAAGGCGTGCGTGGGCGCGTGGGGGTCAGGGGTTCGAACCCCACTGACCGCAAATCCCTCCGTTTTCCTTTAATTTAACCGTTATATATATATATATATATTCCAAATGCCCAAAACGACGTCGCCCCATTAATTCGGTGGCAAGCCCCGAGGCCGCCACGTGTCCGAGTCGACACGGAAATTTTTAAAAGGCCGAGTCAACTCACTGTCGTCTTCCCCATTTCTTCCCCACTGTAACCCTAGTTACAGTTTTCCCATTTTTTCTATTTCGAGGATTTTCCCTCAACCGATCTCAACTGTTTTGATGGGAAACCCTTCCTAAAACATCATTAAACAACTTGGCATTCGTTTGAGAGTTCGAATCGAACTCATTTGCTCGGTTAAAGGGGCGATAATCCTGACTGTAAGTGGCTCGTTCATGCTCATTTCTTCACCATTTTTAGTGAGGTTGGGCTTATTTTGATCCCCTCTTCATGAGGATTCAAATCCCATTCATGTATGTTGGTTTACATGCGAGTTTAAAGGTTTGGGTTGTAAACCCGTAACCTGCAAGTTCATGTTTGGAGGTCTTTCTTTGGGATTCGTGGTCGCGTATTAAGGTTTTTGGCATGCTATAAGGGTCTAGTTTAGGTTTTGATAAACCAAATCTGGTTTGGTGTGACTCAGTTCAGACCTGCTTCAAGCAAGGTCCGTCCATGGCTGCCTTGTGTACGGTTTGTGCTTCCTAGGTGTTCTAGGTCGAGATTTTCATGCCTAATTCATGTATACACATCCTAATCATCATATATGCTAAATTAAAGGCTTAAAACAGATTCATACATATAAAAATTCTAGAGAGAGAAATTCAAATGTTTGAGGGTTTACCTTGTTTCAAATTGTTTCTCTCTCCCTTGCTCCTTGCTTCCTACTTCTGAATGTCTCAGAAACTCCTTCAATCTCTCCCTCACTCTCGGATGGTTGTGTTTTGTGTGTATAAGCACCATGCATTATGTATAAGGAGAAGAAATCATTGAAATTTCTGATTTCCTCTCCCTTTGGTTTAACCCATTTCAGGTTTCTTCATGAGTGGCCTGAATTGCCACTGTTGGGCAGGCCATGAGTGGCCGGTTGTGTGTGTGTGTGGTGTTTGACTCACATATATATATATATATATATATATAGGTATATGTACAAAGTTCAACCCTAATACCCCTTGGATAATACACATACCTCTCCCACCTTTGTACACTTTGGACAATAGTATGCCCTATTATACATACATCTCATACATACATATTTGGCATACATGCATGCATTCACATACACATATATATTCATTTGTAATTATATATATACATATATATATTTAAGGTTATAATTATTTATACAATATCTATATATATATATATATATCTCTATATTTAATCACGCATATTAATTGTTACAATTTACTTCTTATACTTAAAATAATTAATTACTTTAAAAATTAATTATTTTCTTAAATGCATTATCTTGTACTAATCTTCGTATTCTCGTAATATTTGTCCAAATTCTCGTACTCGTATCAACAATTTGTAGTTGACGTGAAAATGTAATTATCATCAAAATCGACATGTTGGTGATTGCAACGAAAGTGATGTACAGTCATCCTGACTTTTCAGGACACTTACTTAAGGTTCGTGCGTCGGGGTCGACACCGACCTTGTTACTAGAGGTGTTGATTTCCAATTTCAACACAACAGCTTAATAGCCTCTAATTTGGGTCGGGGTATTACAGTCTTAATATGAAGCAGTTTCACGAGAAAATCCAGTTTCGAAAACTTATCACAACCCCGATATAACGGCTATCTTGTTTCCCTCAACAAGGACTCAAATGTTGTCGATTATCCTGTGTCACTCATGTGACTACTAGTCCTAGTTGTAGCCCCCTGCAAGTCTGCCAACATTTGTGACAAGTCTTCATAACCAACCCCAACATTATCACCTAAGTTATCATCGTTGTCTTCTTCTTTATCCTCAAATACCACTCGTACGTCACGGTGTTCCCCATGAGATTCCCAACACGTATACCTATTATCTATCCCGTGTAGGAGTAGGTGCTCTTTGACCTTATCTATGTCCACATAATCCATATTATTGCACCTCCTACATGGACATCTTATCCTATTTTTTCCATCTGTAGATGCACGAGCAAACTCAATAAAATCTTTGATCCCCTTCACATACCCTGACAAATGCTTGCCTTTCAAGTCCATCCAACTCTTATCCATTTTCGTCTACCTAATACAAGTTAAAAATGTTGCTCATTATAAATATGAAACATGAATCCGTTCCAACTTCTCTCTAAAGGGTAAAGTGGTCCTATCCCATTTATGAATTCATAATCTACATTACAATCAACAACAAATCAAATACTTGATTCCACTCGGAGAAAATTTCAGCATCTCCCCACGGTTCTCCTCCAAGTATACGAGATAGATGTTACCACACCTAAATATATACCCAGAGAACAATAAGAGACCGTGCTGAGATTTTCTCATAGTGAAATATTCAAGCATGCGCTATTGATTGCAATGCAGATTTATGCATTCCCAAACTGTCCTACTCTAGACAATTCAAGAATCGATTTTCATACACACGAGCCCAATCGCGAATAAATTTTGCAACAAGATTCACATGTGACGAAAATAACTCTCGAACGGGGCTAGGCTTACATGAATGCAATTATACTATTTTCATATATGTGTACACATGTACACACACACACACACACACACATATATATATATATATATATATATATATATCGCGAGACATATGTGACCGTGGCCTCTCTTCTAAATATTAATGAGCATTGGTAGTAAAGATTGCTGAGAGTAAATTATAGATTAGTACTAGTTGGGAGAGAGATTGTTTTGCTGCAATTCACACCATCCCATTTGGGAAGTTTTTCACCCTTGTGCGCAATTATTGGAAGAGTAATGTTACAGTAAATTGGAGTGTATATATATATATATATATATATATATATATATATATAAGACCACATGTTTTAATTTTACGATGATGTCGAAATTGAATTTTTATTTGTCCAATAATTTTATCTTTAATTTAGAAATTATTAAAGAATTAAAATATTATGTTTCATATACATTTGATAAATGTTTGTCAGATGTTCTAAATGCCATACAACCAGAATTATTAGCATGTATATATTCCAGGTGCTCAATGCTTGTCACATCAATAATTTTTGTTTTTACTTGTAATTTTGTGCCAAGAAAAAGAGTTAAAAGTATTAGTTGAAAACAAAGAAATAAATGTTATAGAATAAAATGATATATAATTATTGAAACATAAATGACTAAATATAACATTCATGTATCTCATTTTGCATAACATGTAAAAGAACACTAGCCAGATACCTATAGCAGAACTCTAATACAATCTATGGACATGCCATAGAAAAATCAAAGGGCAACATCTTGCCATTCCTTGGTATGACCTGATATGGTTCGAAAATCAGTGTGCTCTATGATTCTACTCCTGAATCTATTCATTCATTTTATTTTATTTTATTTCTCATCCAGTTAGATTTAGTCCCAAGCCAAGTCAAATTTGTCCAACCAAATATGGCCCGAGCAACAAGAATCTTTACAAAATTGAGATCTATACTTTGAAAAAAAAAAACCCATACCATGGAAAATTACACATATGTAAATGTGTGTGTGTGTGTGTGCGTATATATATATATATATATATATATATATATATATATATATATATATATATATATGTAACTGAGAATACGACTTATAGAGAGAGAGAGTTACCGTAGTCACCAGAAACGTGATCATCGCCGAATAATCCATTTGCCGTCATCAGAACCGTGGTTGCAAGAGTGACAGAGAGTGAAAAAAATTAGGGAAAGTAGAGAGAAGAAGAAGAAACTGCTGCGCGGCGCTGGTATAAAAATGGGGGAACTTTTTCGCGACGCTCGAGCTGGTATAAAAATGGGGGAATTTTTCGTCGTGACGCTCTCCTATGCGTCGCCAAATACCTAATAACACGACGTCATTCTACTAATAAAACTATTAGCGACGCACATGTGCGTCGCTAATAATCCCTTTTTCGTCGCCAAAAGATGTGTGCCTATTTTTTTGCACGGGAAACACATTTTTTACTCCTTTTAGCGACACACATAGTGGGCGTCGCTAATAGTGTCTTTTAACGACGTAGTATTGAGTGTCGCTAATAATGTGCATCGCTAAAAATATAATTTTTTGTAGTGTAAAGACAGCTTCCATTGAAATATTCATACAAGACTTTCGATAAAGGAAAAGAAACCAAGGCATGGTTATCTCATAAATGTACAATTCATAGGGAATTCGTTTATTTCCAAGTAATCAAGAAAAGCATACTGGAATAGGAAAATGCACAAGAAAATATTCCGGGGAAGAGAAAGAACCATTTAAATGCAACTATTCTCCTGTGTAAATGCCTCTCGCACTATAATTCCTCATTCACTGTCGCTATAACCACCTCATTCAAATTTATCATTTTAGTGATGCATCAAACTGCTTGTGTGCCCGTGTGAGCGGGGGCTTGGGAGGGAGAGAGAGATGCTATAATGAGAACTCTGTTGCAGGAGCACAAGTCCACACATTACACGATCAACTTACATTTAGTGTATGAAAATTACATCTATTCGTAAACTCATGAGTCATCTTTTACAGTAGTCAGTCAGTTATAATAGTAAGTATTTTATTTATGAATTCAATTTTTTTTAAAAAGAGTGAAAATTAAAAATATAATTCCTGTTTATTCAAGTAGAGTCCATCTCATGTCAGTGTAATTTTTGATATCTTTATAATTAAGACCGAGCTTTGGTTTGAATAAAATTTTTGTCATCTTTTTGGAGATGACAAATGGTCCCAAAATACCTCAGCCTACATGAAGTGCTGAACTAAGTAATGGAATCAAATATTACAAATATAGCTCGTCAAAACAAAGTAAAGAAGAAATACTAATTATGTTTTTAATGTGATGTTTTAATTTATGATAGTTTTGAATTTTGATTTTAAAGGACTTTCAAGCTCTCAATGTGTACGAGCCCTTCAAGGTCAAAGTTTCAAAGACAAGTATGTGACAGCTGTTTTGGTCGTGTCTTGAGGGCGAAGATTCTACTTTGCAACAAAGCAAACTGCAGACTTAAAGCTCTATGAATTCTTTGTACTGACTTATTGTAGGGTTGTTTGGGATGACTTTTACACTTTTTTATTTGAACTAGAGATTATAAAAATTATTTAAGAAACGTAGTTGACTGGTTGGTCTAATTCTTAAAATTGTATTTGTCTCAACCGCACTCTGAAAAATTTTTGGGTGTTCAACAATAGCTTGAGTGGAGTTTTACCGCCTGAATTAGGCGTTCATCCAAAGCTTGAGGCTTTCGAGGTGTCCAGCAATCAATTTACCGGCCAATTATTGAAAAATTTATGCGCCAGAGGGACTTTGTTTGGTGTGGTAGCTAATTCCAACAATCTAACTGGTACCATGCCAAAATTGCTTGGAGATTGCTATACTTTGCTCACAGTTCAACTTTATAGCAATAACTTCTCCGGCGAGATTCCTTCCGGTCTTTGGACATCCATGAATTTGTTAAGCTTGATGCTGAGTGACAATTCCTTCTCCAGTGAACTTCCAAGTATGGTAGCATGGAATTTATCACGGATTGAGATTAGCAACAAGAAGTTTTCCGGTCAAATTCCCACCGGGATATCTTCTTAGGAGAGTTTGGTTGTCTTCAAGGCCAGCAATAATCTATTTTCTGGCGAAATCCCATTGGAATTAACTGAACTTCCTCAGCTCATCACTTTGCTGCTTGATGGCAATCAACTTACTGGGAATTTGACAATGGAAATAATGTCTTTGAAGTCATTAACTGCCTTAAATCTTGCCAGAAATAAGTTCTATGGGCGAATTCCAGCAGTGATTGGTTCTTTACCTGACCTTCTTGAGCTAGACTTATCTGATAACCAGTTTTCTGGTCCTATTCCACTTGAATTGGTGTAATAACCTCAAATTTTTTTTTTTAAATAAATTTTGTTGGTTATTATTATTATTATCATTTGTTGTTGTTATTATTATTATTATTATTAATTAAAATGTGTATAAGTATGCATGTATGTGTGATGTAATGTATGTGTATGATGTGTGTATATGTGTATGTGTATGTGTATGAGTATTTAAATATTTATATATATATATATATATATATAAATATGTAAGAATGCTTGCCAGTTGTGTGGGTGTATACAAGTGACAATATATATATATATATATATATATATGCTTATATTAGCCAAGTCAACTTTGCATTTAATGCAAAGCTGATTGTGGAGGAGGATGATGGCTGGAGCAAAGGGACAGGTCAGGGACTGGGAGAACCGAGAGAGAGATAGGGGAGGCTGCAGCCGCCTGGGCAGTGGATTGACGTGTGAGCTTAGATGTGTAGGCGTCCGTTGGGATTTGACTGGGGATGGAGTTGGTCTGTGAGAGTGTATATACATGAGGGTTCGTTTTGGTTAGAGAGAAAAGAGAAACAGAAATGAGTTCGGGTAGAGAGAGAAAGAGCAGTATAGAGAGAGAGAGTGAAGAAAAGGAGGAGAAGGAAGAAGAAGAGGGGTTACAGACAGCCCTCACTCACTTGGAATCATTGGGAAGAAGCTAGAAGTAAGCAAGAGAGAGAGGAAGCACCAGTTGGAGGTGAAACATCACTAACCCATTTGTGTTTCTCTCTCTAGAATATATGTATATATATATATACTGTTTAAATTTATTAAATACATGCATGGCATCTAGAATGTATGAGGTTCGACTTAGATGCAAAGGCCAGGCCTGAACCGAGTCCAAACCGTCAAACCGTGAAGGGGCCTCCATGGATGGCCACCTTGAAGCTCAGATCCTAGTGTTTTAGACGTTAAAACCTTATTAAAACGATGAGGGGTTGTTGGGGCGAGATGCAGGGAACCTTTAGAAAAATAAATGGTCCAAAACAGTGATAAAATCACTGAAAATGAGTCTCGCCGGAAAACTGGCATGCATGGCCGAAAATAGAGATGGGTGTCGGTGAAACCATTGAGTTTAAGGCTGAAATGCACTCTAATTTATTGCTTAAAGTCCCAAGATTATTTTGGTATAAAAATGATAAAGTTTGGACGTAAAATGTGAGAGAAAATGGACGAGGAAGGTCGCAGTCTCCGGCGATATAGCCGGAGAAGACGACCGGAGCGTCGTCGGGAAGTCGGGGGCGCAAAAGGGGGGCGACCGGGCCACTGGTTTGGGCTTCTCCCCTTTAAACCATTGGGCTGTTTTAATTTGAAACCATTGGGCCTGTTCAAGTCTTGGGCCTGTTGAATTAAGGGTCATTGGGTTCTCTTGGTGTGGACCTGTTTTGGTTTAGGGGATTGGGTCCAACAGAGAAACGAAATTCAAAAAAAAAAAAAAAAGGAAAAGGGGGAATTTGTGGCTGCCGCGGCTCGAACCGCGGTGGGGCACGTGGAGGGGGCGCGTGCAGACCAGTGGGACGGCTATCAACCGTGGTAACATTCCCCATATAAATATATATAATATATGTTTAAAGTATTTAATTAATTAAATTAATTTAATTACATTAAATACACCAAAATGTCCCGAAACCCAAATACGACAAGTCATATATGTTTTCTTACTATCTTGGACCTACTAAGACCAACGGTGAGGTTTGTGACGTGATACGAGGTTCCAAAAATTAAAAGACCCGTGGAACCCTTAAAAATTACCAAAATGCCCTTAAGTCAAAACACGGTCAAACGAAACCTGATTTAAATAAACAATTAGTGAAATCTTATTATCTCAAATATTTCGGACTCAACTGTGGAGTTCGATTTATGAGGAGAGGTCTCGGGAAATGAAAACCCGTAAAAGTGTAAAATGACAGTTTTGCCCTTTTTAGCTCGAACGTCCAAACTAAATTTCGCGAAGGCCCAAACCTATTTTCTTCGATGTTTTGGATACAATGATAGAACTTAATCTAACCAAATAGAAACTTATAAACTAAAGACATAAAATTTAATGAATAGCATCATTCAAGTGACAAACGAACTGAGTTACATTTTGTGGTTTTAGGAGTATCGAAAGGCAAGAAGAAGGCAGTCTGATCCTTCCACATTCTCACTACTAGCCACTAAATTACGAGCGCAGTTTACTTGGGTTGTGACTAACCCGTCAGGTATGGTGTTTTGCTAATGTTAGAAATGAAGTTAAGTTAGGAATATTCTGTGAATGACTGGAATGACTTATGTGTTTATTTAGAATGTGTTTACTTAATGATTTGGAGTTGGTTGTTCACATGCTTACGTGTTACTTGCATTCTATGAGAATTTAGTGAAATGATGAACGTGAATCATGACATGTGTTTAAGTTGATTATATGAGATATGCTTGCATGTGGAACTGGTTGGTGATATACATATTATTGTCTTGAGCATGCTATATTAATGAAACCTTGTTGCATTGAGATTGCATGAGCATATTGGCATATGGTGAATTCCTTGGGCATATGGCGTGAGTTGAGCACGTGGTGCTTTGCATTATGAGGGTGCAGATCCTGTGGTGAAAAACCCAAAATTGGCCATTGCATTGGTACTTCGAGCCATCGGGCGAGACCTGTAAATGAGACATTGGTACTTCGAGCCATCGGGGAGTACCCGTAAATGAGACATGGGTATGGCATTGAGTGCATGGGTGCGTCATGCATGCTTTCATTGCATCATATTAACGGAACTGAAATGCATTTAGAGATAAATGTACAATTTGCACATGCCACGCCTTAGCTTTATTTCTTGCATTAGCACCTCATCATACCAGCAGTTGAGCTGACCCATTCGTGGGCAAAATTTTTCAGATGAGGATGCTCCAGCTACTTGAGACTCAATGATACCTTGATAGGATGAAGCACTTGGTATATTTTTGGTCCATGGGACTTATGTTTTGTAATGTAAGGGCTTAAGCCCGAATGACCTATGAACAATGCAGTTATGAAATGTATTTTATGTTTCTGTATGTATTGATGGGAATCGAAGCATGTTTAGTTAAATTTGTTTAAGTTGTCCTTTATTTTATTTTATTTCCTGTCTCGATAGTCGCGCCTCGGGTTCGTAGAAATTCGGGGCATGACAATTGGGCCATTTGAGACTTACTTCTTTGAACTTCTCCTCTAACCAACTCTCCGAAAAAATCCCAAATAAGTTTGATATCAAGGCCTATGAAAACAGTTTCTCGAACAATTCCAATCTTTGTGCCATTAGCCCACTTTCCAGCCTCCCACGTTGCTATGCCAACACTACAGGAAAAGGCACTATTAATGACGCACGAGTGCGTCGCTAATAGTGAAAAAATGCATTGCTAAAGAGATTTTGTGATGCACAATGGGGCGTCGTTAAAAACGTCGCTAATAGTATTAGCGACGCACACATCCCCTTGTGTCGCTAAAGGGAACTATTAGTGACGTCCAACGTGCGTCGCTAATAATTTTGATGGTGCGTCGCAAATACTATCCACAATCGCAATATGCGTAGCTAAACGCTACAATTAGCGACGCTTGGTGCGCGTCACTAATGGTACCTATTTGCGACGCTCGCTCTGTGCGTCGCAGATGGTTCCTTTTAGCGACACTCACTGTGTGCGTCGCAAATGGTATATTTTAGCGATGCTCATTTTGTGCGCCGCAAATGCCAATCTTTAGCAACGAATTTGAAGCGTCGCTATAAATTGATTTCTTAGTTTTTAGCGATGCATTTTGTGCATCGCTAAAAGTTTAATTTTTTTCCCTACAACATTGGTTTTATTTTTTGTTTTATTCTTGTTTAAACCTGTATCAATCATCCTGATATACAGTAAAATTCAAACATTCTGAAATAAATATATATTGAAAAATAAAAATACATTCATATTTATATATATATATATATTATAGCAATTAATTAGTTACATTTTTAAAAGTACAATTTAAGAATAAATACAAAAATAAAAAATTGTCTCAAAAAATGTAACTACAGATGTTGATGGAAAAAAAAAAGATAAAAATAGTCAGTCTCGATGCAAGACCTAAAGACTCCGGCTCAATAATCCCGATCAATCTGAAATAAAGATCAAATGATATATATTAGAACACTTATTAAATATATATATGAAAGTGAATATCTATTTTTTTTCATGCATAAATAGTAAGAATGGCATAAAGTAGGATAAGTTGCAAACCACTAATCCGAACTGATTGTCCTAAGTTTTTGGTAGTCTATTTTGTCACTTGTGACGTGTGTGATGGGGTATCGAGATAGTTAGGCGAATATCCGGTATTTTGGTCCATGAAAACCCCAAAACCCACATTTTCGGAGCAAAAACTTGCATAAGTTTCAAACCGTTGATCCGAATCGAGTGCTGTAAGTTCGTGCAAGTCTATTTTATCATTTGTTAGGTGTGTGATGGGGTTTCGGGGTCGGTAGGCCGATATCCGGCATTTTGGTCTGTCAAAACTCAAAAATGGGCCTCTTTGGAGAAGAAACTTGCATAAGTTTCAAACCGGTGATCTGAACTGAGTGTCGTAAGTTCATGTAAGTCTATTTTATCATTTTTGAGGTGTGTGATGGGGTTTCGTGGTAGTTAGGCCGATATCCGGTGTTTTGGTCTGTCAAAACCCGAAAATGGGCCTTTTCGGAGCAGAAACTTGCATAAGTTTCAAACTGGTGATCCGAACCGAGTGCCGTAAGTTCACACAAGTATATTTTATCATTTATGAGGTGTGTGATGGGGTTTCATGGTATTTAGGCCGATATCCGGTGTTTTGGTCTGTTAAAACCCGAAAATGGGCCTTTTTGGAGCTGAAACTTGCATAAGTTTCAAACCGGTGATCCGAACCGAGTGCTGTAAGTTCGTGCAAGTCTATTTTATCATTTGTGAGGTGTGTTATGGGGTTTCGTGGTAGTTATGCCGATATACGGTATTTTGGTCCGTCAAAACCCAAAAATGGGCCTTTTTGAAGCATAAACTTGTAAAAGTTTTTAACGGTCATTCGAACCGATGAAATTAAATAAGTTCGTGCAATTATATTTTTTTTTTTATTTTTACGTAACATTTTCTATAAATAATAAATTCACCAAAGTATATAATTTTAAAAACTTACCAAGGTTGAATAGAGCCACCCTACTGGCTAAGCATCGTCTACACAAGAGCCTCTAGCTGGGAGTATTGCTCCTCGAGGCTATTTACTTGCTGACACATCTCTGCATTCTCTCGTTGAACTACCTCAGTGGCTGCGTGTGCCCTAACATCACTCTCAACAGTAGAGGACGATGCCGTCAACGCCATCCCAGTCCCTAAGCCACACACATAGCCGCGCCTCTTGCCCAGAACAGTCTCCCGTATCTGGTCATCGGTCGGCGGATCCTGACCCTCAACTGTCGGCTAAGCACGCAGCTGGACCATCTCTTCCTATAAAAACATAAATATATGTTACTACTTTTATATTTTTAGATTAATATTAAATTAGTAATATTATGGCAAGTTACATAAAAACTTACATAAAGCCGCTGTGCTTTAGGCCTAGTCCAACCCTTCTCGGGGTTGTAGTGCGTCCTATACCACAAATCAATGTTGTTGGGTGGTGCACCGGTCTCCTAGTCTCGCTGGAGCAAATAAATAGTAGCTTGTGAAGATTGATTTCATGAATAAATTATACAGTAAAAACTTGATACATTTATTAACTTACCATATCATGCCTATACTATACAAAAGAACGTGATCCACCACAGTGGGTCACCTTTTGCTTGCTTCTGCTCTCGCTATTTTTCCTGCTCAATTCCTACCCTTGGCTAAAACAAAGAAGGTTAGTATAAATGATAATAATTTTCAGACAACAAAAGTAATTTTAACAATTTTTACCTAGAATGCGTCACTAGCGAACCGGTTGCCAAGTAACATCCAATCCTCCACTGTGACCCCCCTGGGTCTGTCACGGGGCTCTCTACCGGCTGCCACCTCCACCTTGTAGTACATGTGGAGCCGGTGTCGATAGTCCCTGAAACGAACTCCCAAATAACGGTCCACTGCCGTCGTTACGTGAGGCAGGTGGAGATCGATGTCAAACTTCTCCTATAAAGCATGTTATTGTCAAAAAATTACGGCATTAGATATGTTAAAATTTAGTTCAACACAATAATAAAAGATAAACTAGGATATGCGCATGAATATCCCGTCACTCCTCCTCAGTGACTAGACTCCGGTCACTAATATGGAGTAGGGCACGTAGTCGGAAAATGATGCTGACCTCTATGGTGAACTATTGTGCCCACCCACCAACGGGCTTCAGCAAGCCCTCAGGTAGCTCAATCAGAAGTCGCAAGCCCCCTGCTGCCTCCATCTATGCCTGCAAACTCCGATTCTTCGACCTACCGCGTCCTCATCTAGAGCTGGTGGCTGAAGCTTTAGAAAAAATAAAATAGAAACAATTAGTACCATATTTATATAATCATTAATACAAAGTGGAACTATACATACCATCAATGACAGGATCGGTCGACCCTGCAGAGGAAGGGGAAAGGGTCGATGGGTCCACCGGGGCTGTGTGTAATACCCTGACCCAAATCGTAGCCGAGCAAGCCATGAACGGATACCAAGATTAAGATAAAAAGTTAAAACAAATAAAAAGAAGATAAATAAAAATAATAAAATGAATAAAAAAATAAAAAAATAAAAAAATAATAATAATAAATTAAAATTTCAAAGATAGAAATAAAAGTAAAAGGTTACTATTTATATACGTGTGTGTGTGTATATATATATATATATATATATATATATATATATGCTTCCACGTGTATTATAGGTATATACATATATAAGGTGGGCCGTGTGTGCATGTGTTATATGTGGATATATATGCACATGAAGGTGGAAGTATTATAGGTATATACATATATAAGGTGGGCCGTGTGTGCGTGTGTTATATGTAGATATATATGCACATGAAGGTGGAAGTGTGTATAGCAGTTACAAACAAGGAACTCAAAAGAATAGAGAGAGAGAATGAGGGAATTGAGAGAGGGGCGTTACAATTGGGCATGCATTGCATGCGTTAAAAAAAAACTAAAACGGGGCAGAACCGAAGGGATTAAGAGAGAGGGAGAGACGTGAGGCGCATGCACTGATATATGATGATACACACGAGTTGTTGGTAGGAAATGGAAATCCGTTTTTGGTAGCGAACAAGGCATTGTATTTAATCCCACTACAACAAATGAAAGGCCATTTGATCTGATGTGAGTGAGTGAAAAAATACGTTTTTCTACAGCTGGAATTGTATAGTTATTTGAAGGGAAGAAGAAAGGAAAAAGGGGAGGGATACTACGCCTGACAAACCCAGAAAAAGGTATGGAATCTGATTTCTTGTTTTAAGATTCTCACACATGCAAATTTAGTTTTTGATGTAGGGCTTTGTAGAGCATGAATTTAGGATTTTAATTAAAAAAGAATCGGTTAGAAATGGTTGGACATGAAGGAGAACGAAGTAGTTACAGGTTATTGAGAATAATTTGGGTCTTGAGATTTCATGCATGAAATTGGGTTTGAATGTTTAGGAAATATTTCTGTAGTGTACAACAAGTATGTGGAATTAAATTTGGCTCAAAACGGTAGTGAGAATGGCATAAAAAAAATAAAAAATAAAAAAAGAGGAAAACCTCCCTCACCAAAAAAACGCCAGCACCGGTCAGCCACTATTGTGGCAATTTTTAGCAACTTAAAATCCCACCATTATGAATTCAAAGGGTAGATATGAAACCCTCTTGACATGCCCAACTGATCCCCATCGAGAAAACTTAGAAAATGACCGCCGACGAGTCACCGTCGCCGGAGAAGACGACCGGCAGCTCGTCGGAAAAACGTGGGTAACAGCCATGGAACAAGCTACTTTGTGCCATTTTGCTTCAGTTATTTTTTTATAAGACAGGGGCTGTTTGGCTTCAGAAGTTAAATGGGATGGGTTGTTTGATGTGTTTTTAAATTGAATGGGCTTGATGGGTTGGAAACTGATTCAATTTAAAGAAAAGAAAATATATATGTATATATATATATATAACACCACAGAAGCTGTTGCCCCACGGCTCGACCTCAGGTCATGAGGGATTATTAAGGAACACAGACCACTGTGCCACTAAGACACATGTGATCCATTCTACCCCAAATAATATATATATATTAGATATAATTAATTAGTTAATTTTGTTAATTATTAATTTAATTCCTGACATGCACATTAGCCAAATGAATAGTGTAAACTTACTGTTTTGGACCTTCTGAACCTAATGGTGATATTCGTTTCACGAGACGGAGCCTCGAAAAATAAAATACCCGTAGAACGCCAAAATGACCAAAATACCCTATATCGAAGGTGAGTCAAACGAACTCCAAATGAGATAAGTAAATAGTAGATTTTTATTATTTCAAACCTACTGGACTTAATGGTGAAGTCCAAATTGTGAAAACAAAACCCGACAAGAAGAGACACGTAAATGACCATTTTACCCTTAGGTAAATTAAGTTCAAAATGGAGATCGTGAAGCATAAATTAGTAAAAGAGATATTTATAGAAGCGAGGCATAAATTCGATAAATGACATGAAAGCTGAAACATGTTTATTGATGTATACGCAAGTCAAAAGGAAAGGAGAAAGTCACGAGATACTTGGACACTGATAAGGTAAGTGGATTCCTATGTTTCCCAAGCCACGATCCTTCCATTACTGCCAAGCTTGTACTCATGTATATATGTTCACTGTTATTGTTTCCACCATGGATATTGTTCTATCTTGTGGACGTGATGAGTTATTGCATGTAAATACCTTGATACGATTTATGTGTATTTCCCTAATGCTCGAATCTGAACAGTATATGACACACGTTGGTAAGAAGCTCTAGAGGATGGCGGTACGTCCACGTTCTAGGTATGAATCTTTGAGGGTGGCTTAGAGCTGAGGAGGATGGCAGTACATCCGCGCTCCAATAGGCTTGGGTTGGTCACATTAAAGGGGGAAAGTATGAAAACTTGGGGTTGAATTAGAAATGAGGATGGCGGTACGTCCGCGCTCATAGTTGGTGGTTATGCCTTACTATTTATTGGCCATTCTGGCATCTTTCTGCTTACTGAAATTATTTCTATGACTGGCTATCATGTTCATCTATGATCCTATATGTTCTATGATTACTCTAACCCGTATTAGGGATAGGTGTTTACTTACTGAGTTTGTAGCTCACCCCTTACTAATTTTTTTTTTGGTGAAAATGTTACAGAACCACAGTAAGAGTTCAGGAGCGTAGGAAGACAGTGGAGGAGTGTGATAGTAGTGAACGAACTCTCTCCCATGTACTCACCACCTAAGAGTGGTTCATGATCAGTTTATTGTTAGTTTAAGTTTAGTCTTTGAACAATAATTGTAATAAAGCTTCCGCACTTTAATGTCATGTTTATATTATTTACTATTATCATTGGTAAAAGAATGGAAAAAGTAGGGACTGCCATTGGGTCGGCCCTGCGACACGAGATCCGCATAGGGTGGGTTTCGGGTCGTGACACTGTGCGTCTGCGTGAGCCTGGTCCACTCATATTTAAAAAGAAAGTTTAAAAGTAAATTCCATTACATCATAAAAATTAAAATCCATTACATCATAAAATTGAATATCCATTACATCATAAAATTGACAATCCATTACATCATAAAATTGAAAATCCATTACACTTGATCCTAACACATGTAATACCTATTACAATTATTCATCTGAGTTTGTATCATCATCTGAAATTGAATTTTCTTCATTCTCGGTACAATACTCTAACAATGTCTCATCATCAAAATCATTTTCCTCGTCATCATCATCATTAATGAACGTTGCATCCCTCGGATCTAATTGTGTGGTATTGGTGACGTCGGAAGCTACGACATTATCTGGTTCTACATCAGTTCTATTCAACCGATACGAAGTAACATCTTCCTGATCATGCCGGACAACACCATCGTGGGCAGTTTGAGACTCTTCTTGTAGTGCCTCCTTAATCCTCTCCAACTCTTCGTCTCCCTCACCAACTTCTAGGACATCATAAACATTTCTAGTTTTTATTTTTTGGACAACATGCTAATCACCTCTTACTTTTGTGTCCTTCAAATAGAAAACTTGTTTTGTAACCGATGCCAAAACATACGGATCATCTTTAAATGCCATACGTGACGTATTAACACTTATGAAGTGCTTATCGATCTGCAGTCCAGTTTTCTTATTACTTACATCCCACCAATCAGATTTAAAAATATACACAGAATGACGGTAGTAATAATGTAACTGTATGATGTCTTGTAAAACACCATAGTACTCTATAGTTTGTCCTGCGTCACCATCTCCCTGAACAAGGACCCCGCTATTTTGTGTTTGCTGACTGACCTCACGTTCCCTCGTGTGAAATCGAACACCATCAACAATTAAACCGGTGTAGTGAGATATCCTTTGATCAGGACCACATGCTAAGGAATATAATTGATCGTACGCCTCAGGAGAATGTTGGTGGCGTAATAGCTTCATCTATTAATTCAATCCAAGTAAAAAATTAATTGAATACAAATGCATAAAGTAATACAATTACAATTAATTGAAACCTTGTCTTACATGTTCTCCGAACCACTTTGGAAACAAATTTTGTTGTCTTTGCTCTAGATCAGAACTTGATACATGTTCTCTCTGAAGCTTGATTGTATGCTCACTACATAAGATGAGATATGTTATATGTAACTTACATTTGTGTACTAACGTAGTATTGCAATGATTTCGATAAACTTACTTAAAATATGGCAATGTCTCATCGCAGTTGTTGAGCACGGTGTAGTGAGTTTTTTCCAACTCTTGAGGATGACACCATTCATATATACGGGTACCTACTGGCCGCATATTCTGATTAAACATCGCAAGGCCAGTTCGTTGCTGCCGTGGACCACTATCAAAATTTCGTTCTTGACGATTAAACCTTGTCTCAATATCTTCAAGATGCATAGAGTAGAAGGTGAGACATTCAGCATTAACGTAAGCCTCAACAATTGACCCTTCCGGTCATGCTTTGTTACGTACATATTACTTCAATGTGTGCAAATACCTATTTTAATAATTAATCAGTTATACATTAAAATAGTTAGGATGGATAGATAACACAATTCATAAAATTAAAT
Organism: Nyssa sinensis; assembly: GCA_008638375.1. Taxonomy (NCBI): domain Eukaryota; kingdom Viridiplantae; phylum Streptophyta; class Magnoliopsida; order Cornales; family Nyssaceae; genus Nyssa; species Nyssa sinensis. The sequence continues at coordinate 41,691,323 of CM018048.1, forward strand.
GTACCTTTCTATTGGATACGTCCAATGGTATTGGACAGGTCTGCCAATTTTTGCCTTATGAGGCAAATGCACAGCTAGGTGTACCATTACATCAAAGAAAGTTGGAGGAAAAATCTTTTCCAACTTGTAGAGGATCACGACAACATCCCTTTCGAGCTTTTCCAGTACTTCCAAATTCAACGTCTTCGCACATAATTCTGTAAAGAAGCAGTCTAGCCCAGTCAATGTAGTTGATATGTCATCGGCGAGATATCCACGTATTGCAACCGGAAGAAGTCATTGTAAGAGGACATGACAGTCATGACTCTTCAATTCTGATATTTTTCCATCTATAACATTTACACACCGAGATATATTCGATGTGTATCCATCTGGAAACTTCACCGATTTAAACCACTCGCAAATCCTCATTCGCTCTGCGGATGATTACGTATACTGTGTAGGAGGCACGATATATTTATCACCGCTATGTATTAGGTGTAGTTCTTTCCGTATTCCCAGCTCCTGTAGGACCAACCGGGCTTTAACAGTATCCTTCGTCTTCCCTTCAATGTTCATTAAAGTTCCCAGCACATTATCACATATGCTCTTCTCGATATGCATAACATCTAAATTGTGCCTCAACTTAAGGGTCTTCCAGTACGGCAAATCAAAAAATATGCTTTTCTTCGTCCAATTTAACTCTACATTAGTATGCTTCCTCTTCTTAGTACCCGGTATCTTCCCAAACCTCACTGGTTGAATGAGTGCCAATTGCACCAACATGTCTTTGCCAGACAACAATGGAGGTGACAATCTGCGCTCCATTTTTCCATCAAACAGATGCTTCTGCCGATTTCGCCAACCATGTGATGGCAGTAGAAAATGACGATGACACATGTAGCATATCTTCTTTCCATTGGACAAATGTAGGGAACATGCCTCCTTATTGTAAACTGGACATGCCAGATACCCCTTAGTGCTCCACCCAAACAAGTTCCCGTATGCTGGAAAGTCATTTATGGTCCACAGTAACGCTACATGCAATTGAAATGTCTCATTCTTAGAGATGTCGTATGCCTTTACTCCCACCTCCCATAATTCTTTTAACTCATCCACTAAAGGATGCAAGTACATATCAATTTCATTACCTGGAGACTTCGGCCCTAAAATAAGCAACGACATGAAGATAAATGATTCTTTCATACATTTCCATAGTGGTAAGTTATACGGCACAAGCAACATTAGCCACATGCTATAGGCATTACTCATGTCACCGAACGGATTAAAACCGTCACTAGCTAGCCCAAGTCGTACATTACGCGCCTCATTTGCAAACCATTTATGATTTGTATCAAACTCAGCCCAAGTTTCTGAATCTGTCGGATGCCTACATATATTTTCCTCAGCAACACGCTTCTCCTTATGCCACCACATATCTTTTACTATCTTCTGAGACATGTACAACCTTTGTAGTCTAGGTTTTAAGGGAAAATATCTCAGCACCTCGTGCAGAATTGTCTTGCTCTTTCCTTCATTCAGCTTGTACCTAGGTTCGTGGCACACCGTACACTCCATACATTGTTCAGTCTCCTTCCAAAATAACATGCAATCGTCTTTGCAAGCATGTATGGGAATATACTCGAGGCTCAAATTTCTTAATATTCTTTTCACCTCGTAATATGATTTTGGAAGGGTCTCTCCAGTAGGAAGCGCTGCTTTAATCAATTCAATGACCATATTAAATGATTTGTTACTCCATCGGTTGATGGTCTTGATATGAAGGAGTTTCACGAGAAAGTTCAGTTTTGAAAACTTATCACAACCCAGATATAACGGCTGCCTTGCTTCCCTCAACAACGACTCAAACGCTTTCCATTGTCCTGTGTCACTCCTGTGACTACTCGCCCTAGTTGTAGCCCCTTGCAAGTCTACCAGCATTTGTGGCAAGCCTTCGTAACCAACCCCAACATTATCACCAAAGTCATCATCGTCGTCTTCTTCTTCATCCTCAAATACCACTCGTACGTCACGGTGTTCCCCGTCAAATTCCTAACACGTATACCTCTTCTCCATCCCGTGTTGGAGTAGGTGCTCTTTGGCCTCATCTATGTGCATATAATCCCTATTATTACACCTTCTACATGAACATCTTATCCTATTTCTCCCATCTGCAGATGCATGAGCAAACTCAATAAAATCTTTGATTCCTTTCACATATCCTGGCAAATGCCTGCCCCTCAAGTCCATCCAACTCTTATCCATTTTCATCTACCTAATACAAGTAAAAAATGATACTTATTATAAATATGAAACATGAATCCTATCACCTCCAACTTCTCTCTAAAAGGTAAGGTGGTCCTATTCCATTCGTGAATGCACAATCTACATTGTAATCAGCAGCAAATCAAATGCTTGATTCCACTCGGACAAAATTTTGGCAGTATCTCCCCACGGTTCTCCAAGTATACGAGATAGACATTAGCACGCCTAAATATATACCCAGAGAACGACAGGAGACCGTGCTGAAATTTTGTCATAGTGAAATATTCAAGCATGAGTAGCTATTAATTGCAATGCAGATTATTACATTTCCGAACTATCCTCTCTGGACAATTCAAGAATCAATTTTCATACACACGAGCCCAATCACAAATAAATTTCGCGACAAGATTCACATGTGATGAAAATGACTCCCGAACGGGGCTAAGCTTACATGAATGCAATTGATATATCTAATATTGAAAAATAACCTATTACCTAAGAGTTTTTTTTATTGTCTCCACCAGATAGCATTTATTGTCTCCCCCTTTTTTGTAGAACTCATAATTCTTTCTTACCTTGTGTTTGTTTTTCGCAAAAAATTAAGTTTCTAGCAACTGTCTTTGGTGGAGTTTCTTTTTGTTCATTCAAGGAAATTTTAATGTTTAATTTACATAACTACAACATTGTTTCTCTCCCCTATATATGTATAAATATTTTCATACATATATATATACACACACACACACACATATGTATAGTCACATACATACATGTGCAAACCAGAAAAAGGGCACACATGGAGCCCAAAGTCAAAAAATACAAACCAATTAAAGAAAAATAGGGTGGAAACTAACAAGTAACTTAACAGAAATCTATTATAGCAAAACAGAGCAGGGGAGGAGCATTTGGGATGGTTTACACTTAAGAGTTCTCTAATCATCAATCACCCAAAAACATAAAAACAAATTAGAAATCCTCCAAAGAACCTATATAATTCGTCCACTATTTATGAATTAAAAATGCATACTAATCTAGAGAATTGTTTAACAATAGAACTTAATTATTCAACTATAAAGAGAAATGAAAACAGACTTGATACTGTAAACATCCCCCAATCTCGGTATAAAAAAATTATTGACAATTTTCAACCAAATTCTTATACCTGTTAATGATACAAAAGCTTAATTCCTAAAACCCTCCAAAATTCAGAAATGCTAGTTTCCTCTTACAAGTACAAGAACCCACCAATATTCATGCAACCCCACTTTACATATCTACCAATATCATCCAACGGTCTAAGCAGAAACTTTAAAGACCCTAAAAGCCATCAAAACAAATTTCAAAGTCTTAAACCCTAAAATTAAGAATTCAAAAGATCTAAATTACCTCTAGAAATTGAAAACCCACATTTAACCATGCAAACCCAGTTTTTAACCCACAAAAACTTTATATCCGTTATAAAATAAATAAATAAATTAGAAACCCAGAACAAGTCGCCTACAACCAAGAAAATTCTGCACTAAACATGCCATAAATCACAAAAAATAACAAGATTTTGAGTGCTAAAGTTGAAGAAAAACAGACCCTCTATATCAGATTAATTCTTCACGGCAACTCAAAAAATTCTTCATGGCAAGTCGATTATCAGATCAAACACTATCAAATCAACGCACACTCGATCGATCAATTCTTCTAGTTTGAAACTCAAAAAAATAGTAGGAGCGTTGCAGAGAGCGAGCAAAAGAGAGAGAGAGAGAGAGAGAGAGAGAGAGAAAATCAAGTAGCGCAAAGAGGTACTGACCTCACAGTTTATAACAGGACTTATTAGCGACGCACACTGTGCGTCGCTAATAAGTACTTCAACGTCGCTAATGTTTAGTGAGACGACATCGTTTCAAATAAACTAACTATCAACGACGATTGCGTGTGCGTCACAAAAAGATTTAACTATTAGCGACGCACAAGTGCGTCGCTAATGGACAACTATGCGTCGCTAATATGTTACCGACACTTTTTTAGTGCGGGAAACCTTATTTTGTTGCTTTTTAGCGACGCACGTTGCGTGCATCGCAAAAAGACACTATGAGCGACGCGTGACTGTGCGTCACAAATACACTTATTTTTTGTAGTGCAAAAGCCATGGCTCTGCTAAAGTGTCGCCTGGTTTTCTTGCCATGATTCTAGTACTAGTTTTCCTAGCTACTGTTGTGTTTACCTTATTTGTGATCAGATACTACTAGAGGAAGAAGCTGCGTCGTGAACTTGCAACGTGGAAGTTGACCTCATTTCAGAAGTTGGATTTTACAAAAGAGAATATTTTGTCGAGTTTGACAGAAAATAATTTGATTAGAAGTGGAGGATCCGAAAAGGTGTATCGGATTTCTATTAACCATTCAGGTGAATGTGTTGCTGTTAAGAGGATTTAGAGCAACAAAAAATTAGGCCACAAGTTGGAGAAACAATTTGTAGCTGAGGTTCAGATACTTGGCACAATTCAACATTCTAATATTGTGAAGTTGTGTTACATTTCCAATGAGAACTCAAAGCTGCTTGTGTATGAATACATGCAGAATCACAGTCTTGATAGATGGATACATAGGAAGAAAAGAGCATCTTCATTGACTAGTTCGGTTCGTGATGTTGTGTTGGATTGGCCTATAAGGTTGCAGATTGCCATTGGAGCTGCACAAGGCCTTTGTTACATGCACCATGACTGTTCTCCAGCGATCATTCATCGCGACGTGAAGTCCAACAATATACTGCTGGATTTTGAATTTAAGGTGACTATAGCAGATTTTAGCTTGGCCAAGATTTTAGTCAAGCACGGCGAGCCTAACATAATGTCTGCTTTTGTGGGTTATTTTGGTTACATTGCACCAGGTGAGAACAGTCTAGTATTTCCTTATTTCAAACTGATTAATAGGTAATAAATTGTGTTGTTTCGATTTGTATAGTACGCTTGTATAAACAAAGTAAACGAGAAGATCGATATTTATAGCTTTGGAGTTGTACTCTTGGAACTGGTGATCGGAAGAGCAGCTAGTGATGGAGAGGAACATACAAGCCTGGTAGAATGGGCATGGCAGCACTTTGGAGAGGGAAATTCCATTGTTGATGCATTAGATAAGAGGATAAAAAAACCATGTTACTTGGAAGAAATGAGTAGTGTGTTCAAACTGGGGCTCATTTGTACTAGTAAATCGCCTTCCGAAAGGCCTTCCATGAAAGAAGTTTTACAGATTCTATGTCGGTACAGTCTTGTAAAGGGATATGGAGGAAAGAAGGTGCGAAGCAAGTACGACATTGCTCCCCTCCTTGGTAGTGGCAATTATCTTTCCAGTTATAAGTGAAGTAGGAAGTTATCAGAGGAAGATGATAGCCTTGTTTGTAGTGTGTGATGTTTTGGGTAGCTATGAAGATAATCAAATCTTTGTCATCTATATTGAGCTGGGAGGAGGCAAGCTACTTTATTATGATTTTAGTTACTAAAGAAAGCTATTATTATGATAATCAAATCCAATTATTAAGATTTTAGTTGTTGAATACAGTTTCTATTGAAATATTCATACAAGACTTTTTGACAAAGGAAAAGAAACCAAAGGCATGGTAATCTCATAACAAAGTACACTTCATAGTAAGTTCGTTCATTTCCAAGGATATCCAGGCAATCAAGAAAATCGTACTTTATTATGCAAATGCACAAGAAAATGTTCTAGGGAAGAGAAAGAACCATTTAAATGTAACTTATCTCCTGTGTAAATAAAATAATCTGCCTCTAGCACTATAATTTCCCATTCACCATCTCAACCACAACCATTTGAGTGGAGTTTTGCCGCCTGAATTAGGCATTCATTCGAAGCTCGACGCTTTCGAGGTGTCCAACAATAAATTTACTGGCCAATTACTAGAAAATTTATGCGTCGGAGGGACTTTGTTCGTTGTGGTTGCTTTCTCCAACAATCTAACTGGTACCATTCCAAAATCTCTTGGAAGTTTCAATGCCCTGCTCACAATTCAGCTTTATAGTAATAACTTCTCCGACGAGGTTCCTTCTCGTCTTTGGAGATCCTTGAATTTGTCAAACTTGATGCTGAGTGACAATTCCTTCTCCGGTGAACTTCTAAGCAAAGTAGCATGGAATTTTTCATGGATTGAGATTAGCAACAAGAAGTTTTCAGGTCAAATTCCCACCTGGATATCTTCGTGGGAGAGTTTGGTTGTCTTCAAGGCCAGTAATAATCTGTTTTGCGGCCAAATCCCATTGGAATTAACTAAACTTCCTCAGCTCATCACTCTGCTGCTTGATGGCAATCAACTTACTGGGAATTTTTCATTGGAAATAACGTCTTGGAATTCATTAATTGCCTTAAATCTTGCCAGAAATAAGTTCTATAGGCGAATTCCGGTAGTGATTGGTTCTTTACCGGACCTGCTTGAGCTTGATTTATCTAATAACCAGTTTTTTGGTCCTATTCCACCTGAATTAGGCCATTTGAGGCTTACTTATCTTAACTTGTTCTCCATCCAACTCACCGGCCAAGTCCTAGATGAGTTTTGTAACATGGCCTTTGAAAACAATTTCCTGAACAATTCCAATCTTTGTGCCATCAGCTCACTTTCAAGCATCCCAAGTTGCTATGCCAAAAGCCATGACTCCACTAAAGTGTCACGGTTTTCATAGTTACTTTTGTAATTACCTTATTTGTAAACAAAAGGAGGAAGAGGGTGCAATGTGAACCTGCAATGTGGAAGTTGACCTCATTTCAGAGGTTGGATTTTACAGAGGTGGATATTTTGTCAAGTTTGACAGAAAATAATTTGATTGGAAGTGGAGGGTCAGGAAAGGTGTATCGGATTGCTGTTAACCATTCAGGTGAATATGTTGTTGTTAAGAGGATTTGCAGGAACAGAAAATTAGACCACAAGTTGGAGAAAGAATTTTTAGCTGAGATTCAGATACTTGGCACAGTTCGACATTCCAATATAGTGAAGCTGTTGTGTTGCATTTCCAATGAGAACTCAAAGCTGCTTGTGTACGAGTATATGGAGAATCAGAGTCTTGAAAGATGGCCACATAGTTCGGTTCATAATGTTATGTTGGATTGGCCTACGAGGTTGTAAATTGCCATTGGAGCAGCACGAGGCCTTTCTTACATGCACCATGAACGATGTCCAGGGTTCATTCATCGCGACGTGAAGTCTAGCAACATACTGCCAGACTTTCAATTTAAGGCAACAATTACAGATTTTTGCTTGGCCAAGATTTTAGTCAAGCACGGTGAGCCTAACTCCATCTCTGCTATTGCGGGCTCTTTTGGTTGCATTGCACCAGGTGAGAGCAGCAAAGTATTTTCTAGGTTATCTATGTTTCTTCCTCAAACTAAAAATTGATTAATAGGTGATAAATTGTCCGTTATATTGATTTACAAAGTATGCTTATACAACAAAAGTAAACGAGAAGATGTTTACAGCTTTGGAGTTGTACTCTTGGAACTGGTGACAGGAAGAAAAGCAGGTGATGGAGATGAGCACACGAGCCTGACTGACGTAGCGGAAGCTTGTGAAGAAATAGGACACCGCATATTTCTTAGAGAATCGTCCGAATCCACAAACAAAAGTAACACGCCCGAATCCACGAGCTTAGAGAATAAGATCTAAGACAGAAAATTCTTTATTGAATGAAAAGTTAACTTTACAATGAAAAGAAAGAGCCTTTATATAGGCGCAAAACCTAATTCGTCTAGGACTAGAACTCCTAATTCGATTAGAACTTTAACTTTTAGGAAAAAATAATTAAAATAAGGAAAAATACCAAAAATTCCAAAAAATATAAATATTCTAATTAAAATAATAAATCAAAAGTCCTAAACTTAAGCAACAATCTGGCAAAAGGACAGCTCCAAACGTCAACTGCAACTTTGGAAAATTAAGCAGCACATTTATTACCAAAAATAGTAAAAACGTGCTTTTGAAGGCCAAAATGAAGGAATTTGCCCAAAAAGCGGCATACATCATGGTAAAATCATGAGTATTGATCAACAAATCATTTTCAAGCCACCCACTGAATTTCACGCAATTCTGATCATTCTAGCATTGCACGCAATTCTGTGCTAGGAATTGAATTCTTCCACAACCTGTTTTACATCACTGACAAAATGGGCATGGCATCGCTTTGGAGAGGGAAATTCCACTATTGATGCATTAGATAAGACTATCAAGGAACCATGTTACTTTGAACAAATGACCAGTGTGTTCAATCTGGGGCTCATTTGTACTAGCACATTGCCTTCTAGGAGGCCTTCCATGAAAAAGGTTTTGCGGATTCTGTGTCGCTACAGTCCTGTAGAGGGTTATAGAGAAAAGAAGGTAGGAAGCGAGTACGACGTTGATCCCCTCTTTGTCAGTGGTAAGCATCTTTCCAGTTATAAGGTTAGTAAGAAGTTATCAGAGGAAGATGATGATAGCCTTCTTTTCAGTGTGTGATGTTATGAAGATAATCAAATCATGTGCCATTTATTCGGAGCCGGGGTAGGCAAGCTACATTATTATGATATTAGTTACTAAAGAAAGCTATGTCTGATCCAATTATTATGATAATCGAAGTTTGTAATAAGGTGATTTGCCCTTTTGATCCAATTATTATGATTTTAATTGCTAAAGATAACTTTCATTGAAATATTCATACAAGACTTTCGATAAAGGAAAAGAAACCAAGGCATGGTTATCTCAAAAATGTACAATTCATAATGAATTCATTCATTTCCAAGTAATCAAGAAAAGCATACTGGAATAGGAAAATGCACAAGAAAATGTTCTAGGGAAGAGAGAGAACCATTTAAATGCAACTATTCTCTTGTGTAAATAAATTAATCTAGTGTCCGTCGCACTATAATTTCTTATTCACTGTCGCTCTAACCACTGTTAGAAGTATATTAGGGTTACCTAGGGTTACCTATATATTATAGTGATACTAGGGTTAGGGTTAGCCGCCACATATATATTATTGTGAAATGCTAGTGGGATTAGGGTTCCATAGTTTGTTTCCTTGATTTACACTTTTCATATACAACCTTAGTACTCTCCTATATAAGGAAATCTCTTTATAGTTTTACAATGAATTCAGTCTAATACAGTATAGTCTTTTGGGTTTTTCTGCTTTCTCTCTTCTCTCTTTCTTTTGTCTCTTTTATGTTATTCCACCAAATCTAACATGGTATTAGAGCCTCTCCTTCTTTGGTCAGATTATTCTCTAGTTTAATTTATTTTCTTCTGCTTTCTCTGTTTCTTGCCGCAACACGTCTTTTTGGTTCTGATTTGAACATCAGCAGCAACTGCCCAGCCACCGTTCTCTTCCTTTTCTTTTCTTTCTGGTTAGCCGTTTTTTCTTTCCTCTTTTCTAGCCGTCTGATCTCTTTTCCTACAGTGCCTCCCTTTTTCTTCACTTTTTCTTCCCTAGCGCAGCGCCTTCAAGCCGTTCTGGAGCAGCTCCAAGCCAACAGCTTCTCCAGCCGCGTAGCCCTTTCTTTTTTCTCTCAGCTTTTTTTTTTCAATCATCCTCCTTGGTTTTTTCCTGATTTCCCAGCCTGCTCTGCGCCATTTCTCATTGCAGTTCTTTCATTCTCTGTTGACCTGCCTTACTTCTTTGACCTCTATTTTCTTGAAGAAATTTGCTTGCCAAGATACCTAGAGTCCTCCTGTCCACCCATGTTCCATAGATACACCGATTTCTTCCACAGATCTTCTACTCCACTAGCGATCCCTTCGTTTAACTTCGTGCTCTCCGACAGCTCCCTTTATGCCTTCAACAGCCGGCCTCTTCGAGCATGTACTTGAGAATAACGTCAGCCTTGTCATCTTGATAGTCCCTTAGGCCGACGAGGATGATGTCACCGACAGTGATCTAGTCTTCTCTTATTCTTTTTTCTTTTCAGCCCCAGCCGTTGCATCTTAACTTTTCTTGCAGCCGCCTGTTGTCTTTTGTTTTTCTTTGCTTTGTGCAGCGTCCTAGCCTTTTTCTTACTTTTCTGTTCTTGCGCTGAGTCGCTTCTCTTTCTTTTCTCTTTTCCTGTTGCTCTACTCTGCTTTTTTTCTGGTCAGCCGCTCCTTCTAGCCTTTCCTTGCTTTTTCTTCTGTTCTTCTTCTTCTAGTTCCGACTTCTTGTTCAGCGCTTTTTTTTTTTTTTTTTTTGTTTAGCAAGCCACCTCCGTCGTGACAACCGTGAAACCATCGGTGGGCCCGCACATCCCTTCTTTTTGTCTAGACCTCGTTCTCTCTCTTTTTTTCTCTTTCCCTGTCTATGTCTCTCTGTCTCAGTAGAAACCTCCTATTGAGGGTTTGCTGCGTCTGCTCTGTCGAAGCTGAGAAGCTCCTTGAATAGAGCTCTGTTTTTCTCAAACTACAGTGGGAATTTTTGGTTTTGGCCATCAAACAGTCCACCGCCTCTGTCATCATCGTGCCCACCGTCCCAAGCTGTTTCAGTTTTGTCATCATCTGCCCACCGACCCAAGCAGCGGTTTTGTTGCCCGCTCATCTGTTCTCTGTTACTCTAGTTTTTGTGTTGATCTGTTCTCTCTCTGTGTTAACTGTTGGCTCTTTCTTCTTTTCCTTTTATGCCCAGCAGTGCCGCTTGCTTTTCCTTTTCTACTTTCTTTATTTTGTCTTTCTTTGCCTAGCTGTTGTGCCGATTCCTCTGCTTTAGCCATTCTCCCTTCTCTCTCTTCTCTATCTCTTGTCTCTTTTATATTATTCCACCAAATCTAACAAGAAGGACCATGTCTAGCCAACTTTGAAAATCCCTATGTCATAGGCCTGCCTAAATTTCATTTTTAGGATTCAACCCCTACTCCCATCTCCAGCCAACCCTAGCCATGACCAGCTGAGCAACCTTATTTTAGTTGCTCATTTGTTCTTCCTCTATATGATTTTTTTTTTTTTTTTATGATTATATATAGGGAAGGATTTGTTTATACTACTTGTAAGAATAAGTTAATCTTGTGTACTTTGATTACTTTTTTGTAGAATGATTTAACTATTAAATTAAATTTATATAAAATAAGTGATGTTAATATAATAAATATTTTTGATGCATTTTCCTATTCTTACATAGGCTGTAGTAGAGTTCATTATAATAAATTTACCTAGGATTACTTGTTTGTGTTTAAGATTTAAAAATTCATTAAGAGAATTTGTTATATATAACTGTTTTCAACTAAAATTTAGAGTGCCTCATACACATCTCGCTTTAAATTTAAAAAAAAAATCTAATACTTTATTTGAAGATATATGAGTTCGTAAATAGAAACTTACTTATATTTAATTGACTTAATATTTAACATACATGATTAATATGATAAAAATATATAATGTTATAGATGAATTCACGAAGCTCAAATTCTACAAGGATAATTATACTTGCAACAAATGTTAGTTGATCCTACCCAATACATACATACATATATATATATATATATATACACACACACACACACATGCACACGTACATGCACATACATACATAGGATCTTGTTAATATTGTCCAAGGGAGCAAACTCAAGATTCTTATCCAAATACAATCCTTTTCAGTTTCAATTGTCAACTTGAAACAAAAAATATTAAATAGGTCATGGCCCATGGAAGTATACAGTAGAAGCTAGGGTGCCATCAAGTGTTAGTGGTACTTGTATGCATACAGTAGAGTGCACGCGAGGTCTTTCAATTATTCAGGCACATACTTTTATATATATGTATATATATATATATAGATACACACACATGTGTGTGTGTAATATTTGTTCAAACTTAATGCACCAAATCATTGGAAAATTTTCTTGACCAGGATGACAAGGAGAAAATCTTGTAGTTTAGTTAAAAGACTAAAGTTTATATAAACAATAAGGAAAATAGTGGAGAGAATAAGGAGAAAATAATATGCCACCCGGCTTCTCATTCATTAGCAGGTATATATACAAAAGATTAGAAAGCCAACCCTAAAGATAAGTGTACAGCTGTAACCTAAAATACAAATTCAAAAAATTATCCCTAAAGATAAGTTACACTAATAGGCAGTTACAATATTCTCTAATATGCCCCCTCAAGATTGGGGTCGGGTGACGAGACCAATCTTGGATTTAAGTGAAACGAACCGAGACTGGGGAAGAGGTTTTGTAAGGGCATCAGCAAGTTGATCATCACTTGAAACATGAGAAACACGTAAAGTGCCATTTTGAACTTGCTCACGAATGAAATGAAAATCAATGGCAACATGCTTCATCCTGGAGTGAAAAACTGGGTTTGAGCACAAGTTGGTTGCCCCGATATTGTCACAATAAATCACAGGGGATTGAGGAAGAACCACACTAAGTTCTGTCAAGAGAGAACTCACCCAATTAAGCTCTGCAGCTGTGGCAGCGACTGACCTATACTCAGCCTCCGTAGAGAATCTAGCAACTTTTCTTTGCTTCTTGGAACTCCAAGAGATAGGATTACGACCAATGTAAACAACATAGGCACTAGTAGATGTGAAATCATCCTTGTTTCCAGCCTAGTCAGAATCAGAAAAGGCATGTAGAGAGAGCAGGTCTGCATCAGCAAAGGCATGTAAAGAAAGTGATGAATCATGGTAAAGCTGAATGCCATCACTAGGGGAACCGCACAGATAACGTAAGAGACGTTTCACAAGATTCCAATGGTCGGTAGTCGGTTGATGCATGTATTGAGAAAGCTTGTTAACAGCAAAGGCAATGTCGGGCCGTGTGATTAGTAAGTATTGTAGGCTGCCAACAATTGCTCTATACTCTGTGGGATCCTTGAGAGGAGACCCGGAGTGCAATGTGATGGGAGGACTGGTAGGTAATGGAGTATGTACTGGTTTAGCATCTATCATTTTTGTGCGAGTAAGAAGATCAACAATGTAACGTCGTTAAGAGAGCAGGATACCGCGATCATTTGGAATAACTTCCACACCAAGAAAGTATGATAAGTGGCCCAGATCCTTTAGAGCAAATTGGTGAGAAAGCATGTCACGACCCAAAACCTACCCTATGCGGATTAGGGGTCCGTGACCGGGTCTACAACCCGTGGGCCGTTCCTCGTCAAAAGGATCTGAAATACTTAAGTAAAGTCTTAACAAAATATTTTATAATTACTAAAACATCTGATAGCATAGTCAGGTCATTATTTAACACATACCAAAAGAACATAAGTGTTTATAAGTACAGATCCTCCAAAATGACGACCGACAGGACCGTGGTGACATGGGAGACATTAAGACCTTCCAGTATTTAATTTAATACAAAACTCGCCACAATAGCTACCAGTAGCTAGCAACATCTAGACTTTTGGAGCGCTTGAGGGTTCTCCTACTTCTTGCTGTCCTGAAAAATTTATAAAGGAGGGGTGAGCTAACAAAGCCCAGTAAGTAAAATCCCTTCCTCTGTTATGGGTCGAGATAGGTTCAAGAATGTAAGCAATGAACAAATATCAGCCGATGCATGTCAGAACAAAAGACATGACAGAAGTCGCAATAGCCAGTCACCAATGTATAGATTGATAAAAATGACTTTCAAGTCCTATAGGCATATTCCAAAAAGTGCACAAAAATAACAACAAGGAATAGCCAAATTATGTGCTGCCGAAATTCAGAAACGTCTATATAATCATGTCATCATATCAAATAGTACAACAAGGGGTATTCTAAGGAAAAGCTCACAAGCATATCAAGAATCCAAGGAATACGATATCAACGATGCTCAAAAGTATATAACATATTGAAAACCAAAAGCATGTCATGTAAGAGATAAAATGAAACTATCAGTTAGATGCTATCTGTTAGGGCCCGACATACCCTTTTGTGCTTACAGCACAGTGCTATCAACTTTTCTTGTCCTCTAGGACTCAAGTTGTACATCATGCCTTGCATGGCTACGTGTCGATCGTACGAAATGATGCTCACACCCACGGGTAGCCCGATCCTGCGATGTGACGCTCACAACCACGTGTAGACTGTCAGCATCTTGCCCCTAAGGGCTAAAATGTGTAACAAGTCAAGTACTTCCACGGATAAGGTCAAGTCATGCATAAATAATTTCACAAGTTGTGGAGCAATACTTTTCTTATCGTGTGACATGTACTGTTCAGTATTCAAGCATCAAAGGAAATACGTATAAATCACATCAGAGTATTAACATGCAAGAACTCATCAAGTCCACAAGATAGAGCAATATCAATTGTGGAGATCAAGGCATTTCAGATAATAGAGTACAAAGTGGCAACAGGAAGAAAGAAATGTGACATGGCTAGGGAAGGACCACATAACAAAGTCTAGGTTTTACTTACCTCAAAATAACTTCCAGCAATTCTATTAATTCAAGTCTCCTTCTCCTTCCCTTTGGAGGTTCCTATAATCATGGTTCCAAAATATTGCATAATGAATTAGTACCCATTTTAGTCCCTAAACATGGTTATGCAATGCTATAAGTTCCTTTGAACTTAGTCTACTTAGTTAAGTGTTTTTAATTCCCTATTTTCGGGTTTCAACTTAGACTATTATAACACTCAGAGTCATCTTTTAAGTCATTTGGACTTCATTCGTTATCAATTAAGCACTTATTTAATCTTGGGGGTAAAATGGTAACTTTGTCATTCTTGCCCCGGACCCTATCATGGTCCTCAGGATATTCCTGTTAGCTTATGTGTAAGGTCCTAAGTCTTTTGGACTTCATTTGGTATCTGTTTTTTATCGTCGAGACACATCGGTAAATTCTCATTTCATACTTTGACTGTTTTGGAGTCTTATTCGGTCCCTTAATTTATATCGTTATACTTATGACAATTAATCATGGCAGATTGACCCTTATCTGGCCTTTAATCTATAGTTTTTGTTCTCAGGGGTATTTGGTCATTTCCAGTTTGATGATATTCTGACCCTGAAATATTATTGAGTCACATATGTGAGTTCATAACTATTTGGGCTCCCATCGGTATCAATTTCATCCAACTTGGACTTTATTTGTGCTTCGTACTATATTAGGGGTAGTTTGGTAGTTTCATGTTTTAGGTGGCTTAATTTTTCGGAACCCCGGTTGACAAAACGGACCTCACCATTGAGTCCAAAATGTTCGACATAATTAAATTGGACTATCTTTTATGTTTATTTGGCCCTGGGTATCATTAGAGGCAATACAGTCATTTACCATTTGAGTGTCTTTATTTTTCGGGACTTGGTTTCACAAATTGGATTCCAGCATTGAGTCCGGAATGCCTAAAATGGTAAGAATACACTATTTATTTATTAAATTTGGACTTCGTTTGACCTATAAATGACCTAGGGTAATTTGATCATTTTCCCT
This sequence comes from Nyssa sinensis, assembly GCA_008638375.1. Classification (NCBI taxonomy): domain Eukaryota; kingdom Viridiplantae; phylum Streptophyta; class Magnoliopsida; order Cornales; family Nyssaceae; genus Nyssa; species Nyssa sinensis. Next base: position 41,706,913 of record CM018048.1, read on the forward strand.
AATTAATAAAATAATTAAGTAATTTATTTTATTAATTATTTAATTTCCAGGGACCAAAATGTAATAACTATTCAGAAACTGAGACAGAACAGTATTCCCCAAAATGGTTGGGGTCAAATTAAAATTTCCAAAAGTTTCGAACTGAACCAAAGGGTTCAGTTGGCCCTTAAGTGAACCGGGCTGAACCAATCCGGTTTTAACCGGTCCAAGAAGTATGAATGACGTCAGCCCTGATTTTAAAATTAAAAATCCTTCAAGGAAAAACGACGTAGTTCCACTTATGGTTTTAACCCATTTCGCGTTTAGATCGAGGCCCGACCCGATCCGGATCCGTATCCGGCCCAAAATACCCCTCTTCTTCACCCGTCTTTCCGGCCGGTGCACTGCATCGTCTCCGGCTCTGTTGCTGGAGACTGCAAATAATTTCTTCATTTTTCTCGCTATTCCGATGTCGGTTTTTGGAGCTTGATACACCAAATTAATCCTAGGACCTTTTAAGAGTTATTTAAAACAGTTTAGGACCCTAAAAAACCTGGGTTTAACTCACCCACTTCGGGTATTCCGGCCATGCACCGTCTCTGTTTTGACCTGATTTCTAACTCGTTTTAGTGTCATTTTCCATGCGGTTGGTTGCAGTGGACTCCCTGAGTCATGGTGCGTCTATATCCAATCCTGCATGCAAGTTTAAGGGTGTACACAAGGATTTGCCATTGTTGGCAAATCGGCACTTCACTGGAACAGTGCTCATTCATGAGCCATTTTCTCTGGCTTTGTGATTTTCCTTTTTCTTTTCTTGTGTGTTTCCAAAACTCAGAAATGGTTTTTTGTGTAAGTCAGATTTTATTTTTAAGTGAGTTTCTTCAAGCTTCAACAATAGTGGTTCAAGCTTGAACCACTGTTTTGGGCTGTTTTCAGGGCCAGATTTCGTGTCTTAATCAAGCTCTACATACTCTAAATTTCATGCATGCAATAGAAATCTTAAAACAGTTTATGTACATGCTTAAATTTTAGAGAGAGAAATGGGTGGTTTTGGAATTTTACCCTTCAGCCGTGGCTCCCCTCTTTACTCCCTCTCACTTGGTTTGGTTTTGAGATCCCCTTCTGTCCAGGCATCCATGTAGCATCCTTCTCTTCTTCTTCTTCTTCTTCCTCTCTCTCTCTCTCTCTATATCACTTCCTCTCTCTAACCTCTCTCTACATCAGACATGCACTCATGCATATATAAGGTCTGATTCTGATTTCTGAAATTCCACGCAACCATCATACATAGTTATGTATTTTATTTATTTTCAACTAATAAAATAATTCATTTTGTTGCATGAAAGGGGATTGGGCAATTGGGAGGTGGAAAGACCATTTCATAAACATATATACATGTAAGTTGCATTTTTAAGCACAAAAGTGCTAGTGGCCAAGTGGTTAAGTTTTTGGGTGTTTAAATTTTGGTCTCACTTGGTCAATGGTTCGATACCCATTGGTTGCACTTTTGGTTTCCTTTTTCCTATTTTTTTCCTTATGCCTCGTTTGGCACTCTATTTATTAATTTTAACTTTTTGCATTATTTTTCACTTTGTGATTTTAAATTTAGTATTTACTCTTTTGTGTACCGATTCTATAAATCGTAGTTATATTTTATTTTTCACGTGTCAACTTCGTTATTTGAAGCCTTGTCGTTTTGATCAATTTTCTTAAACCCATAATATTTAATTAGCGACTTTTGTTTTTACTAATTGGGTCGGGGTGTTACAAAGCAGTTGCATAAACTTGTGAACCACAGTATCATCATTACCAGTAAGAATAATGGCATCCACATAAACCGGAAGATAGAGAAGGTTACCACCAATGTTGAGAACAAAAAGAGATGTATCGGCATGAGAGTTGTGAAAACCCGAAGCTATAAGAAATTTGCGAAGCTCATGGTACCATGCTCGTGGAGCTTGTTTAAGCCCATAAATTGCTTTTCGAAGCTTGCAAACATGAGTTGGATGATCTAAATCAACAAAGCCTGGAGGTTGAGACATATAAACATCGTCAGAGAGATGACCTTACAAAAAGGCATTGTTTACATCCAGTTGTCGTAGAGACCAGCCACGACTCACAGCAAGGCTAAGAACTAAATGGACTGTAGTAGGCTTTACCACAGGACTAAATGTGTCATGATAGTCAATTCCTGGTCGTTGATGAAAGCCTTTTGCAACCAAGCGTGCTTTGTGCCTATCAATAGAACCATCAGAGTGACGTTTAGTGCAAAAAATCCACTTACAGCCAACTATATTGTGACTAGGAGCTGATGGGACAAGCTCCCATGTCCCATTTCGAACAAGAGCATCATATTCGACATGGCCCGACGCCATTTTGGATCTTGAAGGGCTTAGGTCACAGTGGTTGGTTATATGTCACAAGGTTGAGAGAGTTGGGTGGAGAGATTAAGTTTTTGAATTGGTTTTTGAATGTTGTTTTTGGCTCTAGTGGTCATCGAATGGTGGGGTGGTGACTGTGAAGTTGTGGTAGGGACAGGGATAGAAGGGTGTGAGTGGGTGTCGAGTGAAGGTATAGAGGGGATTGGTGGGATTTCAAGTGCAGGCATGGAGATGGGTGGTTGGATGTTAGACTCATGTGGTATATGGGGGGTTGTGCTGGTAGAAGGGAACGAAGTATCACCTGAGGGCGGTCCTTGAGGTTGAACTGCAGATGGTGTGTTGAATGGCCCGATGGAAACTCAGTTGGTTGGAACAGTGATGACAAGAGGAATCCATGAGGTGACAGTGTCGGGTTGTGGACGGGCAGATTGCATGGATAAAATAAGAGAAGGGAAGATGGTTTCAACAAATTTGACATGACGAGAGACATACAGTCGAGATGTGGGAGGATGATAGCACAGATAAGCACTTTGAGTAAGAGAATAGCCTAGAAAAATGCAAGGCTTGGAACGAGAATCAAGTTTGTGAGAGGAATAAGGACGTAACCAGGGGTAGCACAAACAACCTAAAATCCTAAGTTTAGAATAGTTTGGGGGACAGCCAAAAATGGTTTCATAGGGAGATGATAGAATGAGAGTGGGAGTGGGCATCCGATTTATTAGGTAAACAGTAGTGGCAAAAGCATGAGGCCAAAATGTTAAAGGAAGTGAAGCATGAAAGAGGAAAGTGAGACCTGTTTCGACAATGTGACGATGACGTCTTTCAGAGTACCCATTGTGTTCAAGAGTGTGAGGTAGAGTAGTAAAGTGAGTGATCCTATGAGTAGCAAGAAAATTTCGAAGAGTCAAGTATTCACCACCATTATCGAAATAAAGTGTATGAATTTTATTTTGAAAGTGTGTTTCCACAATGGCTTTAAATCTGATAAACATGTCTTTAACTTCAGATTTTTGTTGAAGGGGATAAAACCAAATGTATTTAGTGAAGTGATCAACAAATATGACATAATATTTAAAACAATAAGGAAAATAGTGGAGAAAATAAGGAGAAAATAATATGCCACCCGGCTTCTCATTCATTAGCAGGTATATATACAAAATATTAGAAAGCCAACCCTAAAGATAAGTGTATAGCTGTAACCTAAAATACAAATTCAAAAAAATTATCCCTAAAGATAAGTTACACCACTAGGCAGTTACAATATTCTATAATATATTCTCTAATAGTTTAAGTGTCGTATTCCTTAAATTAAAGGCTTATATTCTATTTTGACTAGAGCTTGAGCCATAAAGATTTGGAATTCTTTATTCTTTAGCCTATGGAATTGAACCCAAGTAAGTTTAAAGTTGTTTGAAAGACTAAGGCTGGTTGTTTCGGGGTCATGACTGGAATTTTTTAGAATCTAAAAAGTTAGTGGAAATATATATTTATATAACTTACGACATTATTAACACAAAATTCATAAACAACATAACTATATATTCATAATTCTTAATGTCTATATATATATATATATATATATATATATATATGTATAACACGATTAACTTACATTTACTGTATGAAAATTACATCCCTTAGTAAACTCATGAGTCATCTTTTATAGAATTCACTAATGAATTAAATACATGTCAATCAATTATAATAGTAAGTATTTTATCTGTTGGTCAATTAAACCAAGCCCATAAATTTTAGGAAGTTTCTCAATTTGGTTTATTGAGTCCTAATAATATTTGGAGTCCTTTTGGATAGTCCTATTTGTAGTTGGACTAATATTCTAATGAGAATTAGTTTTCTAATTATATTTAAATAAGATATACTAGTTTATATGAGATTAGATATCCTAATTAATATAATTATAAATATGTGAGTCTCTGTCATATGAAGTTGTGTACCACAAAAATAATAGAGTGGTGGCCAAGAGAATTAGAAGGCCGTGTGATGGCCGTGAGAGATTGCCGAAATAATAATAGTGGGTGAGTTTTCTTCAATAAAATATATTAGTTTGTTCACTTTACTTCTTCTCTTATTTTTTGTTCAACAATTTGGTATCAAAATAATTTTTGGGTCCTACATTTGGTATCAGAGCTAGTTACGATCTTAGGGTAATTTATCAGAGCCAGTTACGATCTTGGGGTAAGTTATCAGAGCCAGTTACGATCTTGGGGTAATTTATCAGAGCCAGTTACAATCTTGGAGTAACTTATCAAAACCAAGTTCGATCTTGGGAAGCTGTAGAAAAATCAAAGTTTGGTCTCGTTCTTGGATTATTGCAGAGAACTGTAGTTCTCGTTTTACTTAAGATTGTGATCTTAAGTGGTTTGTTGAAGAGCTGTTTGATTGAAATTCGACGGTTGTTTGGATCAGAAAAAAGATCTTGTAGTGGTACAAATTCTTGTGAAGCAAAAAAAAATAAAATAGAGAAGACAATACATTGGGCACATTGGAATAATTTTGTTTACACACAAGATTATCCACCACCACATAAGTTTTGCTTTTATTTTATTTCGGCGTATAAAATAAACTGCGGAACGATTATGAACCTCACATAGACATATATTGGGTGGTTGATTTTGAAAGAGATAATTTTGACGAAAATAAAGAGATTGATGGTTCAAAATTGTTTTCAGAATTCATTCCAATTTGGGATGATTCATATAATGTGTTGAATTTAGATTCATATGATATTGACTACTTTGTTAATATTTTTGAGGAAGAAAATATTAATTGTGAGGAAAGAAATATTTTGGAAGTTGAAAAAGATGAAAATAATTGTATGGTTGACAGTTTGACTTTGGCTCATAGTGATGAAAATTTGAATTTGTTAGAAGTTGTTTTTGGTGAATTGAGAGATGTTGAAGAATTATTTCAGCCTACTCAGTTTCAGAATTTAATTGTTAAGAAAGAAGAAAATTTTGCATGTTGTGGTATTGATGCAGTTGAAGATTTTGAAAGTTTTGGTCTTACTACTTTGTTTGATTTGCCAAGCACTTTGGAATCAAACCATAGTGAAATTGAAGAACGTTCCAATTCTGAGTTTGTTGATTTTATTGGTATTGAGAATTTTGTTATTCGAGACAATGTTGATTTTGTGAAGACAGAAATTTTAGAGTTTCAAGAACTTTTGAGAATTGAGAAGCCCAAGTTGTTGGAAATTTGTGATTTCATCGGCGTTGATAAATTCTTGCCATACTACAATATTGGTTTGGATCTTCATAATTTTATTGGTGCAGATTTTGTTCGAAAGGAAGTTTTTGGTATTCTAAAATATTAGCAGGCTTTGCATCATAATGATAATGAAATTGTTGGCACGGATAATTGTTTTACTGATTTTGATTTTGAATGGATGAGCATGGATTTATTCATTGATCATGCTGAACAAGCTGAGAAGTTGTATGCCAAGTACAAGATTCGACCACATTCGCGTGTGAAGATGAAGACAAATAATTATTCCAGATTGATGTCGCAAAAGTTTCTTACAGCGACAGAAATTACTTTAAAAATTCTTACTCATGAAGGTGTTAGTGAAGCTACTTTGGCGAGCTTGGTTTAAGGGAGGCATTGTTGGCCAATTAAACCAAGCCCATAAATTTTAGGAAGTTTCTCAATTTGGTTTATTGAGTTCTAATAATATTTGGAGTCCTTTTGGATAGTCCTATTTGTAGTTCGACTAATGTTCTAATAAGAGTTAGTTTTCTAATTATATTTAAATAAGATATACTAGTTTATATGGAATTAGATATCCTAATTAGTATAGGACTTGGAGTCAGTGTAATTATAAATATGTGAGTCTCTGTCATATGAAGTTGTGTACCACAAAAATAATAGAGTGGTGGCCAAGAGAATTAGAAGGCCGTGTGATGACCGTGAGAGATTGCCGAAATAATAATAGTGTGTGAGTTTTCTTCAATAAAATATATTAGTTTGTTCACTTTACTTCTTCTCTTATTATTTGTTCAACAATTTGATATCAGAATAATTTTTGGATCCTACATTATTTATGAATTCAATTTTTTAAAAAAAATTAAAAATATAATTTTTGTTTAAAGCATGTAGGTGTGTGTGTGTGTGTGTATAAGAGAAGAGGGCCTCCCTTCGATTGAGATGTCCATGACAGCATTAAAGGGACTGGATTTGGAATATCCCTCTAGAATCTAGATGGAGTAGAAAATTAAGGCGTTCAAAAACAATATCTTTTGGAAGTTGGAGCTAGGGATCAACAATAAAAACCATGGAAAATTGAATTAAAATAATTAAGAAAGTGAAAGCTCCTCCTTTCTAATTTCTAAACTGAAAGCTCCTTGTCTTTTCGTTTGGAGAAATTATACTCTCTAACTGGTGTATTATGGTTGGGGATCCTTCTTTTAACGATAAACTGTGATCATCAAGCCCGGGGATAAAAGCAATTTACTTAATTTCCCTCGTTATGACCCGTTTATACTGAGATTAAATAGTAAAGGAAATGAAAAATAGGATTAATTAGTATGATAATAAAATTTTACACAATATGCAGTATATGAGCAGTATGCGTGACACACCCATGCAACTCTATGCCACCCATGTCTCATGATACGGTCATTCTCCGCTGGCATGAGTACCGCCGCGTATGTCTCGCTTCACGGTCCGGAATCCGTCAGGCAGGCAAGTACCTATTGGCCGATTTTGGGTTTTTCACCACAAGATCTGCACCCTCATAATGCAAAGCACCAAGTGCTTACCCACGCCATGTCCAAAGAATCACACTATGCCAATATGCTCTGATTTCATCATGTCATAATGTAATCTCAATGATGCATCTCATTCATACATAAAGCATGTCTTCAAGTACACAATTTATAATATCAACAGTTCTTCAAAACATATGATTCACACACTACACTAACACATACGATATACACAAAATTCATCATCCAACTTAACAAGATAGCATGTAGCACATAAGCATGTAAACACTCAAGCGAACATGTGAACAATCAAGGCAGCAAAGCAAGTATTCCTAATCTCAATTATATTTCTTACTTAGCACAATATATCGTACCTGATAATCGATCTCAACTCAAGAAGGGGCACTCGTAGTATGGTAGAATCACAGTGAGAATACCGAAGGTCAGATCACCTTTTCCTTGCCCTCTCGTGTCCCTAAAATCATAACAGGTGATTCAGTTCATTGTTATTTGAATTATGCTATTCATCAAATTTTATGTCTTTAATTCATAAGTTTCTATTTTGCTAAATTATACTCTACCATTGAGTCCGGAACATCGAAGAAAATAAGTTTAGGCTTTTGTAGAATTCAATTAGGACACCTGGGTTTAAAAAGGCAAAACAGTCATTTTGCACTTTACACGGGTCCTTACATTTCGTGACCTCTTTTCACAAATCGGACTCCACGGTTGAGTCCGGAATGCTCGAGATAATAAAGTTTCACTATTTGTTCACTAAATTCGGAGTTCGCTTGACTGTATTCCAATTCAAGGGCATTTTGGTGATTTTATATGTTACTACGGGTCTTTTATTTTTTGGGACCCCGTCTCGTAAAACGGACCTCGCCATTGGCCTCAGAATGGCCGAGATAGTCAAAATACACTAATGACTTGTCCCATTTGGACTCCGGGATATTTTTGAATATTTAAATAATTAAATTAATTTAATTAATTAATTAATTAATTAATTAATTTTATTAATATTTTATTCAGGAGGGTCAAATCAGAATTATTAATAGTTGGGGGGTCAATTTATAATTTCCGTAAGTTTTTGGGTTAATTTTCAATTATCAAAAGTTCAGGGGCAGAATTGTAAATTTGAATTCTCCTATTCCTAATTCGGACAGCCAAACAAGGGTCAGCCTAAAACAGGGATAAGATATCCCTGTTCTTATTAATTCAGATTTTTCAATTTCATAAATCCACAACCAAACAGCCCCCTTTAATCTTTTAATTTAAAACACATGGCGACACGTGGCAGGGGCGGTCCACACCCGCCCGAACCGAATCCGAACCGACCCGACCCGACCCGGAGCAGACCCCCCTTCTTCCCCGATTTTTCGGTGACGCCCAGTAGGGTTCCGGCGCCTCCTCCGGCGCCGGCGACCAATTTCCGGCGACATTTTCAACCTTTCTAAATGTGTTTTTCTAGGGTTTTTCGCATAGATTCCATATCCAACCTCCATTTCCCTCCAAAACTTCCCCATCTCCACGAAATAGAGGGTCAAACCCTCGGTCAACTCTCCGGCCGAACCTTTCCTTTCCATTTTTGTGACTGTTAGCCCATGGTTCAACCCTTATTTTTATTCTAAATGTTTTCTGCATCTCCTAGGTTCCATTCTACATCATCTAAGGCAAGTTTCACACATAAAATCACAAGACCCACCTCTTAAAACCGTGACCTGTAACTGGGGAGTTCTCCCTCTCCTCTTAACCATTTTAACTAGTTCTTCTTGCTTTATTCTCCATTTCATTCCCTCTACAAGTCCCTATAATTAAATTAAAGTAACATGCTTTAAAAAAAATTGAAACAGAAGGAGATTACTCACGGTTTTTCTGTTGCTTCTCTCTCTAGCCGTGCCCTCTTCCACCCTTCTTTTGGTCACTCCTCGAGCTTCTTCTCCTTCTTCACAGTCCAGAACTCTCTCTCCCTTGCTCTCAGTCTTTTCTCCCTTCTCTTCTCTTCTCCAACCGAGACCAACCCCTATACCTCACTCATCCACTCTCACACGTTTCTCCCTCACATCAGCCCCTTTTCTTGACCTTTTCCTCTCTGCATCAGCCTCCCAAATTTCCCTACAAAGCAGCTTTGCATTAAATGCAAAGCTGCTCTACATCTATACCTATATACATATCCACTCATATACACACACTAGACACACACACTAGGTCGGTTGTACACACACTGCCATATATACATACATACATATGTCCATCCACATGCACACACACACTCCCACAGATTTATATATATATATATATATATATTTATATATACATTTGCACATACTTCATTTTACACATGCATACCACTTATATATATATATAACACATGTACTAAGAATACTAATAATAATAATAATAATAAAATTATTTAATAACCAAGAAAATTTTCATATCAAAAAAAAAAATTTCCGGGTTATTACAGCCCAACTCACCATTAGGTCAAGGAACCAATTAATAAATTATTTTTCTAATAAAATGCATTGTTAAACCAATCGACGCTAGCTTAGTTGGCCACTCCTTTGATAAAAGTCTCACTCTCCCATTAAGAGAAATGCGAGTATTATTTTTACCTATCCATGGAGTGGGTTGGATTATTTTTCAGGATCTGTATTTAAGAAGTTCTTAATTTGGATTTGTATAAGGTGGTCATTATTTCTACCTATCCATGAATTGGGTTGGATTGTTTTTCAAGATTCATATTTAACAAACTCTTGATTTAAATTTGTATAAGATTAATTATGTTGAGTAATTATAATATATTAGAGTATTCAATTGATTAAATGTAATTCAACTTCCCATCGCTTCTTTAAAAGAAAACAAAAAATAAAAGAGTATAAAATAACATAAGTTGAATGGAAGAAAAGAAAGGCATAAATAATTGAAAGATTAGCAGAGGTCTTAATTTACTAGTACGCATTCCATATGTCATTTCATCCAAAACTTTTGGGTGGAATGCTACCTCAATGGGTCATACCATGTGCCTCTTCAAAACAGGACTTTTAGTTGACCCTCATTGATGATATTTAGTGAGAAATAAAATATTTTGAATCAGTTACATAGTGTGATCGTCTTTAAAATTAACGATGAGTAAAATAACTAGTACGCTTCTTTAAAAAAAAAAGTGAGTAAAATAGCATAGGTTGTGATGATGCACTTTTTCGTCCTGTCACATAATAGGCTCCGCGTGCACCATATTGTCCGCTTTGGGCTTAAGAGCCCTCGCAGCTTTGTTCTTCCTAGGCGTAAAAGGCCTGATGCAAGGGAGAGGACGACTGGGGCTGATAAGCGACGCCAGTGCCCGACTCCTATTTGATGTGGGACTCAAAGTGGCATAACAGCTACTCCCCCCAGTCGGGATTGGTAAAGCATAGGAACAAGGCGCGTGGCCTAAGCGTTCCCACAGACGGCGCCAAACTGATGCTGTATTTTTTTGTCCTAGCACATAGTAGACTCCGCGTGCACTATATTGTTCGCTTTGGGCTTAAGAGCCCTCACGGCTTTGTTCTTCTTGGGCGGAAAAGGCCTGATGCAAGGGAGAGGACGACTGGGGCTTATAAGCGACGCCAATGTCCGACTCCTATTCAATGTGGGACTCAAAGTGGCACAACAGCTACTCCCCCTAGTCGGGACTAGTGGAGCATAGGAACGAGGCACGTGGCCCAAGCGTTCCGACAGACGGGGCCAAACTGATGCTGCACTTTTTCGTTTTGGCACATAATAGGCTCCGCGTGCACCATATTGTCAACTTTGGGCTTAAGTGCCCTCACGGCTTTGTTCTTCTTGAGCGGAAAGGCCTGATGCAAGGGAGATGACGACTGGGGCTTATAAGCGACGCTAGTGCCCGACTCCTATTCGATGTGGGACTCAAAGTGGCACAACAGGTTAAATGAAAAAAAAAAGTCTAGTGTCAATTGCAGATGATCAAAATTCATCTCGTAATTAATATGTATAATTAACTTGCACATATAATATTTGATATGTGATTTGAATACATCAATCATATGACAAGTATTAAATAATCGCGACCTAGCACTACTTGTGGAAAAACAGAAAAACATTAATAATTGAAAGAATTTGAGGTGAAGGTGTAAACTTGGTAGTACGAATTCCAAAAGTCATTCCACCTTTCTGGGCCGGACTGCTACCTCAATGGGTCCACACCTGTCTGTACCCCCCAAGTAAGACTTTGGGTTGACCCTGGATAGATGATTGAGGATATTTAGTGACTTGACTGGAAAAAAATATTTTATGGATCAGTCTCTAAAATGATAAAAGTAAGTTATACTAACTTCCTCCAAATATTTTTGATAATTTTATTAATATTTTATGAAAATTTTAAAATTATATAAATTTTTCTTATTTTTTTTAACAAACTACATTGATATTCCTTTTAGAGCAACTCCAAGGGGGAGTTGCATCAGGGGTGGAAAACCTGTAACCGCCAAAATGCCACCCCAAATTCTACTATTTTGGACTCCAACGGAGGTGGCATCAAGGGTTGAAAAATGGCAGCAATGGTCTTGGGGTGGCAATTTTCCAAACTCTAGAGAGAGAAAGGGAGAGGTTGCAAAGAGCCGTTCTGCCATTTTCAGATTCTACTGTTCATTCAACGGCTCTTTGCAACCCCAAAAATTCTATATATACAGTGACATTTACAAAGAGATTTACAGAGATTTTGAAAGAAAAAACTTACCAAAGGTCAAAAAATCTCTTGCCGTGAAAACTGTAAGTTTCTTGCTCTCCCTGCTCTTGATTTTTCTTCAAATCTTGTGGTTGTGATGGCAGATCTGAAGAATAAGGCACAAAGGAAAGGCGAGGGGAAGGAGGCGTAGAGAGAAAGGGGAAGAAGGAGGAGACGCAAAGGGGAAGGGGGGAAGAACGGCTGGCAGGGGAAGGAATATAGAGAAGCCGTTCTCTGTTTGTTCCTTCATAGATATATATATATATACATATATATAATTTATTTATATTTACTGTTTGGCCTTTCTATCTCTTCATATATATTTATATAATTTATTTATATTGATATTTATATGTTTTACATTAGTTAATTGTTTTAGATTTTAAATTGAATTTTTAAATTAATTTCATTTTTGTAATTTAATAAATTAAATGTTTTAATTTTAGGTTATTTATTTATGTAAATATTTTTGTTAATTTAGGGTGAATTTATTTATTTAGCTAATTTTTAAAATTGAAGAATTTTTTTCTATTTTAGTCAATTGTGATTTAGAATTTAAAATAATTTTTAAAATAATTTAATTTTTGTAATTTAAATTGAATGTTTTAATTTTAGCTTATTTATTTATTTATATATTTTAGTTAATCTAGGGTGAATTTATTTATTTAGCTAATTTTTATAATTGAAGAATTTCTTTTCTATTTTAGTTAATTGTTATTTACAATTTAAAATAATTTAATTTTTATAATTTAAATTGAATGTTTTAATTTTAGCTTATTTATTTATATATTTTTGTTAAATCTGGGAATAATTTATTTATTTAACTGATTTTTATAATTGAAGAATTTTTTTTTCTATTTTAGTTAATTGTTATTTACAATTTAAAATAATTTTTAAATTAATTTAATTTTTGTAATTTAAATTGAATGTTTTAATTTTACCTTATTTATTTTTATATTTTTGTTAAATCTGTGAATAATTTATTTATTTAGCTAATTTTTATAATTGAATACTTTTTTTTTTCTATTTTAGTTCATTTAAATTACTCAATTTAAAATAATTTAAATATTAATTTAATTTGTGTAGTTTAAATTGAATGTTTTAATTTTAGTTTATTTATTTATTTATTTATTTTTGTTAATTAAAGGTTATTTTATTTATTTTTTAATTGATTATTTTATGCTCATTCTTTAAATTGATTATAATTTTTTTTTTGTAGATGGATTCGCAATTTGACAGTTCTTTCACTGATTTGCTTATAAACGACACCGATTTATATGATGATACTATGCAAACCAATCCCGTAGTATTGGCACCAGTACAAAATGAAGCCGCTTCAAGAGTGAGAAAATCGCAACGAAGAAAAAACTTCTCTCAAGAAGAAGATAAATTAATTGTGTCTGCGTGGCTTAACACGAGTAAAGATGCAATTACTGGGAATGAACAACAAGGTGGTGCTTTCTGGCATAGAATATTGAAATACTTAGAACTTCATGGAGGCAATCAAGAAGAGCGTTCACAAGCTTCAATTAAAAGTCGTTGGACTGATATAAATGCAAAATGCGGCAAATTTGTCGGTTTTTATAGTCAAATTGAAAGGCTGCGACAAAGTGGACACACCGAGCAAAATAATGTAATGATTGAGCTTTTTTAGATAGACACTACTATGATTTTATATTTGAACTATTGACTGAATGATTTCATATGTTTTTCAGGTTGATGAAACAAAAGAAATGTTTGCTAAGATCATTGGAAGACCATTTCAATACGAGCATTGTTGGAATATTTTGAAAATGGAGCGGAAATGGACTGATAATCTCACCAGCAACAAGAGACCAAAAACTCATTCAACTGATAGTCCTGCTGAATCAAATCATGTTGAATCTTGCTATTCAACTCCATATTTAGGGGATGACACTGAACCCTCATCCACTCCCAACCTCAATAGGCCAATGGGTAGAAAGGCTTCGAAGAAACAACTTAAAAACAAAGAGAAGCAAACCGGAGCTGAAGCATCCCTAGATCATCATCACTGGAATGAAAGAATGGAAATAGAACGACAAAAAGTTGAGCGTCACGAAAAAATGTATGCTCAACAGGAGATAGCATTGGAGCAACATCGTAAACAGTTAGAAATTGAAGAAATGCACAATGAAATGAGAATCATGGAAACTGACACTACTGGCATGGACCTAATTTCTGCAACATATTGGAATAACCTGAAGATGGAGATTATGAGAAAGCAGGGTTTTAATTTTTAGTCATTATTTATTATGTTGTTATTATTTTTAAATTTGTAGTCATTATTTATTATGTTGCTATTATTTATGAAAAACTATGTATTAAATTTGATTGCTATGAAAGTATTTCTGAAATTGAAAATTTGAATTTTGAATTTTGGCGGACAAAAATTGAAATTTGAAATTTGAAATTGAAATTTGAAATCTGAAATTTGAAATTTTGACTAAAAAAATATATCCGTTAAATTGCGATCGTTATGAAAATTATACCCGTTAAAATATAACCGTTAAGTTTAATTATATTTTTTAATAAAAAATATTAAAATATTAAAATGGCACCCCATTTTGGCACCTACAGTTAGAGCAGATTTATAATTCAGGGGTGCCAAAACACTGTTCAATGTTGTAAGAGCAACTCCAAAGGGAGTTTGCATTTTGGGGTGCCAAATGACCCATTTACAACCTTGAACAGTGTTTTGCAACTCCTGAATTATAAATCTGCTCCAATGATAGTTGCTAAAATGGGGTGCCATTTTAATATTTTAATATTTTTTATTAAAAAAAATAATTAAACTTAACAGTTATATTTAAACGAGTATAGTTTTCATAACAATCGTAATTTAACGGATATATTTTTATAGTCAAAATTTAAAATTTCAAATTTCAAATTTAAAATTCAAATTTAAAATTTAAAATTTCCAATTTCAAATTTAAATTTCAAATTTCAAATTTCAAATTTCAAATTTTGTCCGCCGAAATTCAAATTTCAAAATTCAACCGTTGAAATTCAAATTTGAAAATTTAACCGCCAAAATAAAAATTCAAAAAAGTAAAATTCGTCTATAAATATGATCATTTTTCTCATGTTTTCATCCATCTATATTACATTCTCTCTATAAATTCAATATCTCCTTTTTCTTTGACTATTTATCCTTTCATATTTCATTCATCAATCTATATGAATCGTTATCCTAATATTTTAGGAGAGATCCTCAATATTGAGGAAGAAGATAATGATGAATTGGATATGTTGTATGCTGTAACCAGAAGGCAGAAGGGTCTAGTCAGGGACGGATAAGAAGGCATCGTGGTTCCGTTCCAGGCCACAGAACAGTTAATCGTGGTAGAGTTGAAGGTCACGAAAGACTCTACCGTGACAATTTTGCTACCCCTTGTGTATATGAAGGTTTTTTCTGAAGGAGATTCCGAATGAGTCATCCTCTTTTTCTCCGAATTGTAAATGAGGTTGAACAACACGATCCATATTTCATCCAAACAACAAATGCCGTTGGAGTTCTCGGTTTGTCATCCCTTCAGAAGATAACAGCTACTTATAGAATTCTTGCTTACGGAACACCGGCAGATTCTATGAATGAATACATCCGAATTGGAGAAAGCACTGCCATACAAAGTTTGAGAAGGTTTGTGAAAGCTGTTATTGCAATGTTTGGCGACCATTACCTGAGGTCACCAAACAATAGCGATATTGCTCGATTGATACAGACAAGGGAAGAACGTGGCTTTCCCGGCATGTTAGAGAGTATTGAATGCATGCATTGGAAGTGAAAAAATTGTCCAACCGCATGGCAAGGTATGTATACTGGTCATTGTCACAAACCAACAATCATTTTGGAAGCTGTGGCTTCTCAAGATCTTTGGATATGGCATGCATTCTTTGGGCTTCCTAGTTCGTTGAATGACATAAATGTTCTAGATAGGTCCCTTGTTTTTGCATTATTAGCAAATGGTCATGTTTCTCCAGTAAACTATACAATTAATGGCCATGACTATACAATGGGATATTATCTAGCTGATGGTATTTATCCAAACTGGTCGACATTTGTAAAAACAATTCCCTATCCACAAGGTTTGAAGAAAAAACATTTTGCTAAAGCACAAGAGTCGGCAAAAAAAGATGTAGAACGGGCATTTGGGGTACTTCAAGCCCGTTTTGCAATTGTGCGTGGACCAGCACGCTTTTAGGATGAAGAAACACTTGTAGATATTATGAAAGCGTGCATAATAATACATAATATGGTCATTGAGGATGAAAGAGATATTGGTAATAACGACTTTGATGGAAGTGATGCAAATCCACCTGTAGAAGTGTCGCATGCGTATACACAAAAATTGGAAGACTTCATGCAAACTCATTGTCAGATCAGGGACAGTGCAACTCATTCTCAACTGCAGTCAGATCTTATCGAGCATTTGTGGGAACGACATGGCGATAATAATTTTCTCAATTTCAATTTCAAGTTGTATTTTCAATTTCAATTTCAAGTTCTACATCAAAATTTTCCAAGTACTTTCATAGCAATCAAACTTAATACATAATTTTTCATAAATAATAGCAACTCATTAAATAATGACTAAAAATTAAAAAATAATAGCAACATAATAAATAATGACTAAAAATTAAAACCCCGCCTTTGCACAATCTCCATCTTCAGGTTATTCCAATATGATGCAGAAATTGGGTCCATGCTAGTAGTGTCATTGTCCATGATTTTCATTTCCTTCTGCCATTCATTATGCCTTGCAATTTCCTGCACCTGCCTTTCTTCAATTTCTAACTGTCTACGATGTTGCTCCAATGCTATCTCCTGTTGAGCATAAATTTTGTCGTGCCGCTCAACTTTTTGTCGTTCCACTTCCATTCTTTGATTCCAGTGGTGATGATCTAGTGATGCTTCAATACTGGTTTGCTTCTCTTTATTTTTAAGTTGTTTCTTTGAAGCCTTTTCTGCCCAATGGCCTATCGAGGTTAGGAGTGGATGAGGGTTCAGTGTCATCCCCTAAATATGGAGTTGAATAGCAAGATTCAACATGATTTGATTCAGCAGGACTACCACTTGAATCGGTTTTTGCTCTCTTATTACTAGTGAGATTATCAATCCATTTTCGCTCCATTTTCAATATATTCCAACAATGCTCGTATTGAAATGGTCTTCTAATGATCTTAGCAAACATTTCTTTTGCTTCGTCAACCTGAAAAACATATGAAATCATTCAGTCAATAGTTCAAATATCAAATCATAATAGTGTCTATCTAACAAAATTCAATCATTACATTATTTTGCTCAGTGTGTCTACTTTGTCGGAGTCTTTCAATTTGACTATAAAAATTGACAAATTTGCCACGTTTTGCATTTATATCAGTTCAATGGCTTTTAATAGAAGCTTGCGAACGCTCTTCTTGATTGCCTCCATGAAGTTCAAAGTATTTCAATATTCTATGCCAGAAAGCACCACCTTGTTGTTCATTTCCAGTAATTGCATCTTTACTCGTGTTAAGTCACGCAGACACAATTAATTTATCTTCTTCTTGAGAGAAGTTCTTTGTCCTTTGCGATTTTCTCACTCTTGGAGCGGCTTCATTTTGTACTAGCGTCAATACTGTAGGATTGGTCTGTATAGCATCATCATATAAATCGGTGTCGTTAATAAGCAAATCAGTGAAAGAACCGTCAAATTGCGAATCCATCTACAAAAAAAAATAAATTATAATCAATTTAAAGAATGAGCATAAAATAATCAATTACAAAATAAATTAAATCACCCTTAATTAAGAAAATTAGCTAAATAAATAAATTCACCCTAAATTAACAAAAATTAAAATTAAATAAATAAACTAAAATTAAAACATTCAATTTAAATTACAGAAATTAAATTATTTTAAAAATTATTTTAAATTCTAAATAACAATTAACTAAAATAGAAAAAAATTCTTCAATTACAAAATTAGCTAAATAAATAAATTCACCCTAAATTAACAAAAATAAATAAATAAACTAAAATTAAAACATTCAATTTAAATTACAGAAATTAAATTAATTTAAAAATTATTTTAAATTCTAAATAACAATTAACTAAAATAGAAAAAAATTCTTCAATTATAAAAATTAACTAAATAAATAAATTCACCTTAAATTAACAAAAATATATACATAAATAAAAAATCTAAAATTAAAACTTTTAATTTAAATTACACAAATTAAATTAATTTAAAAATTCAATTTAAAATCTAAAATAATTAACTAAATGTAAAACATATAAATATAAATCAATTATATATATATATAAAGAGAGAGGCCAAACAGGATATATATATATATAGAGAGAGAGAGAGAGAGAGAGAGAGAAAGAGAGAGGCCAAACAAGGACGGCACTCCCTTCCCCCCCAGCGTCGATCCGTTCTTCTAACCCTTTGTGCCTCCTCTTCCTTCCCCTTCCTCTCTGCACCTCATTCTCCTTTCCCTTCCTCTGTGCTTCCTTCTTCATATCTGCCCATCACCAACACAAGATTTGACGAAAAATCAGGAACAGAGAGCAAGAAACTTACAATTTTTACGGCGAGCGATTTCACGGCGTTCAAATTTCTGACCTTTGGTAAGTTTTCTTTTTCAAAATCTCTGAAAATTCCTCTGTATTTATAGAATTTTGTTGGTTGAATAGAGCCGTTGCCAGAACAGTAAAATCTGAAACTAGCAGAACGGCTCTATGCAACCTCTCCCTATCTCTCTCCAGAGGTTGGAAACATGCCACCCCAAGACCATGACTGTCATTTTCCAACCCTTGATGCCACCCCCGTTGGAGTGGAAATTTTTGAATTTGGGGTGGCATTTCAGCGGCTACCGGCAGTTGGGCATTTGCCACCCCGGATGCAACTCTCCGTTGGAGTTGCTCTAAATGGGTGATTTGGCACCTCAAAATGCAAACTCCCTTTAGAGTTGCTCTTAGTCTAATTTTTTTTTTTTAAATGACAAAATCATTCATTTTATTTTATTTTATTTTTGTATTTTTTTAATTTTGACCATTTTTCTTAATTTTTTTTCATTTGATATAAAATTATATTTTAAATAGACAAATTATATTTTTTAGTTAAAGAAGATTCTAATTAATATTTATTTGAAAATAAAAAAAAAAGTAGTTAAAAAATTGGTAAAAATTAAAAAATACAAAAAAAATATAAAAAAGGGTAATATTGTCATTTTGAAAAAAAGGATTGGCGGGAAAGTAATTATAATTTCAAAAATCTCAAGAGAGGCCGGTGTAATTGTCAAAAAGTTCTGAAGAGGTCAATGTAATTTATCCAATTATAAAAATTGTCACACTCTTATAACATATTCGTGCAATAATTTTTTCTTAGTTGGTATGAAATTATTTTAAATGAGTCCGTTTGGAAAATTTTCTAAATCAGGTCGATTAGTCTTGTTAAGTTATTTGATTTTTAGAAAAAATAAATTTTTTTTATCTAATTTTATTCAAATTTTAAATATTATTTAGAAATATATATATATATGGACCATTGTACAATTAAAAAATATTTATTCAATAATAAAAAATTTAAAACACTTTCATTTATAAGTATAAATCACCCTTCCAGCTCACAAATTTTGAATATGTGCCGTTAGTTTCCCTCCTTTTTCCCGGTAAAATATTACAACATTTCTTTGTCTCTTCAGAGACATAACTACCGCCGGAGCCGGACCGACAAACTGAAACATCCCAAATGTCGAAAATACCCTCAACGTTTTGAAGATTCCCTCTCCCTTTCACTCTCATTTTTCTCACTCTGATACCCTTTCAAGTAAATTCACAATCTCCAGCCATCGAACGGACAATCTTACTGAACTTGAAACAACAGTGGGGCAACCTACCGTTCATCCAATCATGGAACTCCTTTTCCTCACCGTGTGATTGGCCAGAGATTCGATGCACCAACGGCAGAGCCACTGGAATTATTCTCCGCAACAAGAATATCACGGAGAAAATACCACCATCCATATGCGACCTCGAGAACCTTGCTGTGATCGACCTCGCCTACAATTGCATCCCCGGTGAATTCCCAACAGCACTGTACAATTGCTCGAAGCTCGAGTACTTAGACCTCTCTCAAAACTACTTCCTCGGCCCAATTTCGGCTGTCATCGACGGGATTTCAACTCTTCGGTACATCGACCTCGATGGAAACAACTTCAACAATGATATTCCACCGGCGATAGGCTGGTTGCCAGAGTTACAGACCTTGTATCTCTATCAAAATGAGTTCAACGGCACGTTTCCGGCTGAAATCGACAATTTATCCAATATTGAAGTTCTCGGTATGGCCTATAATGACTTCGTGCCGATGGCAATACCACCGGAGTTCGGAAAGTTAAAGAAGCTGAAGTTTATGTGGATGTCGGTGACAAATTTGATCAACGAAATACCATAAATTTTTTCCAATCTTTCCAGACTCGAATATTTGGGTCTCGCGAGGAATAATTTACATGGTGCAATTCCTCTCGAATTGTTCTCGTTGAAGAATTTGAGTAATGTGTATTTGTTCAACAATCAATTGTCGGGTAATATTCCTCCGTTGAAACAATCATTCAATTTGACCCAAATCGATCTTTCTACGAACAGTTTGAGCGGACCAATACCGAAAGATTTCGGAAAATTACAACAGTTGGAGCTTCTGAATTTGTTTTGGAATCAATTATCGGGTGAAATTCCAGCAAGTATAGGCCTAATTCGAACTCTGAAAAATTTTCAAGTGTTCAACAATAGCTTGAGTGGAGTTTTGCCGCCTGAATTAGGCGTTCAGTCAAAGCTCGAGGCTTTCAAGGTGTCCAGCAATCAATTTACCGGCCAATTACCAGAAAATTTATGTGCCGGAGGGACTTTGTTCGGTGTGGTAGCTTACTCCAACAATCTAACTGGCACTGTGCCAAAATCGCTTCGAAGTTGCTATACTTTGCTCACAGTTCTGCTTTATAGCAATAACTTCCCCGGCGAGATTCCTTCCGGTCTTTGGACATCCCCGAATTTGTCAAAATTGATGCTGAGTGACAATTCCTTCTCCAGTGAGCTTCCAAGTATAGTAGCACGAACTTTCTCATGGATTGATATTAGCAACAACAAGTTTTCCGATCAATTTCCCACCGGGATATCTTCTTGGGAGAGTTTCGTTGTCTTCAAGGCCAATAATAATCTGTTTTCCAGAGTGTTGACTAATTAAATCAAGCCCATAAATTTTAGGAAGTTTCTTAATTTGGTTTATTGAGTCCTAATAATATTTGAAATCTTTTTAGATAGTCCTAATTGTAGTTTGACTAATATTCTAATAAGAGTTATACTAGTTTGTATGGGATTAGATGTCCTAATCAATATAGAACTTAAAGTCAATGTTATATATATATATATGGGTCTCTGTCACATTAAGTGGCGTACCACAAAAATAATAGAGTTGTGGCCAAGAGAATTAGAGGGCCGTCTGATGGCCGTGAGAGATTGCCGAAATAACAATAATGTGTGAGTTTTCTTCAATAAAATATTAGTTTGTTCACTTTACTTCTTTTGTTTTTTTGTTCAACAATTGTTATCAGAGTAATTTTTGGGTCCTACAAGTGGTATCAAAGCCAGTTATGATCTTGGAGTAACTTATCAGAGCCAAGTTCGATCTTGGGAAGCTGCGAAAAAATCAAAGTTTGGTCTCATTCTTGGATTATTGTAAAGAATTGTAGTTCTCATTTTACTTAAGATTGCGATCTTGAGTAGTTTGTTGAAGGGCTGTTCGATTGAAATTCGACGATTGTTTGGATCAGAAAAAAAGATCTTGCGGTGGTACAAATACTTGTGAGCAAAAAAAACAAAAGAAATTCTAATTTAATCGATAGGAAGACCAACTTGATTAGATTGAAAGAAAAAAAAAAGGATGTCGAGATTAATTTTTGGACAAACTCAGGTACGTGATTAAATATATTATTGATTTGAAATTATGGAGAAAGTTTTGGTTAATGGACAAAAGTTTAAAATTTTAAAAGTATGTGGTCAAAATATTGATGAGTGGTTACATCGTGTTACACTCTATCTTAGTGCTTGCAATGTATTTAATGTATTGGATATTACATTGAAGCGTTTATCAAAAGAACTTTATGAGAAAAAAGTTAAATGGTTCTACCAGATAATAAGGAAGACAATACATTAAGCACATTGAAATACTTTTGTTTGCACACAAAACTATCCACCACCACATAAGTTTTGGTTTAATCTTCTTTTGACATATAAAATAAACCGCCGAACGGTTATAAACCTCCCATAGACAGATATTGGGTGGTTGATTTTGAAAGAGATAAGTTTGACGAAAATAAAGAGATTAATGGTTCAAAATTGTTTTCAGAATTCATTCCAATTTAAGATGATTCATATAATTTGTTGAATTTAGATTCATATGATATTGACTACTTCGTCAATAGTTCTGAGGAAGAAAATATTAGTTGTGAGGAAAGAAATATTTTGAAAGAAGAAAATAATTGTATGGTTGAAAGTTTGACTTTGGCTCATAGTGATGAAAATTTGAATTTGTTAGAAATTACTTTTGATAAATTGAGAGATGTTGAAGAATTATTTCAGCCTACTCAGTTTGAGAATTTAATTGTTAAGAAAGAAGAAAATTTTGCATGTTATGGTATTGATGAAGTTGAAGATTTTGAAAGTTTTGCCTTGCTACTTTGTTTGATTTGCCAAACACTTTGGAATCAAAACATATTGTGAACCTACGTTACAAGTTTTAAACCTGAAAAACAATGTCTTTACCCAAGCCGTAAAGCTAGTGGAGCATTGTTCATCATTATGATATATATAGGTGTGCAAGAAGTAAGTGTGAAGGTGTCTGGATTTGTGGTATGGCTATGACTAGTGAAATGGAACATGTTGTTATTCTCAATTCGTAAATTTCATTGTTGATGTAATTTTGATGAAAAAAGAAGAAGAAAGAAAGTGATGGAGAAAATTGCTTTTAATGTTACAAGTTGTCCATGTTCATAATTTCTCCTAAAATTCTAAGAAAGGGGTCTATTTATACATGATATATACAAAGGTGGAAGCTGTTGCGAAGGATCGTTCCCTGTTGCAAACGAAAAATATTCCTTTTGAACGATCTCTTTTTCAATGCAGGAGTTTTACATGGTTTAAATGCTTTAAAGCCAAATTGAAGAAGCTGCTGAATGGACTGATTGGTTTTACATGTCTTATATATTCAAGCTTGAGTTGATTCATTTTTACTCCACTAGTTCTGAATGGCTTTTGAACTACACTCCCAAATATTTTTCACCTTGATTCTAAACCCCGTTACAACCCTTGAAAAGTCTTTATGATCCGTGTTATGCATGTGATCCCAGTGGTGGAGAATGAGAAGATATGCAAGCCTATGGTAGATCATTTCCATTGGAATGAATTTAAGCGAAACACATACCCTTCAAATACATAAGAGTCGAGTGTTTTTTTTCCGTGAGAGTCTACGTATTTAGTTTACTCCACCTTCGAGTGAAAATATTTACTTAGTAATTGTAAGTTGGTTAAAAATGTTTGTTCATGATATGTTATGAGTTTTGAAGAGCTTGGTTGTTCTTTGTTGATGGCGTTGCAATCTTGGTGTTTTTGGAAAAGTGAATTTGAGTTTTGCCCGAGAACAAGCAAAAGTTAAATGTGGGGGAATTTGATGAGAATGTAAAATGTCATATTTTTTTCCCTTAATATTTAGTCTTTTATACTTATTTGGTGCCTAAATGTACTCATTATTCTTATATTTTAATTTAGGATGCAAATGGAGGCGCTAAGTGCAAAACGAAACTAAATGGACGATTCTGGACAATTTTGACATCACTTCGTAATCTGGGCATAACTCTCTCATCCGAGCTTCGCTGAGATGATTCAAGATGCTATGGAATGCCAAGAAAAAACTCTACAACTTTCATGTTTTGAGTTTTGATAGATACTGGCTGCATCAAGGTCGAAATCGGATTTGAAGTCACTGCACCTACACTGCAGAAGTTCTGGAGTTTTTTCTTTAGCCTGCAATTCTAATGCGCGGGTCTACGCGATTTATTTTTGGAAGTTTCTAGATCTTGTGCACGAAAATTTCAGTTGAAAACACCACTTTCCTAGTTATATTAAGACTTTATTTTATTTTTAATATTTTCCTTAATTAGTTAGATTAGAATATTTTTATTTGAGGATAATATTTGGAATATATTTAGGAGTTTTAGTAGGCTTCTAACGCTGAATTAATGTGTAAAAAGGAGGGGGAATCATCATATTTTCACGCTCGCCTTCTCTCCCTTCTTCTCTAACTTCTCCTTCAAGTTTTCATCATGACCCTGCGTGGCTAAACTTTTATAATTGATCGAAGGAAACGGAAGCCTCGGAATCAATAAAACTATGATATCTAATTTATTTTTATTGTTCAGTTTATGCTTTGAGTATCGAATGTTCTTCTATGTTCATTTTCATGATTATCTTGTTTAATTACTAGGATGCCTACTGGTTTATTATTCGTTGCAATCTATTGATAGGTTAGATATCAAATTCGTAATTATTTGATCCCTCTAATTTGTGAAACAACTAAGATTTAATGATTTGTTGCGTTAGAAATATTAGATCTTAGGAAGAACACTCGACTAAATTAAATACAACGGCTTGTGCTTGTATTATTTAGCTTCATCGATCTCTCTAATTTTTAAGGTTGCTACTAGATTAAACCTTTAGCGCTTGTCTTGGGTTATTTAGTAGTTAGAATTAATTAGATCGCTTGTTTTCTAATTAACTGCGACTAAGGAGAGATAGGAAAATAGTTCCAACAGTGAATATTCAAAGTATGAATTGATATATACTTGCATCGATGATCAGTTGTAAAACTTCGATGGTAGATGTTGACTTAGACCAAGGTTTGTTCTTTTGATTGATTTCGATACTTTAATTTGAATTATTCCTTAGTTGTTTTTCTTAAAATTATTTTCGTTATACTCAAACCCCCATCCTTGTTCACGTAGCATAAAACTAAGCTAGATACTCTTTATGGGAACGATCCTTACTCGTACTACTACATGTATTTTTAGGAGTTTAGGTTTTATTTTTTTGTTGCCTGCGACAGCACACCAGTACCTTATGACCTTATTTATAAGTTATAGATCTCCTAAGTTAAGTAGAATTAGGAGTTGTAAAAATAGAGATTTGAAGATATTTTAAAAATAGTAGTTGCCATATTAAACTCTGTTTCCTTATTCTGAGGTCGGTAGGATATGAAAGGCGGTGTTAGACTCTGGACCGTATACCCCTGAATCCCCATACCTGATTAACTTGGATAAAATAATATTTCTTGATCTGTACCCTCAAAAGCTCTGTACAGACACACATCATGCTTCGAATATGTATGTCGCTTTATTGTATATCATATATGATTAGTAATGTCATCTCTTCCTTTTCATTAGTTTATTCATGTCATGAATTATTATTTATTATCGGTATTATTAATGAACTCTTTTTATTTTTACCAAATACCAATTTCACAAAGCCGGCAAACAAACATAGCCGCCTCAAGGCATTGCTTGTGCCAAGGCTCCAACAGGTATTGTCTGCAACAAATATCATATATGTAAAAACAGTAATGGTAAAAAGGAACTGCAAATTTTTAGTAAAAAATTTTAAAATCCTAAAAGTAAAGATATGAAGAACAACTGGAGGGAAAAAAAAAAAAAAAAACACACAACACAAATTTGAAAAACTAACAATAATAGAGCAAGTCACCAAATGTAATCCAATTGAAGACTTAACGACTTTAAAAAATTATGAATTTGATTTACATATGAAGAACCAGAGCAATCATCTTGGTAAACTTGGGCAACACAGCGAGCTCATGTGGGTATGATAAAAGATAAATGCAACTTCATTGGACTTAAAGATCAACCCTTTAGTTGCCACACAAGTTAACTTTAACAAACTCTAAGCCTCTTTAATGTACATGTTACTATCTTAGTCCCACACTTTTGTTGATCAATTAAACCAAACTAGTACAAAGACTTTAAATTTTGAATTATAGTAGTATTTGATATATTTTAGATAAGTTTTATCATATATAAGAGTTAAGTAATTAATTATTAGTGATAACAAAAATCTTTACCTTAGTTAAATTAGTATAATTAATTTAAATAGAATTAAAAGTTTTAGTTGCATTAGAATTAGAATTAATATATTATATATATCAGAGTAAGCCGCAAAAAATTAATAGAGTAATGACCAATTAAAAAAAGCGGCCGTGTGTGGCCGAGAGAGCAGTGGCCAGAAATACTGTGAGCCATGAAATTTTTTGTATAGCCGTGAGATTGTGTGAATAGTATTGAGTGAGTGGCTATGTGAAGCCTTTTTGATTTATCTTGAGTTTGTGAGACATTATTTTATATTATATAATATTTGATTTATTCAGTAGTTGCATTTGTTCTTTATCTATTTTGCTTCAATATTATTATTCGAGTTTAACAATTAATAACAGGGTAAATTTTACATGCATCTATCCCTTTTTAAAGAATTACTCTTGGATGCCTGCATTCTCCTTTCTCTATCCTTTATTTCTCTTTCTACTATCCCATATGCTATAATAAAGAAATATTTGTTTCAAAATGCTAGTTACAGTTGACATCAGAACAGTAGAGCATATGTTTAGTATTAAAGATAACTCATCCATTAGAGTAATTTTTTCTTCACTGGTTAACATCGGACACAAACACCTGCACTACAGATCCGGCAAAAGCTGTGGTGCCAAGTTCAGCTAATTTTAATTTCTATTATACGGATTCAAATCCAAAATTATAAGCCTCCTTTTTTCTTTTAACTTTCTTAACAATTTTTACCTCACCAGCTATGCCACCCTTAAGCCGATGCTTTCCTGCAATGCAATGATGGACTTGGGCTTGGGATATCTTAAGGATTCAGTGATGGCCTCTCTAACCCAAACAATTATGTGAACCTAACTTTGGTTTGTGTTGGCGTGAGCTGTTGAAACTAATTTAGGAAAGTCAAATGGTAGCCATAGAATCAGCCCCAACATAATGGTAAGATCTCTGCCATGATGGGTGTATAACCAAAAATAGGATTGAATCTTTTTTCTATATATTTGTATATCCTCAATGTAAAAGAGATATGAAAGAGATATACCAGTATAGAAGTTAACATAGTATCAGAGCATCGGTTCTGGGTCTTCCATCCAGTCTTCTCCAGTTCGTGATATGCTCCTCTGACAATGGCAGATACCGACGACAACACCACCTCCGGTGAAACCCCATACACCACCGTCTCCATTCTCAATACATTCACCAAAACCATGACCGACGTGTTATCCAAAGCCCATGTCTCGACCCCTACCACTGAAAATACAATAGCCCCTATTGGTATCAAGTTGGATGGCTCCAACTATGCCCTTTGGTCCCAGGTTGTCGAGATGTATATCTCCGACAAAGACAAACTAGGATACATCAATGGTGATTTTTCCCCACCATCTCCGACTGAACCATCCTTTAGAAAATGGCGCACCGACAATGCAATCGTTAAAGGGTAGTTAATCAATTCGATGGACCCAAATCTAATCAACAATTTCATCTAATTTCCTACTGCCAAATCAGTTTGGGATGCCGTTGCTACTACCTATTTTGACAGCAGCGATACTTCCCAAGTCTACGAACTTTGACGACGGGTCACTCACTTGCGACAAGCCGGTGGCTCTCTGGAAAAATTTTACACTGAATTACAAGGTATCTGGCGTGAGATCGACTTTCGCCGACCCAACCCAATGAAATGTAGTTCGGATATTCATCAATACAATCAACTGGTTCAAGAGGATCAAGTGTATACCTTCTTGGAAGGACTTAACAACCGCCTGGACAATATCTGCAGTGACGTGCTTCGGATGCAACCATTTCCCTTAATCGAACAAACGTATGCCCATGTCCGTAGGGAGGCGCTTCGGCAAGCCGTCATGAGCGACGGTGACACCGATGGTATCTCTGGCGGAGTTCTGGTCGCGAAGGGGCTGAAACCCAGTCATGGTGTCTCACCTTCGAGAGGGATCTCTCCCTCTGCCGTGCGATCCAGTTGTGGTGAGGACCCTTCCAGTGGTACACGACCCAGCCATGGTGGAGGCTTCACGAACCAAAGTGGGATGTCTCCCTTTCTCATAATTTCTAACCGAACCCTTGGGAAGCCTACTGCTTCACTTAAATCAAAAAGTTTATCTGAGGCCATAAAGTGCTCTCACTAAGGAAACCAGCACCACACAAGTGAGACTTGTTTTAAAAAAATTGGGTATCCTAATTGGTGGTTTGAATTGCAGGAAAAGAAAAAAAGGGATGTGGATAGCAACACAAGCTAAGTGACAGTAGTGTCAGCCGAACCTCATTTGTCCTTGATTCCACAGGATGAGTCTTCTCAAGATGCGGGACCCACTTCTGATATAGGTAACTTTGGTTCGGGTTTAGTTACTTCTTCCCGTGATATTGATCGTAGTGCCTAGCTCCTTGACTCCGGAGCCACAGATCACATGACTTTTACAGCTACTGACTTCACTACCACATCTCTGCCGCGACGCACCAGTGTTGCCAATGCTAATGGGGTTGTCTCTCCGGTCACAGGAGCCGGATTTGTATATCTGTCTCCTTCCCTTCAGTTGTCAAATACATTATTTGTCCCATCTCTCTCTCATAAATTACTATCAGTGAGTCAAGTTACTACAGAATTAAATTGTGTTGTCCTAATTTATCCTACTTTTTGTCTTCTTCAAGATATTCTCACCAAGGAGATCATTGGGCGTGGTACTAAAAGGGTGGGTCTATACTACATGGAAGATGTCAGCATTGGACATACTCATCACATACAAAGTGACGGGAGGGATCGACAAATCTGGCGGTGGCATCAACGTTTGGGGCATCCAAATTTTGGGTATCTGAAGCATTTACTACCAGATCTTTTTTCTAATAAAGTGCTATCTGATTTTAAATGTACTAATTACATTTTGGCCAAAATTCATCGTATTTCTTATCCATTACGAATGAATAAAAGCACAATTCCCTTTGCTTTAGTACACTCTGATGTGTGGGGTCCCTCTCCTATCTCTATTGGTTCTGGCGTTCGCTAGTTTGTCATATTTGTTGACGACTGTACCCGTATGACTTGGCTGTACTTGATGAAACATAAACATGAAGTGTTCCAAGTATTTCAATTCTTCCATGCTATGATCCAAACTCAATTTTCAGCCAAACTACGCGTTCTCCGTTCTGATAATGGTGGCGAGTATGTTAATCAGCTTTTTCACACTTATGTCGAACAACATGGCCTCATTCATGAAACATCGTGTCCTCAGACACCTCAGCAAAATGGAGTAGCTGAGCGGAAGAACCGCCATATTCTCGAAACTGCACGGGCCTTACTATATAGAACTCATGTCCCGACCCAATATTGGTCTGATGCAGTATCCACTGCTGTCCATTTACTCAATCGACTACCCTTCAAAGTCTTACAATTTAAGACTCCGCTCCAGGTTTTGGCATCCCATGTTCCCCTACCCACTGCTCTTATGCTCCCTCCTCGAGTTTTTGGGTGTGTGACTTTTGTGCATCTTCACAAAAATCAACGCACCAAACTGGACCCATGTGCTCTCCGCTGCCTCTTTTTAGGATACGCTGTACACCAGAAAGGCTATCGATGGTGTGACCCCACTACCCGCCGCACCTATGTGACCATGGATGTCACCTTCTTGGAGTCCGACTCTTTTTTTCCAGCCCCACTTCTTCTCTTCAAAGGGAGACACTAGATGAAGATCAGAATTGGGAGCATTGGTTACACTTTGACTGGCCGAATAGTGAAACAATGGCAGATGAAGTACCAAGCCCAGGGCTAGTTGAGTCCATAGGGCCTGATAGACCTACAGAGCAGAATACACCTTCAGAAAATGATATGCCTTCACCAACTGAACCAAGCTCCCCCTTTCCTCAGTACTTGGAGACCCGTCTCTTGAGAATATCCTTGAGGTAAGCACTCTTGACTCGTCCCAATCTATAAGTAACTTGAATACTCATGCTGGATATACATTGCCTTTCAGGACCAATCGTGGCAAGCCTCCGAGTCAATACTCTCCTGAGATCGAAGAACGAAGATCAAAGTACCCAATTGCCAACTACGTGTCCACCAAGCGATTATCCGAACCTCTCCAAGCATTTGTGCACGTACTTTCCTCAAATCAAGTTCTAGCTGGAGTTCAGGAGGCCTTGTCAGATCCAAGATGGGCTCGGGCAATAAAGGAAGAAATGGAAGCACTGTTAAAGAACAACACATGGACCATAGTTCCGTTACCTGAAGGGAAGAAAGCAGTAGGTTGCAAATGGGTATTTTCCATCAAACACAAGGCAGATGGATCAATTGAAAGGCACAAAGCTAGGTTGGTGGCAAAAGGCTATACACAGACATATGGGGTAGACTACCAAGAAACCTTCTCACCGGTTGCGAAACTAAGCACTGTAAGGATACTGTTATGATTATTACAGGAGATGATGAAGAAGAAATATCCAAACTACAAAAAGAGTTGGCCACCGAATTTGAAATGAAGAACTTGGGAGGCCTCAAGTACTTTTTGGGAATTGAAGTTGCCAGGTCCAGGCAAGGAATATTTCTTTCCCAAAGGAAGTATGTGTTGGATATATTAACTGAGGTGGGAATATTGGAATGCAAACCAGTGGATACTCCAATTGTTCAAAATCATAAACTTGGAGAATACCCAGATCAAACGCCAACGGATAAAGGGAGGTACCAAAGGCTAGTTGGCAAGCTTATATACCTATCACATACCCGCCCAGACATTGCGTATGTTGTAAGCGTAGTGAGTCAATTCATGCATAACCCTAGTGAGGATCACATGGATGCTGTAACCCGGATACTACGATACTTGAAATCCATACCTAGGAAGGGACTTATGTTTTCAAAGAATGGGAACTTAAGAATTAATGGCTATACAGATGCAGACTGGGCTGGAAATATCTTAGATAGAAGATCTACTTCAGGTTATTTTGTGTTTGTTGGTGGGAACCTTGTTACATAGAGAAGCAAGAAGCAAAAGGTGGTAGCACTTTCTAGTGCCGAAGCAGAGTTTCGTGGAATGGCAAAAGGACTTTGTGAACTACTATGGATCAAGAGGCTACTTGCTGAACTAGGCTTCATCTCTACTTCAGAAATAGATCTCTTCTGTGACAACAAAGCTGCTATTGCAATATCTCATGACCCAGTCCAACATGATCGTACAAAACATGTGGAAGTGGATCGACATTTTATCAAGGAAAACCTGGAAGCAAAAGTAATCTGATTTCCATTCGTGAAGTCTGAAGATCAATTAGCAAACATACTAACAAAGGCAGTGTCAAGCAAAGAGTTTCACAACTCACTTAACAAGCTGTGCATTAGAGATTTGTATGCACCAACTTGAGGGAGAGTGTTGGCGTGAGCTTTTGAAACTAATTTAGGAAAGTCAAATGTAGCCATAGAATCAGCCCAAACATAATGGCAAGATCTCTGCCATGATAGGTGTATAACCAAAAGTAGGATTGCATCTTTTTTCTATATATTTGTATATCCTCAATGTAAAAGAGATATAAAAGAGATATATCAGTATAGAAGTTAACAGTTTGAATAAAGTTTTAGTCATCTTTTTTAAGATGACAATGGTTCCAAAATGACCTCAACCCACATGAAGTGCCCAACTAAGTAATGGAATCAAATATTACACATATGGCTCACTAAAACAAAGTAACGAGATGTCATAATTTATGATAATT
Organism: Nyssa sinensis; assembly: GCA_008638375.1. Taxonomy (NCBI): domain Eukaryota; kingdom Viridiplantae; phylum Streptophyta; class Magnoliopsida; order Cornales; family Nyssaceae; genus Nyssa; species Nyssa sinensis. Next base: position 41,738,596 of record CM018048.1, read on the forward strand.
TTGAATCTCTTAAAATGTGATTTTCAAGGACCGTCAAGACTCTACTTTGCAACAAAGCAAACTGCTGCCTTAAAGCACTGTAAAATTTTTGTACTGAATTTACCATCATTACCGTGGTTTGAAATGTGCCGGGAAAGATCAAACCTGTTTGGTTAGTTCTCACTATAATTTCTTGTCTACATGTGAAAAGACACTTGATGATATATATAGTTAGACATATGTCACTTTATAGGAATCGATCAAAGCAAGGACATATCAGTCGTCTCATCAAACAAAAGTCAAGTCGCCCATGGAATTATTTTTTGAGTACTCATCTGACACACTGCGAAAAAAATTCAATCACATCAATTACATTTTATCATATAAATACAGTAATATTATTTAATTTTGAAATAAGTAAGAAAAATCTTTATTTATTTAAATACGTGTCTTAATTTTATTATCTCATATAAATAATTATAAAATATTATATCATTATTTAATTTTAGTTAAAAATTAAAAATAAAATAATATATGATTAATTATTATTAAAATATATATACAAATAAGATCGAATATAATTAAATATTATTTTTATATTCTCATAATAATCAAATACTTATCAATCAATCAATCAATTAATTACCTACCATGCAATAATGTGCTTCCTTTCCACCTTGAAGATAGCCAATCGATCTAAATCTATGAGGTAGCATAGGATGATTGAATCAATCTAAATCTATGAGGTAGCATAGGATGACTGAATCAATCATCAATGTGTATAGGTTGACTAGCAAATTAATCACCTTCTGCTACCTGTACGGTACAGGTTGTTTAACATTAAAAATAAATAATAATAATTTTGGTGTAGCATTTAAAATGCATGACTACAAAAGGAAAAAGCATTTTGTCTCGCCGATAATTTTTTATATGGCATAAAAGGACTGACCTAGTCCACTGAGCACCCCAATGAATCTAATTATTAAATAATTACTCTTATCAATTATAGTAGGATTTGTTTGTTTAGATCATTAGTAGTGCTTTAGATATATTATTAATATTTTACTAATAATTTATTGTTGCAATATTTAAAATATAAATTTTAATACTAAAATTTGAGACATTCTCATGAAGGCATGAAACATGTGGCCTTCTTTAATCGAAATGGTAATCTGAGACATTCTGGTGAAGGATGAAACATGTGGCCTTCTTTAATTGAAATGGCTTGATCAATGTCCCTTTCATGACTTTCATGTCTGCTTTCACTTTCCAAATTCCTAAGTCCAAGTTCCCAAAAAAGAAATAAATAAATAAACACTTTCAAGTCTAATTTCACTTTTAAAGATTCACATATATTTTTAATCAATATGCATGCAGAGTTGGATAAGAAAGAATATGAAACATTTGATTAGAGATAATCAGATTACCTCCCATTTAATTAGAAGTAGAGAAAGAAGGACCATATCTAGCCAACTTTGAAAATCCCTACGTCATAGGCCAGCCTAAATTCATTTTTGGGATTCAACCCCCACTCCCATCTCCAGCCATGACTAGCCGATCAACCCTTTTTTAGTTGCTCATCTGTTCTTCCTCTATATGATTTTTTTTTATGATTATATATAGGGAAGAATTTGTTTATACTACTTGTAAGAATAAGTTAATCTTGTCTACTTTGATTTTTTTTTTTTTTTTTTGTAGAATGATTTAACTATGAAATTAAATTTACCTAAAATAAGTTAAACATAATATATTTTCTCAATGCATTTTCTCATTCTTACATACACTATAATAGAATTCATTATAATAAATTTATGTAAAATTACTTGTTTGTACTTACAATTTAAAAAACTCATTAAAAAAATCTGTTTTATATATATATATATATATATTTGTTTTCATCTAAAATTTAGAGTGACCTCATAAACATCTCACTTTAAATTTAAAAAAAATCTAATACTTTATTTGAAGATATATGAGTTCGTGAATAAAAACTTACTTATATTTAATTGACTTAATATTTAACACACATGATTAATATGATAAAAATATATAATGTTATAGATGAATTCACAAAGCTCAAATTCTACAAGGATAATTATACTTGCAACAAATGTAAGCTGATCCTACCCAATACATACATATATATATATATATATATACATACACGTACACACGTACATGCACATACATACATATAGGATCTTGTTAATATTGTCCAAGGGAGCAAACTCAAGATTCTTATCCATATACAATCCTTTTCGGCTTCAACGGTCAACTTGAAACAAAAAATATTAAATAGGTCATGGCCCATGGAAGTATACAGCAGAAGCTAGGGTGCCATCAAGTGTCAGTGGTACTTGTATGCATACAGTAGAAGTGCGCGCGAGTTATTTCAATGATTCGGGCACATACTTTTATATATATATATATATATATATATGTATGTATGTATGTATGTGTATGTGTAATATTTGTTCAATCTTAATGCACCAAATCATTGAAAAATTTTCGTGACCAGGGTCACAAGGAGAAAATCTTGTAATTTATTTAGAAGATTAAAGTTTAAGTATCTTATTTCTTAAATTAAAGACATTCTATTTTGACTAGAATTTGAGTCATAAAAATTGGTATTCTTTATTCTTTAGCCTATGAAATTAAACCTAAGTAGGTTTAAGGTTGTCAGAAAGACCAAGACGGGTTGTTACGGGGTCATGATCAGAATTTTTAAAAATCTAAAGACTTAGTAGAAATATATGTTTATATAAATTGCGACATTCTTAACACAAAATTCATAAACAACATAACTATATATTCATAATTCTTAATGTCTATATATATATATATATATATATATATATATATATATATATATATATAACACGATTAACTTACATTTAGTGTATGAAAATTACATTTCTTGGTAAACTCATGAGTCATCTTTTATAGAATTCACTAATGGATTAAATACATGCCAATCAATTATAATAGTAAGTATTTTATTTATGAATTCAATTTTTTTAAAAAGTTTAAAATTAAAAATATAATTCCTGTTTAAACCATGTTATAGGTATATATAAAAGAGAGGGCCACCTTCCACTGATATGTCAATGGCAGCATTAAACTATTAAAGGGTCTGGATTTGGTATGTCCCCCTAAAATCTAGATGGAGTAGAAAATTGATATGCCAAAAAATGTACTATTCAGTCAGGGTCTGACACATGGCGAGCTTTGTTCTGTGAAGATCATAAAATAATACCGACCTGACCTCGGTATGGACGGTACCAAACAATAAGGTTCACTAGAATACAGGCTTCACATCAGTAGGTCTGGTCATGAACATCGGTATACCGACCTCGCTATGATGGGACAGGCACTGACAAAAAACGATGACGTAAGCATTCATGATCAAACTGCCACCATCTGACAGGCAACAAAGCCTAGTTCTGCAAGGTGGTGGAGTAGTTCCCTAGCCCTGCAAAGTAGCAGTGACGTAGGAGATCATGGTGACAGCTATTCCACCGCATGAATCTCAATTCAATGCCCCATCAGTCTATAAATACGAGGGAAAAGGTAAGTAATAGGGGGATTATTTTCTTTTTAACAAAAACAAAACTATTACATTAAGCTCTACACATTTGAACTCTATCTAATTTAACCATCGGAGTGGCTACCCACAAAGCCATCCTTGGTTGCAATTTTACATGGTTTCCTTTCAGGTTTGATCACGGTGAACAATAAAGCGTGGACGAAAAAGTGCAGCATTAGCTTGGCGCCGTCTTTGGGAAACGACATTCGTTCTTATCCAATTTCATTATCTTCTTCAAATTCCACTCTTTCTTCATGGAACAAAACCTGATTCAGAACCTGTACCTCAACGTCAACCTTTCTCCGAAGACGAGGCAAGAAAAACTTCCAATCTTGTACAACAACAACTTAATCAAATCCGAGATCATATGCAAAGACAGTCTGACCAAATGCAAAAGCAGTTTTTCGCCATATCTCAGGTATTGACGTCTCTGGTCCAGAACCTCCTAACCCTCCCTGTGTATCCTCCATCCGGCGTATTAGACGGAGGAAATCAACTCTTTCCTACTCACAACAAAAGGCACTATGAAGAAGGCGGTCCCAGTACCCGTCCAACCTATTCACAGGGCCCAGCCCACCTTCGAGATGACCCTCACCTTTTAAACATTGTTGAAGGGGGAATGCCCAATACTTATCCTATAAGACCTAACCACAGCAGGAGTAAGATCTTGAGCCCGGCGCATTCGGGAGCCAACCCGATGTTGTCAAGTCCCCAGCCGCAGTAGTCACCGATTCCACTCCCCAGGCAATCGGGACATATTATTCCTAGTCAGGAGCGCCCCTTACGTTCAGGACTTAAGGTTGGCATAACGGGACTACCGCAGTCTGCCCCGTCAAGAGCACCTTTGAGGACAGAAAAGGTGGCTGATTCAATTGGACAGGTAGCCCCAACTCGGGAGGATAATCCACCTCCCAGACCAGACGAAATAGCAAGGCTGCTTGGTAGATTCACTACCCCTTTCACAGCAGCCATATTGGCCGAGGAACGCCCTCGAAAATTTATTGTCCCAAAGTTTACTCCATATGATGGGTCGGAAGATCCTAATGACCATCTCTCTAATTACCAGCACAAGATGGCGCTACACGGGGCTACCGATGCCTTTTTGTGCCGCACATTCATCACAAGTCTCAAAGGTGTAGCCTTGCGATGGTTTCATAATCTCCCTCAGGAATCGGTCCCAAGCTTTTATGAGCTCAGTAGGCGTTTCCTAAAATTTCTTACCAGTAGGAGACTCAGAAAGGGACCATAATTTCTCCTATCGATAAAACAATAGAAGGGAGAGTCACTTAGGGAATACATTGCTCGATTCAACTCTGAGCTCACAGAGATCACGGATTGTGGACCAGCCTTCTTGGTGGCCGCTCTCCATGCAGGGTTATGGCCCGGACGATTCCATGATTCTTTGACAAAGAATCCTCCAGCAGATATAGCATCACTTATGGAGCAAGCAAGAAAGTACATCAATTTAGAAAATACCAGAACTTCCCTTCGCAAAGCCAAAGAGCAAGCTCAGAAGGAAGACAACGTCCAGAAACGAGATCAGGGCAGTGCTAATAAAAGGCAAAGGAGCCCAGATCAAAGAACCTCATCCCGAAATCAAAATCAGCCCACCTCTGGGAGATTTAAAGCATTTGCACCTCTGAATGCATCATTGACACCTCTGAATACTTCTTTGACTCAAATTTACCATCAAGTCAAGGCACATGAGAACTTGAAGCGTCTAGAACCATTGTTTGGCGATCCGGACACCCGAGATCGAATTAAGTATTATGAATTTCACAAGGATCATGGGCATACTACAAAGATGTGTAGAAACCTCCAACACGAGATCGAACAATTGATCCGAAAGGGACGCCTGAAGGAGTTTGTTCAACGTGACAGAGGACAAAGCAGTCAAAGGCCTGGGCTCCGAAGCAGGATCAAAAACCCCAACAGCAAAGACAAGGTCAAACAACAGGACAAGATGATTCTCGAAATGAACAACCTCGTCTTAATAATCAAGTCATCCTTGTCCTTCATGCTGACAATTCACTGGCTGGAATGTCCAATCGAGCGAAAAAAATGTTATGCTCGGGAGGCCAGGGTAGAACCGAACCCTGTCCAGATCTTGGAAATTGAGAAAAAGTTAAAACCGATACCACAAATCCAATTTTCAGAGCTAGACTTTGTTGGTGTGCATTGCCCTCATAGTGATGCCCTCGTCATATCTCTTAAAGTGGCAAATTTTGATGTCAGGAGGGTGTTGGTGGACACCGGAAGTTCTGCCAACATATTATTTTATGAAGCCTTTAAAAATATGAAGCTCAGCCCTACCGACCTAAAGGTCACCACGGCGGTCATGGCAGGGTTTGATGGAAATCTGAGCTCACCTATGGGAAGTGTGGATCTGCTAACGACCGTAGGTGATGGGGAGGATCAAAAAATTTTGATATCGGAATATATGGTGGTGGACTCCCGATCTTCATATAATATCATTATTGGAAGGCCGTGGCTTCACCAGATTGGGGCAGTCACTTCCACTCTCTATCAATGCTTAAAGTACGTTCAAGATGAAAAAATCTGCACTGTAAGAGGCTCCCAATTATCATCTCGGGAGTGCCATGTTGTAGCTCTGAGAGGGAAGACCCCAAAATAGCAGTTACAGATACCTCAGAGGAGCAAAACATTCAAACCTTTTAAGAAGGATGAAGATGTAAAATGTCCTTCCGAGATCGAAGAACCACTGAGCCCCAGAGGTAGAGAAAGCAAGGCAATGCCAGTCTAAGAGCCGATTAGAATATCGGTGGGTTCAGAGGAAGAGGGACGTTATTTACAACTTGGAACGGATTTATCCCTATTAGAACAGACAGAGATGACTGCATTCTTAAACGAAAATTTATCAATCTTCGCTTGAGAAACTTCTGATATGGAGGGAATAGATCCCTCTTTCATTTGTCATAAGTTAACAACCAACCCAGTATATCCCCCAATAAGACAGAGGCGAAGGACCTTCGCTCTAAAGCGGCATAAGGTAATCAATGAAGAAGTTCAGAGGTTGCTGAGAGCAAATATGATCAGAGAAGTCTTTTACCCCGAATGGCTCGCCAATACCGTTCTTGTGAAAAAGAAAAATGGTAAATGGCGAGTCTGCGTCGATTACACTGATCTTAACAAAGCCTACCCTAAGGATAGCTTCCCTATCCTTAGAATTGATCAACTGGTTGATGCAACAACAGGCCACGAGCTGATGAGCTTCATAGATGCTTATTCCGGATATAATCAGATCTAGATGTATCCTCCAGACCAGGAAAAGACATCTTTTATCTCTGAAAGAGATCTGTATTGCTACAGAGTAATGCCTTTTGGGTTAAAGAATGCTGGCGCCACGTATCAACGATTAGTCAACAAAATGTTCGAATCTCTGATCGGTATCACAATGGAGGTTTACATTGACGATATGTTGGTCAAAAGCTAGAAAAGGAACGAACACATTGAGCATTTAAAGCAGACTTTCAACATTCTGACAAAGTACAAAATGAAGCTGAACCCTTCGAAATGCACCTTCGGGGTTAGCAGAGGGAAATTTCTCAGTTTTCTGGTCTCACAAAGAGGTATAGAGGTAGACCCCTTGCAAATCAAGGCATTGGCAGAATTAGAACCACCAAAGTCAAGAAAAGATATACAGATGCTGAATGGCAGGATCGCAGCATTGAATAGATTTATCTCTAGATCTACTGACCGCTGCCTCCCATTCTTCAAAGCTTTAAGGGGGAATAAGGCCCTCGAATGGACCCTAGACTGTGACAAGGCTTTCCTAGAACTCAAACAGTAGATGGCATCCCCAGAGCTATTATCTAGACCAGTGTAGAGGGAAAAACTCTTTCTATATCTAATAGTATCAGAAAATGCAATGAGTTCTGCACTAGTCCAAGAAGAAAAAGGAGTTCAGAAACCTATATTTTATGCCAGCAAAGCACTTCTCAGCTCTGAAAAAAGGAATCCCGAAGTGGAGAAGTTGGTATTTGCTCTAATAATGTATGCTCGAAAACTCCGGCCTTATTTTCAAGCACATTCAATTGCAATTCCAACGTCCTACCCCTTGAAAGCAATTCTACATAAACCAGATACCTTGGGACGGTTAGTAAAATGGTCGGTAGAGTTGGGAGAATTTGACATATCGTACATACCCACGACTGCCATTAAAGCCCAAGCTCTAGCAGACTTCATTGCGGAATTCACTCTAGCTCTGAAGCTAGACCTCGGAACAGGCACAAGTTCTAAAGCTTGGAGCTTCACGTCAATGGCTCCTCCACTGATAAAGAATCCGGAGTTGGCATCGTACTTCGATCTCCAAAGGGAAACACAACAAAGAAAGTAATTACCCCAGGCTTTGGAGCTTCTAACAATGAAGCTGAATATGAAGCTCTGATCCTCGGGATAAAATCGGCCCTAGAATGTAAGGCTTGCAACCTAGAAGTATATTCAGATTCACAACTGGTAGTGAGTCAGGTCTTGGGCGAATTTACTACTAAAGATGATAGGATGATCAAATATGCTGAATTAGTTTGCTCCTTGAAAAAATCATTTGTCAATTTCAACATCCATAAAGTTGAAAGAAATCAGAATGCCCGAGCAGATGCCTTAGCTAACATGGCCTCTCACATCAAACTCGAAGGAGATACAGACGTTACCATCTCTTACCAAGCCAGTCCGAGTATTGAAGAAATTCAAATCATATACTCTTTAGAACATCATCAGGATTAGAGGGTTCCTATCTTCAGATATTTGAAAGAAGGACAACTCCCCGAAGACAAAAATCAAGCACGGCGTACTCGAATTAGAGTAGCACGGTACCTTATTCTAGATGGCAAACTCTACCATCGATCCTACACCCAACCGCTCCTAAGATGCTTATCTCTTGAGGATTCCCAATATGTCCTAGCTGAAATTCATGAAGGAATATGTGGGAATCACAATGGAGGCAGAACTATCTCACACCGAGCTTTGACTCACGGATACTATTGGCCCAGCATGCTCGATCACGCTAAAGAGTACGTAAAGAAATGTGATAAATTTCAACGTTTCGCTTCATATCAGCATCAACCGCATCAAAAGCTCACTACCATCACTAGTCCTTGGCCTTTTGCCCAATGGGGAATGGATATTGTGGGACCTCTGCCGAAAGCCCCTCGGAACAGGAGATATTTGCTTGTCGCTATCCATTACTTCTCTAAGTGGGTAAAAGCAAAATCTTTGACCCACATTACCGAGGTAGAAGTAAGAAATTTTACGTGGAAAAATATTGTCTATAGGTTTGGAATACCTCGTGTCATTATATCAGACAATGGAACCCAATTCGCTGGGAAGGAATTTGGAAAATTTTGTGACGACCTGCGAATTAGCCACCATTTTTCTTCGCCAGGACACCCCCAGGCAAATGGACAAGTTGAAGTCACTAGCCGGACAATCCTCAATGCCATCAAAAAGAGGTTAGAAAGAGCCAAAGGAAGGTGGACCGAAGAGCTTCCTGGTGTGCTTTGGGCCTACCGAACCACTAAAAGAATGGCAACTGCCGAAACGCCGTTTTCATTAACTTATGGTTCAGAAGCAGTCGTTCCTGTTGAGATCGGGATGCCCTCACCAAGGACAGAATCCTTTAACCAGGAATCCAATAATCTCCAATCGGCGAAAAATCTTGACTTACTAGAAGAAAAAAGAGAACAGGCGGGTATCAGAGCAGAAGAATATCAGTGAAGGGTGGCCAAAGGCTTAAATCAGAAGATAAAGCCCATTGCTTTCCACCTCGGTGACCTTGTTTTGAGGAGAGTCTAAAAGATCAGACTTGGTCCTTTTTAACTCGGTATGAGTAGTCTTTAGCTCCGTCTAAAGGCTATTTACCTTCTCAGCCTGCTCCGCACGGTCTATCAGGACCCCCATTGCTCGAAGAGCTTGCGAATAAACAAAATAATGAAATAAATGTAGTCAAAATAGGTCAACAGAATAAACAAAACCCTTTTTCTAAAAAAAGTTTACCCTTGCATGGCCCAGCACCATATTGGCTACAATTTGTTTCGAACTCTTCCCCTGAAACCCTTGGGGAAGCCCAACTTTAAGCGTTACTTTCATGGCTTCAAAGCCTGATGGCGCCTCGGTAGGGTCAAGGGAACCAGATCGATCCCTCTTGGAGAGGTACCGGGAATGAGGGGGCAGAAGTATGTGCTGCCACAGTAGCTCCCACCTCAGCTGACTCTGGAACTTCCACTTGGGTGGCCTAGGTGGCTTTTGGCATAAAAGCTCGGGAGGCCGCTCGCGAAGCTCTGGATGCCAACCTCCTCCTTTTTTGAGTTGGTTCTAGTGCTTCAGAAGAAGTCGGTACCCCAGTTGCTTTAGGTGCTGATGAAGAAGTTGATCCCCCAACCTTTGTCTTACCGGTTGGGGCGCAAGCGGATAAGATTGACTTCTTAACTTGTGCAGCTTCTTCCGCGGTCAACCCAGCTGCCATCAGATTTTGAGGAGATAGGATTTGGTAATGAGATCGAATAGTGGGTTGAAGAAGGCGTTGATATCTTCCTTTTATCTCGGGAGTGAACTTAGTCTTTTTCCACTTCCTCTTATCTGCAAAACAACATTTCAAACCATAATCAGGTAAATCATTACAAAACAGGAATACATAAAATTTAAAACGTATACAGATCTGAGGACTCACCCCTTGGGCCAGTATACCGAGGAAAGAGACTCATATAGTTTTCATAATCTACACGCTCCCAGCCTCCCCCAACAAAGAAGTACCACTTCTTCCAAGTCTTATTGGAAGAGGGTACCGAGTTAAGAGGTCTGAACCTCTGATCAAAGGATATGTAATATAGCCCTTCCGGACTAAGATATTTCATATCCATTTGACTCCGAATGAGGTCCAGATCTACGTGGACCTCGTTTAGATGACCTAAAACTACAAAGGCTAGGAGCTGCCGCCAGCTGTTTATATTTAGGTCGGCAGGATAGATATTGAACCAGATGAAAAACTCGGTGAGGAGAGGATGGAACGGGAAACGTACTCCTATCTCGAACCATTTGAGATAGGCACAAATCTCCCCCCTATTCAGTATTGGTAGGGCGATCTGAAGGTTTGGGAACCTTACAATATACATTTTTCAAGAATTTATATTGCTTCCTAATAGCGGGAATTTATATTGCTTCCTAATAGCTTTTAAAATTCCCTTTGTTATCGTACTCTCCCCTTCCTCTCTCTGAGACATAGTGGCCTCCCTATCACTAGCTTCTAGAATACATTCGGAAGAAGAAGGATCTTCTTCCCTAATAGTTTCAGACTCGACCCTAACCTCCCCCATGTCCGGATTAAACATGATCGACAAGTGAAGGTGAAAAACTGAGTAAATAGAAAAAAGGGATGTAGAGACTTGGAAAAAAAATAAAATAAAATAGTTAAACCGGTTTACCGAGTGCAAGGATAAATCTATGGGATTGATATGAATTATAAATTATACGAATATAATATGGGACCCGAACGAGACCCAATATTGGTAAATAAATAATTAAATTAAGTCCCGGCTTTATGGCAGTTTTTATCGGCACCAGTTAATTTAATATTTGTGAAATAAAAATCTTAAAAAGATATATACATATATATATATATGTCCGTGAAATTTCTAAAGAAAAAAAAAATATCAAGTGAGTGTCGGCAGCCTTGGGATATGTAGTGAGTAGTGTGTGGTGTGTGTAAAGTGTGGGTTGTCTCTAAGTCGGTGGGAAGAGAAAAATGAAAGAGGGGATATACAAAGAGAGAGAGAGAGAGAGAGAGAAAGGGAAAAAGGGGAAAGAGAAACGGAGGGGGCAAATCCGACGGTGGTCGCCGAGTGGATCGAGGCTGGGGTTTTTGCGGCTACGGGTAAGAGTGAGAGAGAGGGAAGAAAAGAAAGGGGGAAGAAGATTAAGGAGAGTGGAGCAGTCGTGGGTTTGGGGAAACGATGAAGCGGATTTAGAGTAGATGGGTTTTGGCGATGGGTGAATCTCGTTGTTTTGTTATTGGACGAGGTTGCGGTGTGTTGGGTTAGGGGTTTCATCACTGGAGTTGTGATAGGGGTGCGAGATGGTGCTGCCGCAAACGGTGTAAGGACTTTTGTTGGTTCGGTTGATTCATGAAGCAGAGACGCCACTAATCGAATCGTGGCAAGCGGAGCTGCGGCAGGTGGTAAGTATATATTTGTGTATATATATATATATATATATATGTGTGTGTGGATGTCGGTAGGATTGGCTTAGATTGGTTTGAGATGTGATTTGGTGTTGTGTAATTGGTGAACGGTGTTTGTTGTGGCTGTGGGTATGTAGCGGTGCAGAGGGGGACAAAATTGCAGAGGGTTGCGTGAATGGTTGTTGGGTCTCGAGAAAAATTGGGTTGTTGTCAATGTCACGAACTCAATTGGAGTCGCAGGATGGCATATCGGAATACTGTCACTGTGAGTGTCTTCCTCTCCTATTTTTTACTATTGCGGTTTTGTCTATGATAAAGATTGAAGGAGACGATAGGAGAAGAATTGACAGAGGTTTGGGTTGTTCGATTTTTCACAAGTAAAGTGAACTGGAGTGTTTCACGTTTGACTTTTGGGGTTTCTTTTGCCATTTAGCTTATTGTGGTTTTGAGACATTTTGGCTTTGAATTTCTGTTATCAAACTCCCGTTGGTATTTCATGGTTGCTACTATAATGAGGCACTACGCAGGATTAATTGAATATGCATGTAGTATCATGTGAAGGTTTTGAAGATAGGTCATGGTTGATAACAGAATTATTTGAGGAGATTGTCCAGGCAGACCTTGAGGTGTTGCGCAGCGGTTTATTTATGGAATCCAAATGAGGTCTGGCCATTCTTGTTGGGATATTGTGCATATGATTCAACATATGCAAAGAGGGAAAATCCAGTAATAGATGAAGCTGACTGTTTAGGTTTGAAGCAGGCTAATAGAAACAACATAACTGCTGTCCAGTGATAGAGGTTGGGGAAACCTGTAACTTTCAAATGTTGTGATTTCTATGATGAATTGGAGGAAGGGAAAGTTCTTTAATATCTGATGGATGGGATGATAAGATGGATGGGATGATAAAGGGACAGAATCTGTCAGGATCATCATCTGCTTAAGGGAAAAAGGCTGAAGAAGCTAATGAAACTGGATTTAAAATGGTTGGCCGACTCGATCAACCTGCCAGTGTGTTTTCTTCAACTTCCAAACAGTGGACTAAAGATTAACCTGGTTGATTGGATTGCATAGTGGACACTGCGCAGTAGGGTTGTGACCAACCCTATCAAGTATGGTACTTTACTAAGTGAGGAATAAAATTAAATTAGGATTGATGTGCATATTGCTTGAACGATTTTTATGCTTATCTGATAATAGAAGATCACATAGGAGTTGTTGCTTTGAGAAACTTTGAGTTGATTGTTTATGTGCTTCCATGTTCCCTATGATTATTTGAGAGTTGTGATTTACTTTTTGAGTTGTCATCATATGTGATTTCTGTTCTAGAAGGATTGTTGATGTTGTGACATGTGGATTGCATAAGTATTGAGATTGATTGTGCATGATGCGTATATTTGTGGATGAAGTCTTATGATTCAGATGCTATTGTTATTTTTAAGAAGACGATATTGTTTAAAAGGCATGCTTTATGCATTGGTAAAATGTTTTATTGAGTTGCGATATTACATAATGGAATCATGGCATATTGGCATAGGGTGATTCCTTGAAAGCATAGTGTGGGTCAGCGTGAGGTGCTGTGCATTATGAGGGTGCAGATCCTGTGGTGAAAAACCCAAAATTCGGTCGTTGGTACTCCATTCCATCGGGGGCGCACCGAAAAAGAGACATACGTGGCGGTACTCATGCCAGCGGGGAAGGACCGTATCATGAGACATGGGTGTGACATTGAGATGCATGGGTGTGTCACGCATATTGCCTGTGCATTATGTTGATGAATTTATGAACGTGATATAGGGTTTTATACAGATGTAGTTTGTACATTGCCATCATATTGTATGCATGATTAGGGAGGCATGTAGATATACATGTACACTTGCACATGCCACGTCTTAATTTTGTTCCTTGCATTAGTATTGTACCATACCAGCATGTTGGTGCTGACCCATTCGTGGGCACAGGTTTCAGATAAGGCTCCTGGTACGCGGGACTTGATGAAGTCTTGGAGAAAGGAGAGGAAATAAATTTGGAAGAATATTTGGCCCTTGGGGCGTATTTTGATATTATAAAAGATTGGTGTGTTTCTGAAAAGAATGGAAATGGCATTGTATATTGTAATAAATATGGAATTTGTGATCTTTTAGTTTAAGTGTAGGAGTAGACGTGATGGATTGTATAATTAGGCGATGTACATTTAACTTTGATAAGATTGTGGCCATCGAGTGAGGATGGATTGTGATGTGTTTGTATTTATATGATGTATTGTGATTATCAGGGAGAAAAAGGCGTGAAAAACAAAGGAGGTTCTGCCGAAATTTTTTTTAAAACGGGAATGTATGTAGGCTGGTATCTATATTAGTTAAATTGTTATTTATTTATTCATTCGTCTATCTTCTATTTATTTTCTTCCTTTATTTCGCTTTAGTCGCGTCCCCGGGTTCGGTCGGAAATTCGGGGCGTGACAAGGGAGATAAAGTAGAAGCTCAATATAGGCAAGAAATTACCAGGTAAAGGAAGGAATTGAGTAAGGATTGACCGAAAATCACACGAAATGGCCGAAAATCGCACAAGCTCGTCGGAAATCACTTTGGAATGTCTTGAGAATGCTCGAAAAGTGTAAATCGATCTCCAAAAGTTACCCTCACTATTTATAAACCATACCATTTAAGATTTCGATGGCATTAAAGAAAGACCATTTAAATATCTTGAAAAAATCAAATAAACGGCTAAGCATAATAATTGCCTCGATCACCAAAATGGCAAACGTGTGGTAATTAAGATATGACGGCTCTGGTTCCCTCAAAATACGAGACAAAATATTAATGCTTGGTGTGTAAAACTTTCAAAAAACCTAGCCAGAGTTCTGTACGCGTTCTCAGAACTATGGCTCGGGGGGAGTAGCTGATATGCCAAAAAATGTATTATTCAATCAGGGTCTAACACGTGGCGAGCTTTGTTCTGTGAAGATCATAAAATAATACCGACCTGACCTCGGTACGGACGGTACCAAGCAATAAGGTTCACTAGAATATAGGCTTCACATCAGTAGGTCTGGTCATGAACATCGGTATACCGACCTTGCTATGATGGGACAGGCACTGACAAAAAACTATGACGTAGGCATTCATGATCAAACTGCCACCATCTGACAGGCAACAAAGCCTAGTTCTGCAAGGCGGTGGAGTAGTTCCCTAGCCCTGCAAAGTAGCAGTGACGTAGGAGATCATGGTGACAGCTATTCCACCGCATGAATCTCAATTCAATGCCCCATCAGTCTATAAATACAAGGGAAAAGGTAAGTAATAGGGGGATTATTTTCTTTTTAACAAAAACAAAACTATTACATTGAGCTCTACACATTTGAACTCTATCTGATTTAACCATCGGAGTGGCTACCCACAAAACCATCCTTGGTTGTAATTTTACATGGTTTCCTTTCAGGTTTGATCACGGTGAACAGTAAAGCGTAAACAAAAAAGTGTAGCATCAAAAATTAAGGTGTTCAAAAATATATTTTGGAAATTGGAGCTCCATGGAAATTTGAATTAAAGTAATTAAGAAAGTGAAAGCTCCATTTTTATAATTTCTAAAGTGAAAGCTCCTTCTTTTCTTTTCGTTTGGAGAAATTATACACTCTAATTGGTATATTATGGTTGGGTTTCTTTCTTTTAATGAATAAACTGTGATCATCAAGACCGGGGCTCAAAAAAATTTATTTAGCAATTATAATCTTTTTTTTGAAAAAATTTGTAAGGGAAATTCTTTTTTTCTTCTCAATTTTAGAGGAAAAACATGTAAGGGAGAATTTTTATTTTTCAATTTTTAAGTCTTTCTTTTCATAATATTTTTAGGATAAACCCCAAAAATCACTAACTCATTATCAAATCACGCAAACTACCATAAAGCTAATCACACCATGAAATGAACATGCTATACATAATTAAGTCATGCAATATACAACACACAAACCATTTGTCTTACATGTCCAATAACACAATAAAAACATATAAGATCAAAATAAACATAAAATATAGTCTCCAAATATATATTAACTTAGTGGAAATTTTCAAACATCACGTAAAGTCATTCAACTACCAAAAGTCTTTCTTCCATGATGGTCCAAACTTTTTTAAAAACATTGATGATAGGGACACCATCTTGTATATCACTTTTGAACACCATCTTTTCATAAGAGGTGAGTCCCACCACTATAGGATCACAAGTAAAATCCATCTCTTGTAAGAGGGTGGTTTATAGAAGTGGTGTCCATAGCATTGTTTTTTTTAAAGAAAAAAATAATTTTTTAAAAAAAAATTGGAAGCCATAGATAATTGGATGCACTTTATAATGCCCCAACTCATCACTAGGTCAAGGAACCAATTAATAAATTATTTTTCTAATAAAATGCATTGTTAAATCAATTGAGACTAGTTTAGTTGGTCACTTCTCTGATAAAAGTCTCTCTCCCATTAATAGGATGTAAGCATTATTTCTACCTATTCATGGAGTGGATTGAGTTATTTTTCAGAAAGACCCATATTTAAGAAGCTGTTAATTTAGATTTGTATAGGGTGATCATTATTTTTACCTATCCATGGATTGGGTTGGGTTTAGTTCGGTTGGGTTGCTTTTCAAGATTCATATTTAATAGACTCTTGATTTGAATTTGTATAAGATTAATTATGTTGAGTGATTATAATATATTAGAGTGTTCAATTGATTAAATGTAATTCAATTTCCCATTGCTTCTTTTAAAAAAAAAAAACAAAAAAACAAAAGAGTATAAAATAGCATAGGTTGAATGGAATAAAAGAAAGGCATAAATAATTGAAAGATTAATTTGAAGTGAAGGTGTTAATTCACTGGTATGCATTTCAAATGTCATTCCACCCATTTAGGTAGAATGCTACCTCAATAGGTTCACATCATGTGTCTCTTCAAAATAAGACTTTGAATTGACCTTGATTAATGATACTTAGTGAGAAAAAAAATATTTATAAGCCCGTTACATAGTATGGCCCTCTTTAAAATTATAAACGAGTAAAATAACTAGTATGCTTTTTTAAAAAATAGCAAGTAAAATAATGTAGGTTGGATAAAGGAAAGAAAAAATCTAACATCAATTATAGATAATCAAAACTCGTCTTATAATTAATGTATAATTAATTTGCATGTCACATCAATCACATTACAAGTATTAAATAATTGCGACTGATCTAAACACTAATCGCCAAAGAAAAGAAAGACATAAATAATTGAAAGAATTTGAAGACAAGGTGTTAACCTGGTAGTACGCATTCCAAAAGTCATTCCACCCTTCTGGGCTAGACTGCTACCTCAATGGGTCCACACCTCTGAACCACCCCGCCCCAAGCAAGACTTTGGGTTGACCCTAGACTGATGATTGATGATACTTAGTTACTCCACTGAAAATATTTTATGAGTCACGGTCTCTAAAGTTATAAAGGGTAATTTATATTAAATTCTTTCTGATATTCTTGATTATTATAGTGATATTTTTTAAAATTTTTAAAATTATATAATTTTTTATTTGTTTTTTTGACAAATTATACTGATTTCTTTTTCAATCTAATTTCTTTTTTAAAATGACAAAATTATTTATTTTTTTAATTTTGATCATTTTTTTTAATTTTTTTCAAAGAAATTTTTTCATTTGATATAAAATTGAATTTTATATAAATAATTTATATTTTTTAGTTAAAGAAGATTCTAATTAATATTTATTTGTAATGAAAAAAAGTAATTAAAAAAATTGGTCAAAATTAAAAAAAAAAACACAAAAAATATATATAAAAAGGGTAATATTGTCATTTAAAAAAAAGAACTGGAGGGAGGTAATTGTAATTTGAGAAACCTAAGAAGAGGTATGTGTGATTGTCAAAAACCTCAAGAGAGATCAATATAATTTATCCAATTATAAAAATTGTTACTCTTATAATAGACTCATGCAATAATTTTTTCTTGGTTGGTATGAAATTATTTTATATGAGTCCATTTGAAAATTTTTCTGATTCAGGTCGATTAGTCTTATTAAGTTATCTGATTTTTAGAAAAAATAACTTTTTTTATTCAATTTTATTCAAATTTTAAATATTATTTAAAAATATATATGAATTATTATATTATTAAAAAAATATATATCTAATAATAAAAAATTTAAAACCAATTCATTCTCTGGTCTTTCCCAAGTCATGACTCAAACTTTCGCGTCGGACTCAAACAAAAAAATTTCTTTCTTGTATTTGCTGTGTTTTATTAGCCGCACTTTTTTTATTCACATATTTTTGTTTATTTTGGCAAACCAATGCTATGTTTGGAGAACTTATACACTGTAATTGGTGTATTATGGTTGGGTTCCTTCTTTTAATGATAAACTGTGATCATCTAGACCGGGGATCAAAAAAATTTATGTAGCAATTATAATCTTTTATTTTTCAATTTTTTCAAATTAAGAAGACTAATTCGCACGACATGATGCTTCAGTCTCACTTAAAGATATATATACGACAAGCCAAGCCCAAGCCCGACCAGGTTTGGTTCGGTGCAGGGTGCGGCGGGGCGGCGGCGCGCGCATACGTGTGTGGTGAACCAAGTATGTGCTACGTCCTCCCCTTTCCACAAAACTTGGGTACCCCTTGGGGCCCAAACCCTCCTCCAAGATAAGTGTATATATACTCTTTAAAAACCTTATACCCATCCTATGTGGGACACAAGCTTTTTCACAAGCTTCAAGCTTTTGTTATCATTTCCAAGTGGTGATGTTTGGAAGCAATTTCTCATTCACTCCTTAATGGTTTTGAGCAACCCAATATATGATCTTAATCTCCTCATGGAGGATAACACATTCCCATGTGGACTTACTAAAATTAATGTGTGGGATCCAATTTAATTTTAGTTCAAAGATAATTAACTATTATGCTCAAAAACTCATTTTTTTCAACAATCCCCCACATGAATGAAATTGTCTGAAAGTAATACAAATAATATGCAAACACTAGTTTGAGTATAGTAAAAAAGTTATTGCATTGGGTTAAGTAGCCTACTGGCTCTGAACTTACCCTAGTGAACGACTATCGGATTTACTTAGCTAATCAGTGGATATGAAGTCTTTAAACTGTCAGTCGTTTGTGTAAACCAAGACAACAGAAATCACACAGTACCCTTTCAGACATAGTTGATTCTCACGTTTGTGTTCATTTTATCCTTGAACACCTCTTGGTTCCTTGAGTGTTTTAGAGAATTCAGCCTTTCAAAATTCCCATAAAATCGGCCCCTTCTTACTCACATAAGTGATTTCTATGAAGAGTATCATGCAATACCTTACTTGGAAATTTTTTCAAGATATAGAAATCATTAAAAGCGTAACTTATCCTTAGTTTTTGTAGCAAATGTGCACTGTCTCATCATAGGAATGGTTAGGAGTGGATATCTCCTCGGTGCGTACTGAGTTACTTCATAGTTCGGTTAGCCCTTTGAACCTAGATCTTGGGATCTCCAGTCAACTAGGTTGGATTACCACTACGACAACTCTTGTTTAGACATAGGCTTTAAACTCATTCCCTTCGATGAACTTTTCGCTTGCTTTCGTGTTAAGCCTTTTGTAAGTGGATCCGTAATATTATCTTTCGACTTTACATAGTCAATGGTCATAATTCCATTCGAGAGCAATTGTATAACGGTATTATGTCTTCGACGTATGTGTCATGACTTACCATTATACATATGACTTTGTGCCCTTCCAATTGCTGATTGACTATCACAATGTATACAAATAGCGGGCATAGGTCTTGACCAATTTGGAATATCCTCTAAGAAATTATGAAGCTATTATGCTTCTTCTCCAACTTTATCTAAAGCAATGAATTCAGATTCCATTATAGATCTAGCAATATATGTTTGTTTGGAGGATTTCCAAGACACGGGTACACTTATTAGAATAAAAACATATCCACTTTTGGATCTTGAGTCTTTTGAATCAAATATCCAATTAGCATCACTAAACCCTTTAAGTACCGCTGGATATTTCGTGTAATGCAGTCCATCATTTTGAGTATATTTTAAATATCTCAAAAGTCTTATTATGACTTTCCAATGAATGTTTCCTGGATTACTTGTAAATCGGCTAATGTTACTTATAGAATATGCTATATTAGGTTGAGTGCATTTCATGACATATATTAAACTACCTATTATACGAGAATACTCTAATTGAGATATGCTTTCTCTAGTATTTTTAGCAAAATGAAGACTTACATCCACTGGAGTCTTTTTAGGATTTATGTTATACTTCTTGAACTTATGAAGTAATTTCTCAATGTAATGAGATTGAGATAAAACAAATCCATCAGACATTCTAGAAATTTTTATTCCTAGAATAGTGTTTGCGACACCTAAATTTTTCATATCAAATCTACTAGATAACATTTGTTTTGTAACATTTATTATATCAATGGTGCTACCTAAAATTAGTATATCATCAACATAAAGACATAAAATGACATATCCTTTTTGGGTGGTTTTGACATACACACATTTGTTACATTCATTGATATTGAATCCATTTGACATCATTACTTTGTCAAATTTTTCATGCCATTGTTTTGGTGCTTACTTTAATCCATAAAGGGATTTGACAAGCTTACATACTTTCCTTTCTTGTCCAAGATCAATAAATCCTTCGGGTTGTTCCATATATATTTCTTCATCAACTCATCATTTAAGAAAGTAGTTTTTACATCCATTTGATATATTTCTAATCCATTTAAGGATGCTGTTGTAATCAACATACGAATGGATGTGATTCTAGTAACTGGTGAGTAAGTATCGAAATAATCTAATCATTCCCTTTGCTTATAACCTTTGACAACAAGTCTTGCTTTATATTTCTCTATTAACCAATTAGCTTTTATCTTCTTTTTAAAGATCCATTTGTATCTTAATGGTTTGGAACCAGGTGGAAGATCCACTAATTCCCACGTATGATTTTACATGATGGATTCAATTTCACTATTGATTGCTTCTTTCCAATATGAAGCTTTGAGAAAAGACATTGCTTCCTTGAACATTTAATGATTATTTTTCAACAAATATGTTAGAAAATCAGGTCCAAAGGACGTTGATTTCTTTGCTCTCTTGCTACATCTATGTTCATCAATTATAGATTTTTGGTCTGTATTTTCATGATTATTACTAATTGTAGCTTCTAGAGGCCTTTTTTGTAAACTTGATTCATGTGTCATGTTATTAACATGCACATCAGGAATCTCAAATTTATGAACAAGAAATCGATACACATTACCGTTATTTGCATAACCAATGAATATACAGTCAATGATTTTTGGTTCTATCTTAACCTTTTTAGGTTTTGAACCGCCACTTTTGCTAGACACCCCGACACTCTTAAGTATTTGTAGCAAGGTCTGTGACCTTTTCATAATTCATAAGGTGTTTGATGAGTTTTCTTATGAAGTACCTTGTTGAGAATATAATTTGCGGAAAGCAAAGCTTCCCCCCCACAAATTCTGGGGTGAACCAGAACTTGACAACATAGCATTCATCATTTCTTTTAATGTTTGATTTTTGTGTTCAGCAATATCATTGGATTGAGGTGAATAAGGAGCGGTAGTTTAGTGAATGATTCCATGTTCTGAACAGAACTCCTCAAAAGGTGAATCATATTCACTACCTCTATCACTTCTTATTGCCTTAATCATTTTGCTAAGTTGATTCTCAACTTCATTCTTGTAATGTTTGAACATTTCTATGGCCTCATCTTTGCTTCTTAGCAAATACACATAACAGTATCTAATGCAATCATTAATAAAAGTAATAAAATACTTTTTTCCCTCTCTAGTTTGCACAAACTTTAAATCATAGATATCACTATGAATTAAATCTAGAGGTTCAGTACTTCTTCCAATAAAATGGAAGGGTAATCTTGTCAATTTGGATTCTACACAAGTTTCACATTTGTGATTAGGATTAATATTAAATTTCGGTAAAATTCTAAATTAATTCATCTACGTAAAGTATTATAATTAACATGTCCTAATCTAGCATGCCAAATATTTGAAAACTCAAGCAAGTAAGTAGAAGAATTAATATTATTATTAATAGATTTTGGTACAATAGTCATTACGTTCATCTTGAAGAGCCCCTCACTCAAATAACCCTTTCCCACAAACATCTCATTCTTAGTAATTATAAATTTGTTAGACACAAAGACTAATTTAAAGCCATTTTTGCTAAGCAATAATCTAGAGATTAAGTTCTTGCGAATGTTAGGCACATGAAGCACATCATTAAGAGTGAGTTTTTTGCCAGATGTCATTTTTAGTATCACCTTTCCACGTCCTTCAACTTTGGAACTCAATGAATTGCCCATGAAAAGTTGTTCTTGGTGCTCTATAGGTTCATAGGTAGAGAACATCCATTTGTTTGAGCAAATGTGGCGTGTAGCCCTAGTGTCTACCCACCATTCCATGGTGTTTCCCACCAAGTTACATTCAAATACAATAGTAGAAAGATTCATATCACCAATATCAACTACTCCCTTTATCCCATTTTAAGAGTCCCTTTTGGGAAAACAAACTTTTTAAGGAGACATGCATTTAATGCTTTCACACTTTAGTAGAAAGTACAATTTTACAAAACTAACCTCCTTTCACATTAGTTACTACAATCACATCTATAAGTAAAAAAGGGCAATTTAGAAGTTTTACAGCACTTTATGTTTTGACTTTTCAAATAGGACTTTTATTTTAGGACATCAAAAAATGGAATAAGGGACTCTTAAATTGGGACAAAGGGAGTAAAAGCTTGTCACAATCTGTTATGTTTGCTTGAACATTTTGTTTCTTTGAATTCTTTGGTTTGCAACAGTCCTTTGAACGATGTCCGGGTTTACCACAATTGTAGCATTTCCCTTTGAACTTCTTAGAAACTTGAGAAAGACCTTCACCTTTATGCTTCCTTTTATTCTTTAAGCCTTGTTCATCAACATTTGCCTTAACCCTCATGGAATAATTTCCATTCTTCTTTTTAGATCTTTGATTGTCTTTTTCAATTCTTCGTCTCACTATCAATTCTTCAAGATTCATCTCTTTGTGTTTGTACTTGAGATAATTCTTAAAGTCTTTCCATGATAGTGGAAAAATTTTTCAATCATAGCAACCACTTGAAATGAATCACTTAGAGACATTCCTTTAACATAGATATCATGAATGATCACTTGTAGATCTTGAACTTGGCTTATAACTGTTTTATTGCCTAGCATCTTGTAGTCAAGAAATTTTTCAACTATGAATTTCTTCATGCTAGCATCTTCAATTTTGTATTTCTTGTCAAAGGATTCTCATAGTTCCTTTGTCGTTTTGATTGAATAATATACATTATATAACGTATTATCCAATCCATTCAGATCATAATTTCTACACAAGAAATCTGCACATTTCCATGCATCAACAGCAACCTCTTTTTCCTTATCACTTTCTCCTTCAACAAGTATAGGAGAATCTTCATGAAGGAACCTTGCCAAATTCAAGGTTGTAAGATAGAAGAACGTCTTCTGTTGCCAACGTTTAAAATCTGTTCCATTGAATTTTTCGGGCTTCTCCCCATGAGACACATTCATGGTGGATGCAGTACTTGTAGAAGTCATTTCTGTTACAAAAACAGATAGATTTCTCAATTGTACAGAATAGATAAAAAATGTGAAATACAGTGCTGATTTTTTTTTTTTTTTTTAAGAAACCAATTTGTAAAGTAAAAACAAAGTCTACTAAACACAACTTACTTTATTAAACAGAAACAGTTTATCCTATAATAGAAGATTGTTGGCCTAATATATATTGATTATATATATATATATATATATATATACTGTTATAAGAATTAAAACAGCAGGAAATAAAGTAATATAAATAACACTTGAACTCACTGTTATTGAATTGAACAGAAAGAAAAAATCTGAGCCTTGTGAAATTCACAATTTTCCTAAGACGAATTTGCTCCCTCTCGGTGCTCAAGGTGATGAGTAATCGTCTCACAAGATAGAACGGATTTCAATTCTAAAGATGCAGCACTTCAATCTTTAGAATCTAACGAATACAACAATGGCAGTAACTCAAACTTGACTTATGCAGAAAAGAGATTTGCAGAGAGAGAATGCAATTTTTCAGAATAAATGAATGCAATGCGGGACTTGAGTATTTATAGACTTTTTTATGACTGTTTGGTACAGTTATGAAGGTTCAGTTGTGTCAGTTCATGGTGAACAGACACAGACGCACCCATGAAGAAGACGATTGTTCAGTCAAAATTCAAATTAACGCAATCGCAAAATGACGTTGTTTTGGATTTAAACCAAAACCAAAAAACATACTCGTAGAACGGTGACGTTTTAATTAATCTGGTAACTAAACGACAACATTTTAATTTTTTTAACAGTAACAAAATTATTCAAATTAATTTTCTCCAAAAAGATATATATACGACGGCCCAAGCCCGAACTGGCCCGGTTTGGAGCAGGGTGGCGGCGGCACGCGTGTATGGTGAACCAAGCATGTGCTAGGTCATCCCCCTTCCACAAAACTTGGGTACCCCTTGGGGCCCAAACGCTCCTCCAAGGTAAGTGTATAATGTATATATACTCTTTAAAAGCCTTGTACCCATCCTATTTGAGACACAAGCTTTTCCACAAAGTTCAAGCTTTTGTTAGTATTTTTAAGTGGTGATGTTTGGAGGCAATTTTTCATTCACTCCTTAATGGTTTTGAGTAACCCAATATATGATCTTCATCTCCTCATGGAGGAGAACACATTCCCATGTAGACCCACTAAAATTAATGTGTGAGACCTACTTTAATTTTAGCTCAAAGATAATTAATTATTATGCTCAAAAACTCATTTTTTTTCTACAATACGTAATTAAGTTATGCAATGTACAACACACAAACCATTTGTCTTACATGTCCAATAACACAATAAAAACGTAAGATCAAAATAAACATAAAATATAGTCTCCAAATATATATTAACTTAGTGGAAATTTTCAAAGATCACATGAAGTCATTCAACTATCAAAATTCTTTCTTCCATAATGGCCCAAATTCTTTTAAAAATACTAATGTTAAGGATACCATCTTTTATATCACTTTTGAATAACATCTTTTCAAGAGGTGAGTTTCGCCATTATAGGATCACAAGTAGAGCCCATCTTATGTGAGAGGGTGGTATATGAAATTGATGTCTATAGCATTATTTAAAAAAAAAAAAAAAATGGAAGCTATAGATAATTGGAGCCACTTTATAATAGCCCAACTTATCACTAGGTCAAGGAACCAATTAATAAATTATTTTTCTAATAAAATGAATTGTTAAACCAACCAGACTAGCTTAGTTGGTCGCCCCTCTAATAAAAGTCTCATTCTCCAATTAAGGGGGATGCAAGCATTATTTTTACTTATCCATGGAGTGGGTTGGGTTATTTTTCCGAACCCATATTTAAAAATTTCTTAATTTGGATTTGTATAGGGTGATTATTATTTTTACTTATCCATGGATTGGGTTAGGTTGGAATACTTCTCAAGATCCATATTTAAAAGACTCTTGATTTGAGTTTGTATAAAATTAATTATGTTAAGTAATTTTAATATATTAGAGTGTTCAATTGATTAAATGTAATTCAATATTCCATCGCTTCTTTGAAAACAAAACAAAAAACAAAAGAGTGTAAAATAGCATAGGTTGAGTGGAAGAAAAGAAAGGCATAAATAATTGAAAGGATTAATTTGAGGTGAAGTGTTAATTTAATGGTAGGCATTCCAAATGTCTTTCCACCCTTCTGGGTGGAATGCTACCTCAATGGGCCATACCATGTGTCCCTCTAAAATAGGATTTTGAGTTGACCCTGATTGATGATATTTAGTGGGGAAAAAAAATATTTTATGAATTCATTATATAGTGTGACAATCTTTAAAATTATAAAAGATTAAAATAACTAATATACTTCATTAAAAGAATAGGTGAGTAAAATAGCATAGGTTGAATGAAAGAAAAAAAAAGTTTAACATCAGTTACGAATGTTTAAAATTTATTTCGTAATTAATGTGTGTAATTAACTTGTACGTGTGATGCTTGCATGTGCCTTGAACGCAATAATAACGTGACAAAAATTGAATAGCTGATCTAACACTACCGTCGAAGAAAATAATACATTAATAATTGATTTGAGGTAAAAGGTGTTAACGTGGTAGAACGCATTCCAAAAGTCAGTCCACCCTTCTGGGCCGGACTGCTACTACTCTGTACCCCCAAAGCAAGACTTTGGGCTGACATTGGACTGATGATTGATGATATTTAGTGACTCGACTGGTGGAAAAAATTTTATAGGTCATGGTCTCTAAAATTATAAAAGGTAAATTATACTATTTTTTAAAAATTTTTTTGACAATTACAATAAATTTTTTTTTTTTTGAGATTTTTAAAATTATAAAAAATTTTCTTATTTTTTCGGATAAATGATACTAATCTCTCTTTCAATCTAAGTTTTTTTTTTTTTTTTGAAAATGATAAAATTGTCTATTTTATTTCTTTGTTTTTTGTATTTTTTAAATTTTGACCTTTTTTTGTAAGTTTTTTAAAGAATTTTTTTCATTTGATATAAAATTCAATTTTAAATAAATAATTTATATTTTTTAGTTAAAGGATATTCTAATTAATATTTATTTGAAAATAAAAAAAAAAAAGTAGTTCAAAAAAAATTGGTCAAAATTGAAAAAAAAAAATATAAAAGGAACAATCTGGTCAATTTTTCAAAAAAAAAAAAGGATGGAAAGGAGGTGAGTGTAATTTCAAAAATTTCAAAAAAAGTCAGTATAATTCTCAAAAATCTCAAAACAAGTTTATGTAATTTATCCAATTATAAAAAAATTATCACACTCTTATAACGAACTCATGCAATCATTTTTTCTTAGTTGGTATGAAATTATTTTATACAAGTCTGTTTGAAAATTTTTCTGAATCAAGTCGATTAGTATTGTTAAGTTATTTGATTTTTAGAAAAGATAATTTTTTTTATCTGATTTTATTCAAATTTTAAGTATAATTTAAAAATATATATGAACCACTTTCATTTATAAGTATAAATCACCCTTCCAGCTCACAAATTTTGAATCTGTGCCGTTAGTTTCCCTCCTTTTTCCCGGTAAAATATTACAACATTTCTTTGTCTCTTCGCAGACATAACTACCGCCGGAGTCGGAACAACGAACTGAAACATTCCAAATGTCGAAAATACTCTCAACGTTTAGAAGATTCCCTCTCCCTTTCACTCTCGTTTTTCTCACCCTGATATCCTTTCAAGTAAATTCACAATCTCCAGCCATCGAACGGACAATCTTACTGAACCTGAAACAACAGTGGGGCAACCCACCGTTCATCCAATCATGGAACTCCTCTTCCTCACCGTGCGATTGGCCAGAGATTCGATGCACCAACGGCAGAGTCACTGGAATTATTCTCCGCGACAAGAATAGCACGGAGAAAATACCACCATCCATATGCGACCTCGAGAACCTTGCTGTGATCGACCTCGCCTACAATTATATCCCCGGAGAATTCCCAACAGCACTGTACAATTGCTCGAAGCTCGAGTACTTAGACCTCTCTCAAAACTACTTCATCGGCCCAATTCCGGCTGTCATCGACGGGATTTCAACTCTTCGGTACATCGACCTCGGTGCCAACAACTTCAACAGTGATATTCCACCGGCGATAGGCCGGTTGCCAGAGTTACAGACCTTGTATCTCTATCATAACGAGTTCAACGGCACGTTTCCTGCTGAAATCGGCAATTTATCCAATCTTGAAGTTCTCGGTATGGCCTATAATGACTTCGTGCCGATGGCAATACCACCGGAGTTCGGAAAGTTAAAAAAGCTGAAGTTTATGTGGATGTCGGCAACAAATTTGATCAACAAAATACCAGAAACTTTCTCCAATCTTTCAAGACTCGAACATTTGGATCTCGCGAGGAATAATTTACATGGTGCAATTCCTCTCGGATTGTTCTCATTGAAGAATTTGAGTAATGTGTATTTGTTCAAGAATCAATTGTCGGGTAATATTCCTCCGTTGAAACAATCATTCAATTTGACCCAAATCGATCTTTCTATGAACAGTTTGAGCGGACCAATACCGGAAGATTTCGGCAAATTACAACAGCTGGAGCTTCTGAATTTGTTTTGGAATCAATTATCCGGCAAAATTCCAGCAAGTATAGGCCTACTTCGAACTCTGAAAAATTTTCGGGTGTTCAACAATAGCTTGAGTGGAGTTTTGCCGCCTGAATTAGGCGTTCATTCGAAGCTCGAGGCTTTCGAGGTGTCCAGCAATCAATTTACCGGTCAATTACCGGAAAATTTATGCGCCGGAGGGACTTTGTTCGGTGTGGTAGCTTACTCCAACAATCTAACTGGTACCGTGCCAAAATCGCTTGGAGATTGCTATACTTTGCTCACAGTTCAACTTTATAGCAATAACTTCTCCGGCGAGATTCCTTCCGGTCTTTGGACATCCCCGAATTTGTCCAGCTTGATGCTGAGTGACAATTCCTTCTCCGGTGAACTTCCAAGTATGGTAGCATGGAATTTATCACGGATTGAGATTAGCAACAAGAAGTTTTCCGGTCAAATTCCCACCGGGATATCTTCTTGGGAGAGTTTGGTTGTCTTCAAAGCCAGCAATAATCTGTTTTCCGGCGAAATCCCAGTGGAATTAACTGAACTTCCTCAGCTCATCACTCTGCTGCTTGATGGCAATCAACTTACTGGGAATTTGACAATGGGAATAATGTCTTGGAAGTCATTAACTTTCTTAAATCTTGCCAGAAATAAGTTCTATGGGCCAATTCCGGCAGTGATTGGTTCTTTACCTCACCTTCTTCAGCTAGACTTATCTGATAACCAGTTTTCTGGTCCTATTCCACCTGAATTGGGCCATTTGAGACTACTTCTCTGAACTTGTCCTCCAACCAACTCTCCGGAAAAATCCCAGATGAGTTTGATAACATGGCCTATGAAAACAGTTTCTTGAACAATTCCAATCTTTGTGCCGTTAGCCCACTTTCCAGCCTCCCACGTTGCTATGCCAAAAGCCATGGCTCTGCTAAAGTGTCGCCTGGTTTTCTTGCCATGATTCCAGTACTGGGTTTCCTAGCTACTGTTGTATTTACCTTCTTTGTGATCAGATACTACTGGAGGAAGAAGCTGGGTCGTGAACTTGCAACGTGGAAGTTGACCCCATTTCGGAGGTTGGATTTTACCGAAGAGAATATTTTGTCGAGTTTGACAGAAAATAATTTGATTGGAAGTGGAGGATCCGGAAAGGTGTATCGGATTTCTATTAACCATTCAGGTGAATGTGTTGCTGTTAAGAGGATTTGGAGCAACAGAAAATTAGGCCACAAGTTGGAGAAAGAATTTTTAGCTGAGGTTCAGATACTTGGCACAATTCGACATTCTAATATAGTGAAGTTGTTGTGTTGCATTTCCAATGAGAACTCGAAGCTGCTTGTGTATGAATACATGCAGAATCAGAGTCTTGATAGATGGATACATGGCGATGTTGTGTTGGATTGGCCTACAAGGTTGCAGATTGCCATTGGAGCTGCACAAGGCCTTTGTTACATGCACCATGACTGCTCTCCAGCGATCATTCATCGCGATGTGAAGTCCAGCAATATACTGCTGGACTCTGAATTTAAGGCAACTATAGCAGATTTTGGCTTGGCCAAGATTTTAGTCAAGCAGGGCGAGCCTAACACGATGTCTGCTGTTGTGGGTTCTTTTGGTTACATTGCACCGGGTGAGAACAGTAAAGTATTTTCCAAGGTTTTCCCTGTTTCAAACTGATTAATAGGTGATAAATTGTGTTGTTTCGATTTGCAGAGTACGCTTATACAAACAAAATAAACGAGAAGATCGATGTTTATAGCTTTGGAGTTGTACTCTTGGAACTGGTGACCGGAAGAGCAGTTGCTGATGGAGATGAGCATACAAGCCTGGCAGAATGGGCATGGCAGCACTTTGGAGAGGGAAATTTCATTGTTGATGCATTAGATGAGAGGATCAAAAAACCACGTTACTTGGAAGAAATGAGCAGTGTGTTCAAACTGGGGCTCAATTGTACTAGCAAATTGCCTTCTGAGAGGCCTTCCATGAAAGAGGTTTTGCAGATTCTGTGTCGGTATAGTCCTGTAGAGGGATATGGAAGAAAGAAGGCGCGAAGTGAGTACGACATTGCTCCCCTCCTTGGCAGTGGCAATTATCTTTCCAGTTATAAGTGAAGTAGGAAGTCATCAGAGGAAGATGATGATAGTCGTTTTTGTAGTGTGTGAGGTTGTGGGTAGCTATGAATATAATCAAATCTGTGTCATCTATATTCAGCTGGGAGGAGGCAAGCTACTTTATTATGATTTTAGTTACTAGAGAAAGCCATTATTATGATAATCGAATCCAATTATTAAGATTTTAGTTGTTGAATTCAGTTTCCATTGAAATATTCATACAAGACTTTTGACAAAGGAAAAGAAACCAAAGGCATGGTAATCTCATAACAAAGTACACTTCATAGTAAGTTCGTTCATTTCCAAGGATATCCAGGCAATCAAGAAAATCGTACTTTATTATGCCAATGCACAAGAAAATGTTCTAGGGAAGAGGAAGAACCATTTAAATGTAACTTATTTCCTGCGTAAATAAAACAATCTGTCTCTAGCACTATAATTTCCCATTCACCATCTCAATCACAACCATTTGAGTGGAGTTTTGCCGCTTGAATTAGGCATTCATTCGAAGCTCGAGGCTTTCGAGGTGTCCAGCTATCAATTTACCGGCCAATTACCAGAAAATTTATGCGCCGGAGGGACTTTGTTCGGTGTGGTTGCTTTCTCCAACAATCTAACTGGTACCATTCCAAAATCGCTTGGAAGTTGCAATGCCCTGCTCACAGTTCAGCTTTATAGCAATAACTTCTCCGGCGAGGTTCCTTCCCGTCTCTGGACATCCCCGAATTTGTCAAGCTTGATGCTGAGTGACAATTCCTTCTCCGATGAACTTCCGAGCAAAGTAGCATGGAATTTGTCATGGATTGAGATTAGCAACAAGAAGTTTTCCGGTCAAATTCCCACCCGGATATCTTCTTGGGAGAGTTTGGTTGTCTTCAAGGCCAGCAATAATCTGTTTTCCGGAGAAATCCCATTGGAATTAACTGAACTTCCTCAGCTCATCACTCAGCTGCCTGATGGCAATCAACTTACTGGGAATTTGTCATTGGAAATAACGTCTTGGAAGTCATTAACTGCCTGAATATGTTGCTGTTAAGAGGATTTGCAGCAACAGAAAATTAGACCACAAGATGGAGAAAGAATTTTTAGCTGAGATTCAGATACTTGGCACAATTCGACATTACAATATAGTGAAGCTGTTGTGTTGCGTTTCCAGTGAGAACTCAAAGCTGCTTGTGTACGAGTATATGGAGAATCAGAGTCTTAAAAGATGGCTACATAGTTCGGTTCATAATGTTGTGTTGGATTGGCCTACGAGGTTGCAAATTGCCGTTGGAGCTGCACGAGGCCTTTCTTACATGCACCATGAATGCTGTCCAGCATTCATTTGTCGAGACGTGAAGTCCAGCAACATACTGCCGGACTCTGAATTTAAGGCAACAATTGCAAATTTTGGCTTGGCCAAGATTTTAGTCAAGCGTGGCGAGCCTAACTCCATGTCTGCTATTGCGGGCTCTTTTGGTTACATTGCACCAGGTGAGAGCAGCAAAGTATTTTTCTAGGTTATCCATGTTTCTTCCCTTTTCCCACTCTCTCGAACTGAAAATTGATTAATAGGTGATAAATTGTGCGTTATATTGATTTGCAGAGTATGCTTATACAACAAAAGTAAACGAGAGATCGATGTTTACAGCTTTGGAGTTGTACTCTTGGAACTGGTGACAGGAAGAGAAGCAGGTGATGGAGATGAGCACACGAGCCTGACAGAATGGGCGTGGCATCGCTTTGGAGAGGGAAATTCCATTGTTGATGCATTAGAGGAGACGATCAAGGAACCATGTTACTTTGAACAAATGACCAGTGTGTTCAATCTGGGGCTCATTTTTACTAGCACATTGCCTTCTAGGAGGCCTTCCATGAAGAAGGTTTTGCGGATTCTACGTCGCTACAGTCCTGTAGAGGGTTTTGGAGGAAAGAAGGCAGGAAGCGAGTACGACGTTGCTCCCCTCCTTGGCAGTGGTGAGCATCTTTCCAGTTACAAGGGTAGTAAGAAGTTATCAGAGGAAGATGATGATAGCCTTCTTTTCAGAGTGTGATGTTATGAAGATTATCAAATCCTGTGTCATCTATTCGGAGTTGGGTTAGGCAAGCTACATTATGATGATATTAGTTACTAAAGAAAGCTATGTCTGATCCAATTATTATGATAATCGAAGTTTGTAATAAGGTGATTTGCCCTTTTGATCCAATTATTATGATTTTAATTACTAAAGACAGCTTCCATTGAAATATTCATACAAGACTTTCGATAAAGGAAAAGAAACCAAGGCATGGTTATCTCATAAATGTACAATTCATAATGAATTCGTTCATTTCCAAGTAATCAAGAAAAGCATACTGGAATAAGAAAATGCACAAGAAAATATTCTGGGGAAGAGAGAGAACCATTTAAATGCAACTATTCTCTCATGTAAATAAATTAATCTAGTGCCTCTCGCACTATAATTTCTCATTCACTATCGCTATAACCACCTCATTCAAATTTGTAATTTCAGTGATGCATCAAACTGCTTGTGTGCCCGTGCGAGCGGGCGCTTGGGAGGGAGAGAGAGATGCCATGATGAGAACTCTGTTGCAGGAGCACAAATCCACACATTACACGATCAACTTACATTTAGTGTATGAAAATTACATCTATTCGTAAACTCATGAGTCATCTTTTACAAAATTCACTAATAGATTAAATTCACGTCAGTCAGTTATAATAGTAAGTATTTTATTTATGAATTTAATTTTTTTAAAAAAATTAAAAATTAAAAATATAATTCCGATTTATCCAAATAGAGTCCATCTCATGTCAGTGTAATTTTTGATATCGTTATAATTAAGACCGAGCTTTGGTTTGAATAAAATTTTGGTCATCTTTTGGAGATGACAATGGTCCCAAAATACCTCAGCCTACATGAAGTGCTGAACTAAGTAATGGAATCAAATATTGCAAATATAGCTCGTCAAAACAAAGTAAAGAAGAAATTCTAATTATGTTTTTAATGTGATGTTTTAATTTATGATAGTTTTGAATTTTGATTTTAAAGGCCTGTTAAGCTTTCAATGTGTACGAGCCCTTCAAGGTCAAAGTTCCAAAGACAAGTATGTGACAGCTGTTTTGGTCGTGTCTTGAGGGCAAAGATTCTACTTTGCAACAAAGCAAACTGCAGCCTTAAAGCTTTATAAATTCTTTGTACTGAATTTACCACTAGAGAAAGAGAAGCGAGATTTTTAGAAAATGTTAGGACATTTTTGACATTTTGGAAATCCAAGTTCGTTACGGTAGTTGAAATTTGCCGGAAAAGATCAGACCTATTTGGTTACTTCTCACTATATTTCTTGTCTACGTGTCAAAAGACATTTGACAATATATGTAATTACACATGTGCCACTTAATAGGAGTCGATCAAGGGATAGCTTTGGCTCCCTGTTAACGACAGGAAGTACATATCAGTCGTCTCATCAAACAAAGTTAGTCACCCATGGAATTATTTTTAGAATATCAGCCTGTGACGCTGTGGAAAAATTTTGCCGGAACCACGTCAATAACATTTTGTCTTATAAATAAAATTGGCATTACTTACATCTGGTACAGTAAAATAAATATTTTATAAATTTTAATTTTAATTTTTTAATTTTTTAATTTTTAATTTTTATTTGATATGATTGATAAAATATACATTCTATTAAAATTATTCTAAGTATTTTTTTTGATCTAAATGAATAATTCTTATTCATTCTATTTCTGATTTAATTTCATATTTTATTACATGAAATGACTATTTTTACATACCAAACATAACCTTAGTTCCAAATTAGATAAGAAGAATATATTTTCTTATTCAAATACGTATCATAATCTTATTCTCTTATATATGTCATTGCATTATGTGACTAATTAATTTTAATAAAAAATTTAAAATAAAATAAAATCAAAAAGTGCAAGTGCAATACATATGTAATAAATTATGGTTAAAATATGTACCTAAATAAGAGAAACAAGATTGTAGCTAAGAAACGAACCGTAGTAGGAGAAGGATTCTTTTGCCTAATTTGGGGTAATATATTGTGCTGAAACAAATATTATTTTTGTACTTTTGTAAAATGTCAAATATTTTTTCCAAATAATAGGATGTCATTAAGCATAATCCATGAACTCCCAAAACTTATGATTAATGTATCTGCCAAAATAAGAATTGAGAAAGTTGTGCTTTTGTTTTATTATTTCTGTGTCAAAAGGCTACAATAAATACACATATACAAGATCAAATCATGATCTGAACAGCAAGGAAATAAAATAAAATTTCAACTAATTCCCTTGAATGATTGGATTACAAATTCCTAAATATGTGCATTAAAGATTATCTCCAAAAATAACGTTAATTAAATCCCAACAAATCTTAACACTCCCCCTCAAGTTGGAGCATGTATATCCAACATATTCAATTTGCTTCTTAAGTCCTTAAACACGTTTCCTCCAAGAGTTTTTGTAAAAACGTCTGCCAACTTCAAATGAGATGGAACAAATTCTGTAACAATCTGACCTTCTTGCATCTTTTCTCTTACAACATGGCAATCGAGTTCTATGTGCTTGGTGCGTTCATGATATACTGGATTTGCTGCTATGTGAAGTGCAACTTGATTATCACATAATAACTTTGCTGATCCTGTGGAAATCTGCATGTCGTTAAGCAAAAATTTGAGCCAAGTTAATTCACAAGTTGCTGCTGCCATGGACCTGTACTCAGCTTCCAAGGATGATCTTGAGACTATTTTCTGCTTCTTGGCCTTCCATGAAATCAGTGAATTTCCCAAGTACACACAATAACCTGTAGTTGATCTTCGAGTCATAGGACAGTTTGCCCAATTTGCATCACAACAAACCTTTAAGTTGAAAGAATTGCTTGATGAAAATAACAAGCCGAGACCTAGACTTCCTTTAAAGTACTTAATAATGCGAAGAGCAGC
Organism: Nyssa sinensis; assembly: GCA_008638375.1. Classification (NCBI taxonomy): domain Eukaryota; kingdom Viridiplantae; phylum Streptophyta; class Magnoliopsida; order Cornales; family Nyssaceae; genus Nyssa; species Nyssa sinensis. The sequence continues at coordinate 41,773,674 of CM018048.1, forward strand.
ATCCCAATGAGGCTTTCTTGGTGCATGCATAAATTGGCTTTGGATATTGATTGAGTATGTGATGTCTGATCTTGTGATTGTGAGATAGATTAATTTTTCAACTAATCTCCTATAGTGCTCTGGATCATGTAACAAATCACCTTGATCATCCATGAGCTTTAGATTTACTTCCATTGAGAATTCAAAGGTTGAGCACCCAAGTAACGAACATCATCTATAATCTCAAAAATATATTTTCGTTGAGAGATTACAGTGCCTCCTTTGGACTTTGCAACTTCCAAGCCAAGAAATTGTTTTAGAGAACCGAGATCTTTGATATGGAATTGTTGATGCAAACAATCTTTGAGACTTTGTATAGCAGTTGCATCATTACCTGTTATCACTATGTCATCTACATAGATGAGCACTATAGTTGTAGATGAACCTTTAGTCTTCACAAATAAAGAATAATCTGAATGTGATTGAACAAAACCAGCCTTTTTGATAGCATGAGGGAATTTTGCAAACCAATTTCGAGGGACTTGTTTAAGTCCATAAAGGGACTTATGTAATCGACACACAAGCTTCTCCCCCTGTCAACAAAGACCCGGTGGTGGAGTCGTATATACCTCTTCCTCTAAATCACCATGGAGGAAGGCATTGGTCACATCCATTTGATGTAATGGCCATTGTTTGGCTATAGCAACAGCAAGAAGACATCGAACAGTTGTTAATTTGGCAACAGGTGCAAATGTTTCAGTGTAATCCAAGCCTTCTTGTTAAGAAAATCCTTTGCCAACTAACTGTGCTTTGTAATGTTCAATCGTGCCATTAGAATTGTATTGGATATGATATACCCATTTGCTGCCAATGGGGCGATGACCAGTAGGCAAAGGAACCAAAGACCATGTCTTTTGAGTAGTAAGTGCATCAAGTTCACGTTGCATGGCCTCTTGCCATTTCAGATCTAATACAGCCTGTGCATATAACATTGGTTCGAGAACACTTGAAATAGCATTGACAAAGTATTTATGATTAGAAGATAAAGAATTATATGAAATGTAGTTACTTAAAGGGTACCGAGTACCTAACTTGGTTGAAGATTCCTGGTTGGAGATTGCATTTGATGGCATTGTACTCACCTGTCCACAATGAAAATCTTGAAGAAGAATAGATGGTTTTTTTGTGTGTTCACTTCTACGAAGAGGAGGTGCTGGGGATGAGATAGGAGAGGAGGAATTTTCTGTAGAAGTGGTCTCGAGTAATGGGGAATTAATTGAATTTGTAAGAGAATGTGACTCAGTGAAGTATTCGTTTATCTCAGGTTGGAAAATTTTTGTAACTGGTGAGTGTTCTGTGGTATGAAAAGGAAAAATTTCCTCATGAAAGATGACATCTCGGCTTGAGAAAAACTGGTGAGTTTTGAGATCATACAAGCGGTAAGTTTTTTTACCAATGGAATAGCCAACAAAGATGCATTTCCTGGCGCAAGAGTCAAATTTGTGAGTGGGGTGCAGATTTGTTGCATAACAAAGACATCCAAAAACTCGCAAATTAGAGTAAATGGGTGGCTTGTTATACAACTTTTCATAAGGAGATTTGTGTTGCAGCACAGAGGTGGGAAGACAATTGATAAGGTAGGTGGCGGTAAGCAAACTCTCCCCCCAAAATTGAAATGGAAGATTAGCATTAATTCTTAAGGCCCTGCCAACGTTTAAGAGATGTTGATGCTTTCGTTCAACTACACCGTTTTGTTGAGGTGTAAATGAAAAAGAGCTTTGAAATGATATGCCAAGATTGAAAAAATTTGATTTCATGGATATGAATTCTAAGCCATTATCACTTTGAAGACATTTAACTTGGTAATTAAACTGAGTATTGACAAAAGAGATGAAGGTTTTTAGTAACCCTTGTGTTTCGGATTTGAATTTCATTAGGAATATCCATGTGAATCTAGTATAGTCGTTGACAATGGTTAAAAAATAATGTGCCCCTGTATGAGTTGCAGTACGAAGGGGTCCCCAAATATCACAGTGAATAAGATCAAAAGAATGTAAAGTTTGAATAGTACTAGAAGGAAAAGGTAGTCGTGTTTGCTTAGCCAAATGACAAGTTTCACACAAATGTTAAGAATTAAATACAAATGAAGGAATAACATGACTTAAAAACTATGAAGATGCCTTGGAGGGATGTCCTAATCGCTGGTGCCATGAAATTTTTGTAGTGGAATCCACATGATAAGTGATCGGTTTGGTAGGTGATGCAGATTTTATTGATGGCACAAAGCAGTATAAGCCCTTAAGTTGCTTCCCCAAACCAATCATCTTCTTCGAAGCTAGGTCCTACAATACACAAAAAGTAGGAAAGAAGTGAATAGAACAATTTAAGGTAGTTGTGAGTTAACTAACAGACAGTAAATTCACATGGAAAGATGGAGCACAAAGTATGTTTTTAACATGCATGTGGTCTGAAAGTTGGGTTGAACCTATACCAGTTATGGCAGAGCAAGCACCATTAGGCAAGGTTACTTGAGAACAGAGGGGAGAGGTGATTGAAACTGATGTGGCTATGTGATTAGTGGCACCACTGTCAATGATCCAATGACTCAAGGCTATCTTTTGTGCAGTAAAGGAAGAACAGAAAGGGACAGAAATGCCTGTATAGTTTGCTCGGGCAGATTGTTTACCATTAAAAAAGGCTTTGATTTGAGCAAGTTCCTCAAAGGTGAATTGAGGAGTAGGTTCGATAGAGGGCTTGAGTGAGTTTGAAATTATTTCTGCACTGGCTTGGTGAGTAGCGATTTTTCTACTTCAATTGGGTGGCTGAACTTCTTTGCCATGAAGTTTGTGGCCAACTGGGAAACCATTGAGAAAGTAACGTCGATCCACAATGTGAGTAGTGCCGTCACAATAAGAGCAATGAAGAGGTTTTCGGTTTCCTTAAGGCTTGGAATGAAAGGATGACCACTGTTTTTGTTGTCTTGAAGCCACAGGTTGTAACTCCTTTAGAGTTGCCGTAAGTATTGATACTCATGGCATGAATAAGATCACTACTCTTTGTTTTAGTGAGGCCTCGCTACTTTTCTTCTTCACACAAAAGTGAATATGCCTTTTTGACAGTTGGTAAAGAATGCATGAGCATAATCTGTCCTCGTACAGCAGAGTATGTCTCATTGAGTCCCATAAGAAATTGACCAAGCCGAATTCTTTCTTCCTTTTCTTTTAGATCTTTTTGTCCTCCACATATGCATGTGATTAAAGGGCTGCAAGTAGTTAGCTCATTCCCACAACATTTTCATCTTTGTATAGTAAGAAAAAATGGATTCTTGATTTTGTTTCAGTTCAACAATGGATCGTTGATTTTGATAATGATGAGAAAAATCACCTTGAGAGAATCAGTTCTTGAAGATCTGTCCAAATTTCTGAGGGAGTTTCAGCATAGAGAACACTGTTTGTAAGATCCTAACTTAGAGAATTGAAGATCCAAGAGAGTGCCATATCATTACAACACTGCCATAAAGAGTATTTGGGATCCTTTTCATTTGGAGTGGTAACGGTTCCTTTGATGAATTCCAATTTGTTTTTGGCACTAAGGTTGATCAGCAACGATCGTTTCCACATGGCATAATTTGTTCCATCTAAGACTTTTGGAACAAGGATCATGCCGGGATGATCAGAAGGGTGAAGAAACAGAGGATCAGCTGGATCAATCGTAGGTGTAGACATGTTTAGTTAGAGTATGCGGAAATTTACAGAAGCAATAGGATCATTGCTCTAATACCATGCCAAAATAAGAATTGATAAAGCTGTACTTTTGTTATATTATTTCTGTGTCAAAAGATTACAATATATATGTACATAAATCATGATCTGAACAGCAAGGAAATAAAATAAAATCTCAACTAATTCCCTTAAATGAAGGGATTACAAATTCTTAAATATGTGCAGTAAAAATTATCTCCAAAAATAACGTTAATCAAGTCTCAACAAATCTTAACACTATCTTTTAACCCCCTTAAAGCTAGACTATCTAACACATAACATAGAAAGATTTGAATCAATTATTCTATGACGTGTAGATATTTTCTAACAAATCAATTACCTTATATTATGTGTACAAATTGTCTAATATTAAAGAAATAAAAAATAATAATTTTTTATATATAGTATAAAATGATCGACCCATTGAACACGTCAATGAATATAATCACTAAGTAATTACTCTTATCACTTATTGTAGGGTTGCTTGGGATGACTTTTACACTTTTTTATTTGCTACTAGTGATTATAAAAATTATTTAAGAAAACGTACTTGACTGTTTGCTCTAATTTTTAAAATTGTATTTGTGGTGGGGGTTACTTTCTCAAGGGCACTCTCAACTACTTTTCTCTAAATGCACCTTTTTATATTAAGAAAAAGTAACCCAAATACCAACTTAAGTAATACAGCCATGATGTTAAGAAAAAAAAAAAAGTAAGATGAAGTTAAGTTTCGCTAATAATAATAATAAAAAAAAATATTAGTACAAAATTTCTTAAAATAATTGGTGAGATATATTATTACACATCATTCAAACCATCAATGACTTTCTTCATATGCTTCAGAAAAATTAGGGCAGCCATGGCCGGGCTAGGTCATGTTTGGGCTGCAGCATTACTATTTCACATGAGGTATAATGATCCACCCGTATTAAGTTATATGATTTTTGAGAAAATTAATTTTTATTTTATTTAATTTTGTTCAAATTTTAAATATCTTTTAAAAATAAATGCAGACCTTCCAAACAAGTCCTTATTCTTCGGTCTATCATGACTAATAAAGCCGTGCTTTATGGTTTGAGTGATTTGTGGTGGAATGATAAAGTAAATAATTTGTTGTATGTACCAAGAAGAAAAGAGTAATATTAATTGTTCCAAATCGTTGTACAAAATTTTGGGAAAAAAAAAAACCTAGTGGGTAGGTCGCATGGACTTTTTCCATGGTCATGGAAAGAAAAGAGTTAATTGTTCCAAATTGTTGTACAAAATTTTGGAAAAAAAAAAAAGCCCAGTGGGTAGGTCGCATGGACTTTTTCCATGGTCATGGAAAGAAAAGAGTAATATTAATTGTTCTAAATTGTTGTACAAAATTATAGAAAAAAAAAAAAACCCCAGTGGTAGGTTGCATGGACTTTTTTCATGGTCATGTAAATTAATTTTTAACATGTGGTATATACGATGTCATGATAATTTTTTATTTTAAAATAGAAACCACGTGTCAAAGTTGATTTACGTAATTATGAAAAAAGTTCATCCTACCTACCCATAAACCTTTTTTTTTCAAATTTTGTATTCAAATGATGTGTCATTAGATCATTGATACTGTTTTAGATATATTACTAATATTTTATTAATAATTTATTATCACATCTGGGATAAAGTTTTGGTACAAAAATTTAGAACATATAAAATTACTCCAAAAAAAAAGGTGGTCCTTATGCAGTATTGATTTTACACACGAAGGATGTTGAAAAGGAAACTCCAAAGAAGGGTGGCCAAGGGTTTGTCTCCCACGATTGTCAAACCGAAAGTCAACAAATGTCACTTTATTTTGGAACCAGTCCATACAGGGCGCTGTTCCAACTCGTTAGTGGACGGTGAGATTGGTCTTTCAGATTGATTAGTCTCCCGAATTAATCGGTCTGATGGATCGGATACCGAATTATTAAAAAAAATAAAAAAGGGATGTTGAAAATGATAAAATATAGATGGGGATCCTCTCCGGCAAGAGCATCTTTCAACTCTCCTAATACACTCTTGAGTGAATGACATGTAAAAGCATCTTTAATATTAAAATATATTTAAGCGATGGTAAACTTAAATTTTTTTTTTGTTGACCATAAACTTAAATTTTAATAGTAGCACAATATCAAAATATTATATTTTAGTATTTTTACTTTAATGTTAAAATGTTATTTTTTAGCAAAATAACTACTATTATTTTTCTCAACTACCAAAATACTCTATGATTTTAAAATACTTTTAATAATTGAATTGAGAGAATTCATACCATTGATGTGAATAGCAGCTGCTATTTTGAGAGAAGACTTAAAAATGTATTTTGTCACCTGCAATTTTGTAGGTATAATAGTTGTTTTGAGAGCTGTATTGGAGTTGCTAAAATAAAGTCTTCATGTCACATATTTAAGGAGTGTATTAGGGTGTGTTTTATCAAAAAGAGCCTAATCCGTATACTAGAAATAGACCTACCCCTTTAATATTACTTTTGTATAAAATAGGTATTGTGTTCTTACGATTTACGGTCTGATCATTTTACAGCAATGACCCCTTATTTTATTTTTTTCTATATTCTTAAAAAAAAAAAACAAAAAACAGATGTTTTTTTTTATGACTTTCAAGTCTAATTTCACTGTTAAATATTCACATATACTTTTAATCAATATGCATGCAGAGTTGGATAAGAGAGAATATGATTACATTTGATTACAGATAATCAGATTACCTACCATTTAATTAGAGGTAGAGAAAGAAGGACCATGTCTAGCCAACTTTGAAAATCCCTATGTCATAGGCCTGCCTAAATTTCATTTTTGGGATTCAACCCCCACTCCAATCTCCAGCCAGCCCTAGCCATGACCAGCTGAGCAACCTTTTTTTAGTTGCTCATCTGTTCTTCCTCTATATGATTTTTATTTTTATGATTATATATAGAGAAGGATTTGTTTATACTACTTGTAAGAATAAGTTAATCTTGTGTACTTTGATTACTTTTTCGTAGAATGATTTAACTATTAAATTAAATTTATCTAAAATACATGACGCTAAATATAATAAATTTTCTCGATGCATTTACCTATTCTTACATACGCGGTAGTAGGGTTCATTATAATAAATTTATGTAGAATTACTTGTTTGTGTTTAAGATTTAAAAATTCATTAAGAGAATTTGTTATATGTAACTGTTTTCATCTAAAATTTAGAGTCCCTCGTACACATCTCGCTTTAAATTAAAAAAAAAAAATCTAATGCTTTATTTGAAGATATATGAGTTCGTGAATAGAAACCTACTTATATTTAATTGACTTAATATTTAACATACATGTTTAATATGATAAAAATATATAATGTTATAGATAGCTCAAATTCTACAAGGATAATTATACTTGCAACAATTGTAAGTTGATCCTACCCAATACATATATATATATATATATATACACACACATGCACACGTACATGCACATACATATGAAATATAATCCTTTTCGGTTTCAATTGTCAACTTGAAACAAAAAAAAATAAATAGGTCATGGCCCATGGAAGTATACTAGAAGCTAGGGTGCCATCAACTGTTAGCGGTACTTAGTATGCATACAGTAGAGGTGCGCGCGAGGTCTTTCAATTATTCGGGCACATACTTTTATATATATATATATATGTGTGTGTGTGTGTGTGTGTGTAATATTTGTTCAAACTTAATGCACCAAATCATTGGAAAATTTTCTTGACCACGATGAGAAGGAGAAAATTTTGTAGTTTATTTAGAAGACTAAAGTTTAAGGGTCGTATTCCTTAAATTAAAGGCTTATATTCTATTTTGACTAGAATTTAAGTCATAAAGACTGAAATTTTTTATTCTTTAGCTTATGAAATTGAACCCAAGTAGGTTTAAGGTTGTTAGAAAGACTAAGGCTGGTTGAATTACTTTTCAAGATTCATATTTAACAGGCTTTTAATTTGAATTTGTATAAAATTAATTATATATTAGAGTGTTCAATTAATTAAATATAAATCAATTTCCTATCACTTCTTTAAAAGAAAACAAAAAATAAAAGAGTATAAAATAGCATAAGTTGAATGGAACAAAAGAAAGGCATAAATAATTGAAAGATTAATTTGAGGCAAAGGTATTAATTTACTGATACGCATTCCAAATGTCATTCCACCCAGAACTTTTGGGTAGGAATGCTACCTCAATAGGTCCACACCTTGTACCTCTTTAAAATAGGACTTTGAGTTGACCTTGACTTAGTGATATTTAATAAAACATAAAATATTGACTGACTGATATTTAGTGTGAAATAAAATATTTTGAAGTCTGTTACATAGTATAATCGTCTTTAAAATTATCGATGAGTAAAATAACTAGTACACTCCTTTAAAAAAAAAAAAAAGTGAATAAAATAGCATTATTTGTCCATTTTAGTGTCGACTGTAGATAATCAAAACTCGTTTTATAATTAATATGTATAGTTAACTCGCACGTAATAATATTAATATGTGATCTGAATACACCAATCATATAACTAAGTATTAAATAATCGCTACCTTAACACTAGTTGTGGAAAAAAAGAAAAACATAAATAATTGAAAGAATTTGAGGTGAAGGTGTAAACTTGGTAGTACTGATTCCAAAAGTCATTCCACCCTTCTGGGCCCGGACTGCTACCCAATGGGTTCACACCTCTGAACCACCCCCCACCCCAAGCAAGACTTTGGGTTGACCCTGGACCGACGATTGATGATATTTAGTAACTCCATTGGAAGAAAATATTTTATGGGTCACAGTCTCTAAAATTATAAAGGGTAAGTTATACTAAATTCCTTCAGATGTTCTTGATAATTTTATTAATATTTTATGAAAATTTTAAAATTATATAAATTTTTCTTATTTTTTTTAACAAACTATATTAATATTTCTTTCAGTCTAATTTTTTTAAAAAATGACAAAATTATTTATTTATTTTTATATTTTTTAATTTGACCATTTTTCTTAATTTTTTTAAAGCATTTTTTTCATTTGATATAAAATTAAATTTCAGATAAATAATTTATATTTTTTAGTTAAAGAAGATTCTAATTAATATTTATTTGAAAATGAAAAAAAGTAGTTAAAAAATTGGTGAAAATTTAAAAAAAATATAAAAGGGATAATATTGTCATTTAAAAAAAGGACTAGAGGGGAGGTAATTAGTAATTTCAAGAATTTTAGGAGAGATCAGTGTAATTATCAAAAACTTCAGGAACTGCTCAATATAATTTATCCAATTATAAAAATTGTCACACTCTTATAACATACTCATGTAATTCATTTTTTCTTAGTTGGTATGAAATTATTTTATATGAGTCTGTTTGGAAATTTTTCTAAATCAGGTCGATTAGTCTTGTTAAGTTATTTGATTTTTAGAAAAAATAATTTTTTTATCTGAATTTATTTAAGTTTTAAATATTATTTAGAAATATATGTGAACTATTATACTATTAAAACATATTTATCTAATAAAAAAAATTTAAAATCTATTCATTTATATTGTGCAGAACAATTCTATCATTCTTGTCTTTCCCAAGTCATGACTCAAGACCTATGCGTCTGGCTCAAGCCAAAAAAAAATTTCTTGTATTTATTTATTTTTATTAATACTGAGAAAAAAACTCTTAATCTCATCAAAAATATTATGCAAGCGAGTACTCAAGGATTATAAATAATCTTATTTTGTTTACGTTTTATATAAAAATAAATTTAAAGTTTTAATCAATATTTATTTTAAAAATTAAAATATATTTTTAAAAAAATAGTTAAAATTGAAAAAAAAAAATGTATAAAAAAACATGAAAGGGATAGTTGTCATTTAAAAAAAAAAAATTGATTAGAGAAAATATTTATAATTTGTCAATAAAAATAAAAAAATATCAGTATAATTTTAAAAATCTTATGAAAAGTTAATATAATTATCAAAAAATTTAGAAAAAACTAATGTAATTATTCAAAATATTTCTAAGAGCATTTTCAAGGATGAGACATTAGAATTTTTTTTCCTTCAATCCTTTTTTTGGCCAATTATTTTAGCCAGATGATTGACCTCAAACTATTATTAAGATACTGATCAAACCATTATATTATTAGACTCGTAACAATTACTTGATTTCATTATACTGCACACAATTTTATTACACAAACACCCCTTATAATTTAACTCATTTACTTGACCCTCTATAATGAAAAAATTATATTTGGTTGATAAATACAAAATATATTTTTTGACAGACTTTTAAACATTAGAGGTTAAATAAAATAGATGAAATTACGGAGAATTTTGGTATACTTTTTCTTTTAAAAAAATATTTCAGCTTAATATTTAGTATTATTTTTAAGACGATACTTAGTTTCAAAAGTATCTCAATTACAATCTGTCACATATATAATACATACGAGATTATACATAATATTAACACATATAATAAATATATATATATATATATATATACACGCGGACCAAAACACGAGTGAGGAAGTGACAGTAACATTTCTCTTATTTACAATGGCAGCATCCGTTCCTTTTCATCTCCCCTCGTGTGAAACCAAGACTCTCTGTTGACTCGGTAACTCCACGTCATTGTCAATGGCAGCATGACTTGTAATTACGTTTACTCTCATTACCTTTCACACACAACAACATACATAAGTATGACATTTCTTTGTGCCCTTCCCGGTAAAATAGGACACCATTTCTTTGTCTCTTCACAGACATAACTACCGCCGGAGTCGGACCAACGAACTGAAACATCCCAAATGTCGAAAATACTCTCAACGTTTAGAAGATTCCCTCTCCCTTTCACTGTCGTTTTTCTCACCCTGATACCCTTTCAAGTAAATCCACAATCTCCCGCCATCGAACGGACAATCTTACTGAACCTGAAACAACAGTGGGGCAACCCACCGTTCATCCAATCATGGAACTCCTCTTCCTCACCGTGCGAATGGCCAGAGATTCGATGCACCAACGGCAGGGTCACTGGAATTATTCTCCGCGACAAGAATATCACGGAGAAAATACCACCATCCATATGCGACCTCGAGAACCTTGCTTTGATCGACCTCGCCAACAATTACATCCCCGGTGAATTCCCAACAGCACTGTACAATTGCTCGAAGCTCGCGTACTTAGACCTCTCTCAAAACTACTTCCTCGGCCCAATTCCGGCTGTCATCGACGGGATTTCAACTCTTCGGTACATCAACCTCGGTGCCAACAACTTCAGCAGTGATATCCCACCGGCGATAGGCCGGTTGCCAGAGTTACAGACCTTGCATCTCTATCAAAATGAGTTCAACGGCACGTTTCCTGCTGAAATCGGCAATTTATCCAATCTTGAAGTTCTCGGTATGGCCTATAATGACTTCGTGCCGATGGCAATACCACCGGAGTTCGGAAAGTTAAAGAAGCTGAAGTTTATGTGGATGTCGGCGACAAATTTGATCAACGAAATACCAGAAAGTTTTTCCAATCTTTCCAGACTCGAACATTTGGATCTCGCGATGAATAATTTACATGGTGCAATTCCTCTCGGATTGTTCTCGTTGAAGAATTTGAGTAATGTGTATTTGTTCAAGAATCAATTGTCGGGTAATATTCCTCCGTTGAAACAATCATTCAATTTGACCCATATCGATCTTTCTATGAACAGTTTGAGCGGACCAATACCGGAAGATTTCGGCAAATTACAACAGTTGGAGCTTCTGAATTTGTTTTGGAATCAATTATCCGGCGAAATTCCAGCAAGTGTAGGCCTGATTCGAACTCTGAAAATTTTTCGGGTGTTCAACAATAGCTTGAGTGGAGTTTTGCCGCCCGAATTAGGCGTTCATTCGAAGCTCGAGGCTTTCGAGGTGTCCAGCAATCAATTTGCCGGCCAATTACCGGAAAATTTATGCGCCAGAGGGACTTTGTTCGGTGTGGTCGCTTACTCCAACAATCTAACTGGTACCGTGCCAAAATCGCTTGGAAATTGCTATACTTTGCTCACAGTTCAGCTTTATAGCAATAACTTCTCCGGCGAGATTCCTTCTGGTCTTTGGACATCCCTGAATTTGTCAAGCTTGATGCTGAGTGACAATTCCTTCTCCGGTGAACTTCAAAGTACAGTAGCATGGAATTTGTCACGGATTGAGATTAGCAACAACAAGTTTTCCGGTCAAATTCCCACCGGGATATCTTCTTGGAAGAGTTTGGTTGTCTTCAAGGCCAGCAATAATCTGTTTTCCGGCGAAATCCCATTGGAATTAACTGAACTTCCTCAGCTCATCACTCTGCTGCTTGATGGCAATCAACTTACTGGGAAATTGACATTGGAAATAATGTCTTGGAAGTCATTAACTGCCTTAAATCTCGCCAGAAATAAGTTCTATGGGCCAATTCCGGCAGTGATTGGTTCTTTACCTCACCTTCTTCAGCTAGACTTATCTAATAACCAGTTTTCTGGTCCTCTTCCACCTGAATTAGGCCATTTGAGGCTTACTTATCTTAACTTGTCCTCCAACCAACTCTCCGGAAAAATCCCTGATGAGTTTGATAACATGGCCTATGAAAACAGTTTCTTGAACAATTCCAATCTTTGTGCCGTTAGCCCACTTTCCAGCCTCCCACGTTGCTATGCCAAAAGCCATGGCTCTGCTAAAGTGTCGCCTGGTTTTATTGCCATGATTCCAGTACTGGTTTTCCTAGCTACTGTTGTATTTACCTTCTTTGTGATCAGGTACCACTGGAGGAAGAAGCTGGGTCGTGAACTTGCAACGTGGAAGTTGACCCCATTTCGGAGGTTGGATTTTACCGAAGAGAATATTTTGTCGAGTTTGACAGAAAATAATTTGATTGGAAGTGGAGGATCCGGAAAGGTGTATCGGATTTCTATTAACCATTCAGGTGAATGTGTTGCTGTTAAGAGGATTTGGAGCAACAGAAAATTAGGCCACAAGTTGGAGAAAGAATTTTTAGCTGAGGTTCAGATACTTGGCACAATTCGACATTCTAATATAGTGAAGTTGTTGTGTTGCATTTCCAATGAGAACTCGAAGCTGCTTGTGTATGAATACATGCCGAATCAGAGTCTTGATAGATGGATACATGGGAAGAAAAGAGCATCTTCATTGACTAGTTCGGTTCATGATGTTGTGTTGGATTGGCCTACAAGGTTGCAGATTGCCATTGGAGCTGCACAAGGCCTTTGTTACATGCACCATGACTGCTCTCCAGCAATCATTCATCGCGACGTGAAGTCCAGCAATATACTGCTGGACTCTGAATATAAGGCAACGATAGCAGATTTTGGCTTGGCCAAGATTTTAGTCAAGCACGGCGAGCCTAACACAATGTCTGCTGTTGCGGGTTCTTTTGGTTACATTGCACCGGGTGAGAACATTAAAGTATTTTTCAAGGTTTTCCCTGTTACAAACTGATTAATAGGTGATAAATTGTGTTGTTTCGATTTGCAGAGTATGCTTATACAACAAAAGTAAACGAGAAGAGCGATGTTTATAGCTTTGGAGTTGTACTCTTGGAACTGGTGACCGGAAGAGCAGCTGGTGATGGAGATGAGCATACAAGCCTGGCAGAATGGGCATGGCAGCACTTTGGAGAGGGAAATTTCATTGTTGATGCATTAGATGAGAGGATCAAAAAACCATGTTACTTGGAAGAAATGAGTAGTGTGTTCAAAATGGGGCTCATTTGTACTAGCAAATTGCCTTCTGAGAGGCCTTCCATGAAAGAGGTTTTGCAGATTCTGTGTCGGTACAGTCCTGTAGAGGGATGTGTAGGAAAGAAGGCGGGAAGCGAGTACGACATTGCTCCCCGCCTTGGCAGTGGCAATTATCTTTCCGGTTATAAGTGTAGTAGGAAGTTATCAGAGGAAGATGATGATAGTCTTTTTTGTAGTGTGTGATGTTGTGGGTAGCTATGAAAATCAAATCTTTGTCATCCATATTGAGCTGGGAGGAGGCAAGCTACTTTATTATGGTTTTAGTTACTAAAGAAAGTTATTATTATGATAATCGAATCCAATTATTAAGATTTTAGCTGTTGAATACTAGTTTCCATTGAAATATTCATACAAGACTTTTGACAAAGGAAAAGAAACCAAAGGCATGGTAATCTCATAACAAAGTACACTTCATAGTGAGTTCGTTCATTTCCAAGGATATCCAGGCAATCAAGAAAATTGTACTTTATTAAGCAAATGCACAAGAAAATGTTCTAGGGAAGAGAAAGAACCATTTGAATGGAACTTATTTCCTGCGTAAATAAATTAATCTAAGTCTCTTGCACTATAATTTCCCATTCACCATTCAACCAAAACCATATAAAGTCCCTAAAACCAGTTCATTCAAATTTATAATTTCAGTGACACATCAAACTGCTTGTACTTGGTGTATAGTGTGTGTGTGTGTGTGTGTGAGAGAGAGAGAGAGAGAGAGAGAGAGATATGCCATGACGAGAACTGTATTGCAGGAGCACACATGCACACATTACAACGATTTGGTCTACGAGACACAAGAGGCACAAGTGAAACGACTACAACGGTTTGAAGTAGGTTCCATTGCTCAAAAGAAATGAAGGCGGCAATCCTTACAACTGAAAGCACACACTTGACTCTTAGGAAAATTACAATCTGCTTCAATTAAGCAGTCCTGTCTATAACGGAAGAATACAAGATTCCCACACCCACAAGTAAAAAAGCTGCTCAAATAACAGGCTGCCAAGGCTGGAAACCACCGAGTAATATTGCTGGAAACCACCGAGTTATATTGCAGTTGTTACTTCAATTGCTCATAACTTTTTTTTTTTCACCTCTTATTTGTTACACATGCTCTCAAGCTTGAAAGAGACAGCATAATACACCCAGAGAACTGCACACTAGATGGCACAGTTATGGACAGTTCTCCCAATATTGCCTTGCTGCCCCCGTCTCCCAATCTGCAAGATAAAACAGATGTGCGCACCTGAAAGGCCATGGCAAAAGCCCTCATTTAATGCAGCTCCCACCCATAGTATTGTCCCTCTCCTCTCCTTCAGCATCAATTGATTCACCTCCCATATTTCATGCTGTTGATTCCAGACTCAACCTGCTAGGAAACCACACAAACAACCAAACAGGACAATATAAAGATAACATGAATCACATACAAAACTGAGGTTTAAAAACACATGCCTCGTCACCGGCTTCTGCACGGATTCAGAACTCGCCCCGTCCTGAGGTTCTCCAACTATCTCGAGTGCAATATTTGGCTGGACAATGCAAACCAAGGGAGCAATAAGAAGTTCGTTTGGTACCCAACAAGATAGTAATAACAAAAGGAATAAGTATAGGAAGATCATGTATCCAAGCCTCGGACACAAAACATGGTCAGGTTCTTAAGCACAGTAACTGGGGCTGTAGCTCGAATAGTGGTGCAGGGCCAACCACCATATAAGCACCAGTTAGGAGATTGTCTGTGCAAAAAATTAAAATTATCAAATAGTTATGGAAAACCTGGTTAGATAGAAGTTTCAACGGGGTAAAAAAGGGAAACAAATCAGCATTTAAGGAAATAAATAAGATCAGACAATGTTCCAAAATCATCTGATTATCCCAATCCTTCACCATAAGATCCCCCCTTACATAGAACACAGTAATCATACAGGCCAGGTCTTCTACTTGCAAGCCATGTAAAAGGCTTGACATGCTTGCTTAAGTCTAAGTACCCGTGTTCAGAATTTTTCCAAACAAAAATCTACAACGAGATCTTAGTATTCACAACCACCCTACTAAGAAGAAAGAGAATGGGACACCAAAAAATAAATAACAAAATAAGCAAAAGCAAAAAAAAAAAGTACGAAATAACGATATAAAAAAAATTTCTTTTAAAAAAAAAACATAAGCTTAGATTCACAACCTTTAATTCTTCAGCCAAGTTGTTTTCAAATACTCCGCTCCCATTTAAACACCCATTTCCCGAGATTGAGTCCAAATCTGCCACACACACATCACCCTGCAAGGATCCCTGGCTCTCACTATCTTCAAAACTTCCAGTATTCTCACTGCCATCTGCTAACCCAAAATCTTCAAACAGAGAAACTCACCTCGCACTTGAGGTTCTGAATGCTGGAATTCGATCCAAATACGCTTCTGGCATTTTCTGCCCCTGCAGTCTGCTTACATGGTTTGGCTAGCTCTCCATCCTCCTCATAAGCGTTCGTCTGATTCAGCACTCTTCTAGCATATCCTGTCTCAGCATAATCCCCATTACTTGATGCCAAATTTCCCACTTTGTCCCCATTTAGTCCTACCTGACAAGTATCCCCAGTCGTTACTTCACATGAAGCAAGTGACTCCTGGCTAGGAGGGGGTTCTGCCACAGTTTCACCTGGCTTTACCTCATTCCCAACTCTTAAGAAATTAGATGCACTTAAATATTTCTGTTCATTTAGGGCAATGGGTTTATGTTCATTAGTTTCACTCAGTCGCAGATCACCCCCCACGGACACCTCTTTCACTCTCCAATGGTCTACCAGATGACCTATCCTGAGAATTGCTATCCACATTCCTAGCCGCCAAACACTCTGACTTAACCCCCTCACCGATGCCTGCAGAAACAGAACCCATCCGTTGCGGGCTAATAGAGGCCTGCTTCTCTGGTTTGTCTGGCTTCGCATCCACCATTTCAGCATTATGTTTCCTCTTGTGCTGCCCTTCTGTAAACTGTGACCCACGGCCTTCCGCATCTACTTCAGGAGTTTTTTCAGCCTGCTGGCTTGTGTGCCTCAATGTTCGTGGCCGTTTATACCCATCAGGGAAAACATATGCAGGAATTTGCTTCCTACGAACATGAGAAACATAAATATCCATCCCCGGTTTCCAAAACATGTACATGTTTACCTCTTGCCTAAACTCATCAACTGTTCCACGTATATCAAATTGCTGGCCTTCTTGAACTATCACTCCCTGTTTCCTCTGCAAGCCCATGAAAAAAGCACAATGGGGGCATGGCTTGGACATGTCTACATATTCATTTGGGTAAGGATGACACTGCAACATTCCATATGTGTCCCGCTCTATCTGAAAAGCGATGAAGGAAAGTAAAGATGGTAAAACATATCATCTTTTATCATTATGTACTCCAGATCAATCATGTGCACGGATAATTAGATCAAATATTAACCAGAACAGCATAACTTTTACCTTCAGAGTAAGTTGTCTAAGCCGAGATTCCACCCAGCCTTTCCAAGCTAGCAAATCATCAGCATCTGCTGCAATTATGTCAATCTGCAGATAGTTCTTGTACGCCACAAAAAACTGATAAGGCCCAAACAGAGCACTCCACTGGGCCTTGTTCAGCTCAATCTCCTGGACGTACCCCAAAGGGGGAAAAAAAAGTAGTAGAAAAGGCATCAGCATTAGTAATCAAACAAAGGCAGCAACAGGAAAGGAGGAGGGGGGAGGGGCTCTTTTTGTCCTCACCTCGCATGTTCTGTTACCATGGTGGAATTGGTCCATCATTACCCGGAGAGTACTTGTAGAGACATTGTAGCTAGAGTTCATGCAAGGGTATGCCGGAGTTATAATTGGCATTTGATGGGTACGGTCCCGAGGGTTTTTTCTAGGATCCCACACTGTAAATCCAAGATCATCCTCTTCTATTGAGCATAGCATCACCGGGTTTGGCCAACGCCATTGTGTATAAACTCTAAAGAATCGGGAAACCAGCATACTAGGAACTGCATTGGGATAAAGCTGGCATACCCGAGCAACTAAAAGAGCCCAGTTCACACCACCAAGAAATCCAGTAACCTATTCATGTGGCGGAAAGGAAAAGAAAGAAAATGAGAAATGTAATCTGAAGGGAAAAGATAAAACAAAAAAAAGAAACCCCAAAGGATCCCATCTTACATTTGAATAAACACCACGTCTTTTAGCCCAAAACTTTAAGCATCTGAGCGTTGTGCAAAAGTGCTACAATTTTTAAAAGGGGTTAAATGGCTGTAAAATCAATTAGATTTTTAGATAAACCAAGCATAAAGCAGGTAGCATGTTTACCTCAGCATTTGGAACAAGTTTAAGAATTTGATCTGCAACCCTGCATCCATTAAGACTTCTAACAGTTTGCTCATCCACATTGTACAGAACAGACCCATTTGAGATGTCCAAGTCCTATTAACAAGTTGGTTCCACAATAATGATGACATAAAACTCAGAATAAGTAACAACAGGTGAAAAGTTTGTATCCATGAATTTCAGTTACCACAACATGGAAAATTCAAAAGCACATAGAATATGGAAATGCACAATTTTATTACTTTTATTATTATTATTATTTTTATTTTTATTTTTTTTGTTGGGTGTTGGGGGGGGGGGGGGGGGGGGGGGAGGGTTGTGTTTGGGATTAGACAATAAGAAAGCAGTTTAAATTAATTAACAATAAAAGGCTCGTATCATACTGGAATTACATTAAAAACGCGCATCAGAAGCAATGTATCAGTCTGTCTCCATCATTTGTTTATATCACATTCCATGCCAATCGTTCAAGCAATGTTTAGAACTACAAACTACTATTTGTTCATTTAGTCTGCCAAATATAACTTGTCATCAAAACAATTCAAAAGTTGCCGGCAAAGAAGCGAGCAGTTCAGAGATGCGAAATATGATTTAAGAATTAAGAGATGCATACCATATTGTTGGTAACAGCTTAAAAGCATTATGCACTCAATGCAGATTATTTTTATTAGAAAATTTAAAAAATAAAATGAAAACAAAAACTGAGGAAAAAGAAAAAAAATAAATCAAAACAGTGACCCAAAAACATTAAAGAAAACAACATATGCCAACACAAAATACCCATCAACGAGAATAAAGAGTTTGGTCAGGCAGAACAAAAATGGTAAATGGTTAGTATATAGTTCTGAAGAATATAATTTGAAGGTTCAGGAAATGTAAGACATTATA
Organism: Nyssa sinensis; assembly: GCA_008638375.1. Classification (NCBI taxonomy): domain Eukaryota; kingdom Viridiplantae; phylum Streptophyta; class Magnoliopsida; order Cornales; family Nyssaceae; genus Nyssa; species Nyssa sinensis. The sequence continues at coordinate 41,792,408 of CM018048.1, forward strand.
CTGATGGGAGCAGAAATTGACAGTTTACAATTCACAAATCCATGAAGGACCTCATCTTATTGGATAAAGCAATACAAAACTGCAAATAGTAGATGCTTGACAACAATAAACATACAGCATAGAATCAAATTGATGGGTCGTGCCATATTTCAAATATATATATATATATATATATGCAGCCAGTATTACCATGTGTACAACCACAGTTTAAATGGCCAATCTTTCAAAACCAACAAACTTTGACATGAAATGTATGAAAGCACATTCAATAGAATGGCCCAAAAAAACAACAAAAGGAAACAACTGAAAATGAGAAAAAGGAAAGGAACATGTAGCCGGTAGTGAACAGATGCTATGCTTTTTGTATATTATCCTACCCATGCAAGATGTGTACTAAGTTCCCAATGGCGCAAGCTCTCATTACTAAAGAAATGGAGGCAACAGAGCAATTTTCATTTATGCTTGAACAGAAGTTCTTGTGTTAAAATGGTCGTTTAGCGTTTAAATATAGATATACAACTGTGCTGAAATTTAAATAAAGGAAACAAGCAAAGAATACAAACCCAAACGACAGTCTGACACACTTACTTGTGGGACAACCAAAAGAGATATACTTGCATAAAGGAGATCGATTGATATTCCCTGAAACTTAAATTTCATTACTGGGACATGAGCATCTGGAACCGGTTGAAGTTCAGTAACTTCTTCCATTTCAGCCAGAATATCATGCAAAATAATAAAGAAGTCTTCCTGTGGGAGGAAAAAAAAACTCATAAGTAAACCTTCAAACATAATGCTTCTGGATTCACCAAAATTAATCAAAAAGAATCAGCTGATATTATAATGCACCTCTCGATTCACATAAGACGGACCAACACATAACGTATCCATGTCAGCCCCAGGCCCGTGTACCTGTCAACAGCATAATTCGTTGCCAAATATCCTCTTATTAAGACAGGAATTCATCACTGATAATACATGAAATTTGGGAATAAAATGATATTAACATTACAGTAATCTTCAGAGACGCGGGGAAAAAAAAATTCTTGCATAGTTTTTGTTTGCTATGCAAGTGCTATATGGCTTACTCTTCTCTGAAGTATCTCGAAATTCCATGTCAACATTACATCCATCAAGCAAAATTTCAATTCCTACTCCATCTCCGATATATCATTTTCTTCTTTAAAAAAATCTTGCATAGTGATTCCTCTCAACCACCAAAACTCTGCCAAATTTGATCATTGCCAATGACTTCCACATTCAAATATTTATATACCATGAGGACAAACAGGAATTGGCAACCGAAAATGGTGTTGCATTCTGGCTCCCAACTTGATATGCATGTTTATAATTTATACAAGACAACATCTTGAACGATCCTCCACCAGAATATGAAATGCAAAATTTTATAATGCCTTGTCCGCGGAGCTCACATGAGATGTACAACTTAAACTCCAAAACCATTTGTAAGCTCCACCCAATAAATAACTAGAATGAAAATGCAAAGCAATAGGAAGTGCTCTCATACCATATAGAGAAAGGACATGTTGTGAACTCATACTTACCCCCAGCCGATATGACCCAAAAGTAAATATGACAGCATTTGCATCTTCCACCATTTGATCAGTGTACCCTCTCTGGCGGGTTAATTGCTTCACCCAACATTTTACAATCTGCAAAACAATATTATCTTGGTCATATTTACCCAAAAATAAATAATTCTCTTCGTCACGACTATTTGATTTATAAGAGAATGATGCACCCACTGAAATAGGATTATAGAACACATCAATATCAACTTAATACAAAAACAACTACCGAATCAACCAGAGAAGTAAAACATATAGTATGTAAACAAGCTAATATATTTACTGTGGAAATAGAGATGAAGGCAAAAGCACACCAAAGTCAGCAAAGTTTCATACCGTGTGTGCATAGCACAACAACAAAACAGGGCCTCAATCAATTTCTTCCCAATAATTTTTTGAAAAAACAAATCATTGAAGAAGCCTGTGATAGCATAATAGAAGATTATTTTAAAAGGGTTATAAAGACAAGACCATCCATCTGCCTGATGTAGCTAGAGATGCATGGGATTGCATTGCTAGTTGTAAAGGTGTTAAAGAGACATCATTGGCTTGGATACTGTGTCAAAATTGGAGTTTGTTAGATCATTGTAAGTGCCTTGTCTTTTAATGGAGACACCTGAATTCTGTGCTGCGTTGGTGAGATTTGTTGTATTACAGGATACTGGCTTGTTTCAAGTAAGTCAAGATTTGGGTTTTCTATTTGCTAATTTTGATTTCAGCTTGGCACATTGAGGGGGTATAACTCCTCAGGTAGCCTACTTTGGCTGTGTTTCCCATCTTTACAGAATTTGTGCTGTGTTGGCGAGATTTGTTGTATTACAGGATATTGGTTTGTTTCAAGTTAGTCAAGATTTGGGTTTTCTATTTGCTAATTTTGATTTCAGCTTGGTGCATTGAGGGGGTATAACTCCTCAGGAAGCCTGCTTTGGCTGTGTTTTCCATCTTTACAGAATTTGTGCTAATAAAGTTTTCTTAACCCAACCTCCCCCCACCCCCCACCCCCAACAAAAAAATAATAATAATAACAAGAAAGAAAGCCTGCGTGCCACATGCGGACCAGAGAATAGGATCCCAACTTGATGCAAATCAAAGAGTAAAATTATAGCCCAACTTTTTCTTTCTTTATAAGTAAAATAATTCATTCAAAAAACGCCTAAAGGGCTCCCATGTACACGAAAGTATATAAGAGACTTCATGTACAACTCAAAAATCCTAATAAGCATACCATACAGCTTGCTCAAACACAAGTCGTCATTACATCATACACATATCACTCATGAACTTAACAAAAGAATCTACTAATACAGTGTAGTTTTGTAAAATTCAAAATAAAGAGTATTTAATTAGAACCCTTTCAACTCGTTCATTGACCTGTCTTCCCTTCAAAAGTACACTGGACCTGTCTTCCCTTCAAAAGTCCACTGGTTCATCTCTCTCCAAACACACCATAAGAGGCAAAGAGGGGTTCTACACCACACTTGGCGCCCCTTGTGGCACTCCAACTGCCTCTCTAGCTCGTCAAAAACTCAAAACTATCGCCGGAAAATTCAAACTATCTCCAACTTCCAATTTAATTGAGAACAATATGATGCAACTCTAGCCCTTAGTGTGATGCCAATGAAAACTTAAGTCAAGGTCTATATATAACTATGTAATACTTCCAATTTAATTGACAACATGATGCAACTCTAGCTCTTAGTGTGATGCCAATGGAAACTTACACATAATTTTCTACACTTTAATATCCATTAGCAACCATAACCAAAAATTGCTTTAAACATCCTATTCTACAAGCCCCACCCCTTGTTCACATCATTCATTTAACCCTAGCAGCCAAACATACATAACATCCCTTAATTCTTTAATTTACTGTTCATAAAATACTATTAACAACACCTAAACAGCCCTTATTTCATCCCAACCCTTAATCTACCAACCCCAGATCAAACCTAACACTCTCCTCTACCTCTAAACTTTCAACTCTACACCTAAACACTGCAATCAGCTGCTGCATACAATTTATTGAAAATCCTGCAACCAAACAGCCCCAAAACCTCCCTTTCCTTGCCTAATTTAAGCTTCAAACTCTTAACCTTATGTTGTAACTTTAATATACCCTAGAACCCTATATCCCACCAACTTTTGGCCACAAATTCAACAAGAAGCAGTCCTAGAAAACTCGCCTTCTCTATTACCCACAACAATTTTTGGTGTTATAATTGTAGGAAAGTGTACTCCCACAAACATCCTACATCAGGTCTTAGAAGCGAATGTGTGTGTACATTCAAGAGCTAAAAGCAATGAACTAGAAGGTATATGGAAAATTATTATCAAGAAGGCATAAGATTATATCCATTGAATATTGACTTGAGGTGGAGGACGCAGATCCTATCCATTGGGTTCCTCTTATGTTGTGGAAAGGATAGATTTTAGCTTGAGGTAGAGGAAGTGGATTGAGACCATCATTCAACAGTGAAATTGTCCACTCGCATTCCAGCTAAATTCATTGGTAGAATGTAATCCCTATCCCTTCCTCTTACTCAACACAGTGATGCAACCCTTTAGAAGAACGGTGTTGCTGGCAGCAAAAAAGAAACCTGTTGAAAGTGGAGGACCTTTAATAGGGGGTTGTTCCATTTGCAAACTTCATCAAGTGGCAAGTTGTTCCTCTGTCTTATGTGGGAGTGAAATAATGCACTTTCAAGGACATGGAATTGTCTAGACTGAAAAAGTCCTGTTGGATATGTTTCATTTTTGAATTTCTAAAGCTTCCCAAATTCTATTGTTATAAGTGATTTGAATTGTATATATACGCCTAGTTGGTGCCCGTATACTATGCTTGTACATAGAGTACACCCCTCTAACACCCCTGTTTAGTACTTATTCAAAAAATACCTGTTGAAAGATTAAGGCTGTTGTGGTTAAATAATCCCCTCTCAGCTTAGTGACTTGAATATAACACCACTGTTTTCCGTGGGATAGAAAAAAAGCAGCTGAGGCACTTGATGTACGTACCTTTGCACTTTGAAGTGCATCAAGCTTGACAGAGAATTTGGAAAAGAGTTTATCGAGCTTGATAAAGGAGATGATGGAAGTGGCCAATCAGGAGAACATTTTTGGATGTTAGCCTGTAACATACTGGTGCTTCCATTGGCCTCTCTTCCTTAAAGCAATAGCGCTGAAAGAGTTGATTGTAAAGTTCTTTAAGAGGCTAGCTAGAAGAGGTGGTATCACCCAAAAGAGAGTGGACACACAATTATCAAAAGCACCCTCTCAAGCCTCCCAATGTACTTTCCACCCCCAATTCTAGCATCATTGGAGAATAAGCTTGAGAAGTTTCAAAAGGACTTTCTTTGCATAGGCGCAAGGGGTGCGTGGAAATGAGTTCAAATACAATTTAGTGGTTAGGAAAGTGGTGTGTTCCCAATTAAAAAGGGGGATTCAGCATTAGATATTTCAGGATTTTTTTTTTTAATAAGTAGAGATCTCAGGCCTTTTTTTGTTTTGATAAGTAAGATCTCGGGCTTTTTAACCAAGCCCTTGTAGGGAAATGGCTGTGAAGAAGGTTTCTATTCTTATGAGTTGGGTCCCTAGAAGAGAAATAGAACAATTGAATGAGTCATCTAAAGATACAATGTTTATTGTAAGAAAAGGGAAAATGGAGGTATGGTCCATGCTTTATGCTGTCTTCAGGGTGTGTTGGGTTATGCCTAGAATGGTGAAAGATCTTATGGCTAGTTGGGTGGCAGCTTGCCTTAAAAAGAGTATTAGGCAATCATGGAGAGTGGCTCCTCCATGTGTGATGTGGAGTCTTTGGTTAAGTGCCCATAAATTGAAAAAAAAAGAATTTTGTATACTTTTCATTCTTGAATTTCAGGGAAATATCCTGTTCTTCTTCATTCTTTTGTTGATTATAAGGGAGAGTAGCTCTTGTTGTTTTTGGTTGTACATGGGTTGCGCCCCACCTTTGGTGCCTTTGTTTATTATACATGATTCATTAACTATCAAAAATCAAAGAGAAAAAGGGCGGGGGGGTGAAATTATGACATGATCACAGAAGTGGGCTATTACCCCTTTTTTTTTTATTAGTAAAGGTGAATTTCATTAATGAGCCCGAGAAGAGAAAGTACAAAAAAAGGGCATCTTACATCAATTACTTAAAACCCTTTCCCCCAACACCCCCCCCCCCCCCCCCCAAAAAAAAAAAAAAAAAAACAAACGATTGAATCTATACAATGAGGATATGATTCCATACCCCAAAAGTGCACTTATTTTTTTTATCAGTAATGTAAGCTTGTATTACTATTGCCCGAGAAAGGAATAAACATTTACAAAAACCACGGACTGGCTTACAAAAATTTAGAGCCTAAAGTCTCCTAAAAAATCTAAAAAAGCAGTGGTATACATGGTACTCGCTTGCTTCACACAAAATACATTAATTTCAAAAAAGAATCTTTCAAGCAGATGAAATTTCTCTCCTACCCTTCGAACAATCTTGTAGTTCTCTCTTTCCATAGAAACCACAATAAGCAGATAGGTGTTATTTTCCATATCTTTTTGGCTTCTTTCCTCACTCGGCAGCATCTCCAACTCAACAACAGCTCCCTGAAGGTTGCTGGCATTACCCAGTTCCACCCAAAAAGCAATTTCAGCATATTCCAGAACTCATGAGATATGTCATAGTGAAGAAATAAATGATCTACCAACTCCTCTTCCCTCTTGCACATACCACACCTATTAGCAATCTGAATGCCTCTTTTCTTCAAGTTATCCCTGGTTAAAACCCCATTCCATACTGCTGTCCAAGTGAAGAATGCAGCTTCTGTTGAAGCCTTCATTTTCCAGACTTCCTTCCATGGATATTCAACTTCGTTTGTTTTACTTAAAGCTCTATTAAAAGATTTCGCTGAGAACTGTCGTTTCCCAGAGAATTTTGTCCTCCTTCCCCCTCTCCACCATGCAGCTTGCTAATGATTATAAGAGCTCTCCGAAATCTTCACATTCCGAGTCTCTAAAATTCCTTCTGAACCTAGGCTCCATACAGCTTCTCCTCCTCCCTTCTTTGTTGGAAGCAATTTTGTACAGGTGGGGAAATCTCTCTTTGAATGGCAATTGACCACACCACAAATCACTCCAAAATCTCACCCTAGTTCCTTCACCAACTTCAAATCTTGTACATTGTGCAAATTCTTCACCTCCTTTCCTTATTGATTTCCAAACCCCACGTCCATATAATTCTACCACCTCCCTTGATACCCAACCTCCCTTTTCCTGCCCATATTTAATTGCAATCACCTCTCTCCATAAAGTTTCCCTTTCCTCCAAAAACCTCCACAAACATTTTCCCATGAGAGCCTTGTTGAAAGTTTTAAAATCTTTAATACCCATGACCACCCAATCCTTCCATGCTTATCGGATGGTTTGTTTTTTCCCATTTAACAAGATGAAATCTCTTCTCTCCCTCCCATCCCATAAGAAGTCTTGTTGGATTTTAATATCCTATGTTATCCTATTGTTTCTTTCACACCACATGCTCCAAAAGATGCAATGAGGAACTAGCTGCCACACTTCCTTAACATTGCAAGCAAGTGGGTCCCATGCCACATCTTCACCAAGTCTACAAAAACCAAAGGCATCACCTAAAAGTGCCCAAGAAGCGAAAGAACAATATGACAAACATCCCTAGCAATCGAATAATAAACAAACAAGTCATTAATGAATTCCTACCCTTCCATACACATTACACATCTATTAGCCAATAAAATCTCTCTCTTTTGTAAGTTATCCAAAGTCATGAAGCCCCCCTCCATAATACGGACCAAGCCAAAAAAAAAGGGCCAACTTTGAAGGAGCATTGGGGTGCCAAATATCTCTCTGAGGGTAATCCTCCACACCTTTCTTCGCCAGGTGGAAGTAAAAATCCTTCACCGAAAACTCTCCTTTGGTACCCAACCTCCACCATAGAGAATCCTCTTTACCTTTGCCCAACAAAATATTATGATTTAGTGTCATCAAGGCAACGGCTTCCTCCAATTTCCAATCATTCAAGTCTCTTCAAAAGCAAGGAGCCCATACATAACCATTCTCATTGAAGATAACAAATTCCTTCACCAATGCCTCAAGGTTAGAGAATATTTGAAAGAGCTGCAAAAATTGGTACTCCAAAGGATAGTCCCCACACCACCAATCTCTCTAAAACTTGATCCTTCCTCCATTCCCCACCACAAACGAAGTGCGTCTATAGAAGTCATCCATTCCCATTCTAATGGCTTTCCAAAGACCTACCCCTTTAGAACCTTCTACCATCTTGGAACACCATCTCCCCTCATTACAACTCACTTTAGCTTCTATGGTAGCTCTCTGTTTAGCAGTAGATTCCTTTGCAGAGCACCAAAGCCATTTGCCAAGGAGAGCTTTGTTAAAAACCCTCAAGTTTTTCACCCTCAAACCACCACCCTTCAAGTGGAATCTCACATTTTCCCACTTATCTAGATTCAAACCTCTATCCCCCTTCATTTCTTCCCCAAAGAAACTCCATTTGGAGCTTGTCAAGAAGGTTAGCTACAGATGCCGAAATTAGAAAAAGTGACATGTAGTCTGTGGGAAGGCTTCCCAAAGTACTTATGATTAAAGTAATCTTTCCCCCTATGAGCAAATATTGCTTCTACCATCCCACTAGCCTTTTTAGAAATCTTTCCACCACTAGGTCCCAAGTGACTTTAAACTTCGGGGAAGCTCCAAGGGGCAACCCCAAATAGACCAACAAAAGGCTCCCCACCCTGCACCCCATATTCCAAGCTAGCTCCTCCACTCCATCCACATTGCCAACCAAAATGAGTTTGCTTCTCCCCAAATTAATTTTAAGCCTCGGATACCACTTCAAAACACAAAAGCACACATCTAAGCTAACGAAGATGCACCTCCTTCGCCTCGCAAAAATATAGCAAATCACCTTAGGATTTCCAAGGTAGTGGTGGTTTGGAATCAAAGGTCAGGCAAATAATGCAAAATTGAGAGTTTGAGGAAGTCAATGCTTTCTTTGCAGTGATTTATGCTTGTTCTGTAGTGGTTGGCAAAAGAATCTTTGAGAAGTGGGTTCAAAAAGTGGTAAGTTAATGTGTCGTCCTATTACAAGGAGTTGATGGGGAGGAGCCTTTCAATTTTCATTAGAATCCATTCTACAAAACAAGCCCCATCCAAGTTATTCTTTAGTTGGACCATTGAGTTAGAGACAACTGAGAGAGGATTTTGATTACTACTAACTTGATCATGAAGGGTAAATTTCTCCCTAATTGGTGTTGTGAGGGAGATAAAGGAACAATAATCATTAGTTCATCCATTGTTTGGTGGCTAGAGAGCTATACAATCTCATTCTCTTTCTTGCGATTTAGATCATGCCTAGCTCAACATTAGAGGTTTTGGATGGTTGGAGGCAATCCAAAGTCAAAAGGATAGTCAAAAAGGTAGGGTGCATTTGGAAAGAAAGGTGTATAGGTTTCTTTGAAGATGCGGAAATACCTCCTCGAAATTAAAATCTTTATTATTAAGTTCTTGTATTTTTTGGATTACAAAGCAACTTTGGTTTATGCATTTCATAGCTATGTTGGATGATAAGCAATTACAATTTTAGTACAAATTGATTCTTGGCAATGTATATATCGTATGTGTGTGAAGTGCAATCCTTTTGGCGCCCTTTGGTGGATCTTTATCATAAGAAAAGGGTGTTCCTCAAGTGTCAATGCAAACAACTGCAGGACTAAGCACTTTGGTTTTGTACAAAACTCCTCCTATTAGGGCGGTTTTTTAATTTCTTTCTTGGGAACTCAGGGTAAACAAAATGAGTGACATATTTAGAGATTATGCAAGCAGGTTCTATTACCCATTTGAAGATCACCGGTCAATGAGATACAATTAAAGCAAAGCTTCTTTATTTATGTTTTTTTGATAAGTCTATCAAAGCAAAGATCTTAAACTTTGCTTAAGTGTGGCTGAAAGTCTTAAAGAGACAATCTCTTTGGGAGTGAACAATCTCTTGGTGGAAGGGGGAACCATAAGCTATTTAAGGTCAGGAAAAAGAAGAATGAAAGGAATATTTGGCGCTACGATCATTTGATGAGGCAATGTGTAGGTTGTTATGCATGTTTCTTTTCCTTGAGTCTCTAAAAAAGGAAAAGAAATAATTCCCTTAGATAAAATGAGGGGTCATCACTACCCCCTGTCTGAATGGGTATTTATTTACTGTGTTTTCTAGATGGTGGTAGATCTTCTGATCTACCTTTCCTCGTAACTCCTTTCAAAAAAAAATTAAAAAAATTCATTTCCTTAAATAAAATAAATCCTATATCACCATTGAAAGCCAAGTGACCCTCCTACCATTGTGAGAGCTAACAACAATAATTTGCCACTTCTTAAGAATAACTATTATTACGAAAATTGTCCTATTTTTTAATAAACTTCACTCTCAAATGTTCTATTTTTTAAAAAATTTCACTCTCAAAAAAAATAGTAACTACTTGCATATGCATATTGCTAGACGATTTAAGAGCTAAATTATAACCAGCATTTTATTAAGGTCGTTTCTTCAAGGATACAATGTTTATCCTAAACAAATATTTGCAGCAATGTTTGTCGCATTTCCCACAAATCATAAGTTCATAATTAATGTGGAGTTTCCATTATAGCCTTAACTAAATGTTCAAATTGATGATACAAATGTATGCATCCACATGAAAACATAATTTTTTTTCTACTTTCTACCATCATCTCATGCATTATTAAAATATAGGCGTACAATTCATTAGACACATAAACTACAAGCCTTCACTGACAATGACAATTACTCAAACAACAGATTCCAAAAGCAACTCTTGACATGGGTGGTTTAAAACACCTCTTGCATGTAGGTCCTCACCTCCATCATGTAAATTAAAGGTGTATAACATTCTGTTCAATCAACTACTAAACCAAATAAACGAGCTAATTACCTGGTCAATGCACAGAAGAACATCTTCTCTCTTTGCAGTCTCTTCCTTGCTCTCGTAAAGCCCCGAATTGATCAAAACCTTCCAGTAATTATAATAAAGTAATCATAAAAACTTCAGCTTTGCATAAAAAATACTAGTTTATTTCCAACAAATTGAAGAAATGTCTACCTTTTCCAATTCCACATTTCGTTGAAGGTCTGCCTCAGTTGGCCCAGCAAGCGATATCGGCTTAGTAACGCCATACTTCTTGGTTGCAGCTGGTTGTGGTGGTGATCGCGAAGAACCACTTACACTCTCAGAACCCATCATCTCAGTACCATAAAACCCTTGGTAGAAACCTAACGAACACAAGCGTACACTTTAACCTAAATTTGACAGACACCCAAAACTGGACGACAAATATTGAGTCCAACATGCAATCCAATCTCGACGAAAATTGTGATATGATGATTGTTTGTCAGTGTGTAAAACAATAAGATTGCAATCGAACAAAGAAACTGAAAACACCGACAAGATAGAGACTTCCTGGAATAATTTGACGAAGACAACTGACCAAAACCCAAACCCTATCGAACTGAATCTAAAAAGAAAGGTTTTGTTGAATAATTTGACGAAGAAAACTGATCAAAACTCAAACCCTATGGAAGAGTTTTAGATATTACATAGTATACACACATGACTACATATATAAATATAAAGAAATATGAGATGTGAGAGATCGGAGCCAGATTCAACCGGTCCAGCGAGAGGTGATTGAAAGAGCTGAGAGAAGAGGGAGCGCGAAATATCACAAACCGGATCCATTCGGGCGGTTTTAGGGGTGACGGTGCTTGCCCGGAGTCTTTGGGATTAAAGTGGATCAAAGTTTCCACGTTACATCCAGCTGTTTTTGTCTCTTCCTTGATATTTCGTTTTTGCATATTTATTATTTATTATTTGGGTTTTTTCAAACATGCCTTGAAATGTTGGAGGGTGACGAGAAATTAAGGTAAAATGGTATTAAAATTTTGGGTAAATTAGGCTTACTATTTATGGGATTTTTGGTCATCAAAAAAAAATTATGGACTTTTTTATAATTGCATATACTCCAACTCAAATTCTCTAAAATTCTCTCAACTCCCTCACCGAATTCCTTACAATCCCTCGTCAAATTCTCTCAAAACATCATGTGTTTATCGGAAGAGATTTGCCCTATTGACAATATTGGCTGCATCCGCTACTGTCACAACTCGTGACCCGACCTTATGCGGATTACGGGAAAGCAACCGTCACCCTTCAGTCTGGGGGCCGGCAGGTAGACCAGAAGCGACGATGCCGAACGGCAGTGCGGCCTTGAATATATTTTGCGAAAGCGTAAAAACTTTTTTTTTTTCTTTCCCTACATTCACCTGAAACTGCCACTCACAAAACGGTACAATTAACAGGCATACAGAACTTACTAAATTTTTAATAGTTAAACTTATTACATGGTCATTATCCTTAGAGACTTAATTACATAATTTGTCTAAAATAGAATGCTACAAAAGGTTGACCAACTATTAGTCCTGATATTCCCAAAAATTGCTAATTTAAGTGCGGAGCTCCCAACGCCCTTCCTTAGTACGGGCAAGGCTCCCAATCATCTTCGTTACCTAAAAGAATCATGGGTAACAAATCTATGTGAGCTTTATGAAAAGCTCGTGAGTAATTCCAGTACCTTGTCATGGGTTTTCAATTGGTAGTGGGTTAGGTATAAGAGAGTTCATAAAATAGTCACTACCAATTGCTCGTACACTTCAGATACAGAATACAGGAATCTTAAAACAGATAACACGAAGTATTTAAGGCATTCAGGCTAGGCACTTATTTCATCAAATACAGGATACAGAAATCTTCAAAACATGAAATACGATGCATTCAAGGCATTCAAGGCATTCGAGTAAACAGTTATTTCACGAATACAGAGTACAGGAATCTTCAAAAATGTGTATTACGAAGCATTTAAAGCATTCAAGTAAAACATTTAATAAACAGTAGAAACTTGTAAACATGTACAAGATGGTCATTTGGTGACCAAGGAAAAATTTAATCCTTTTCTTATAACCAAGAGGATATGAATCATTTACATATACACAAGAGGATAAAATTATTTTCTTATTAATAGGAGGATAAAATTCTTTTTTTATAAACAAGAGGGTATGACCTTTTTTCATTTTAAAAGCGGGGCTAGTTTAAAAAACCATTTTCATATAAATAGGGGTTTGACAACCTTCTACCATTTTTTGTCATACTTACTTTCACTTTTTAACAGAAGAATCTGTTTCGAACTGAACCCTAAGCTTAATAAATCAATAGAGATATCTTATGCCTGGGGGATAAACTTTCTACCGGACATTTACAGGATTTTGAGTCCCAAAGGGCCTTAATAGCTCATAGTGCTTATGCACAATTATCTTGCATTACCAGTTCACAAACAGGAAACATTTGAAACATTTCTTTTCAAATAGATGCTTTTCAAGGGTATTAAAATAGAACTTTCAGAAATACTTTAACAAAACCTTCAGAATACTTGAAACATAAAATTCAAGAACATTAAGACATAACTTTCAGAATACTTAAAATAGAACGGCCAGGAACATTTGAAGCATAACTTCCAGAACACTTAATCACATCGTTCAAGAATATTTAAAACATGACTAGGATGAAAAATATTTACGTTTAGAGAGGCATTTAATACAAATTTTGAACTTAAAACACTTCAGGAATCATGAAGTTAAAACCTCTACTTCAAAGTACAGGATTACTCACTTTGATTCTCGGGGTTGGAGTTACTGGTGTGCCTTTCCCTTTCCCTTGTAGTTCCTAAAAATAATTTATGAAGAATCTAATTAATTCTACATTTAACTTAAATCTCCACCTATTTGGTATTCTTAATTTATTCTTAAACCGAGTGAATCCTAATTTTCTAGGATAGACCTTATTTCCTTTAAATCGGACTATTCGTAATCAAGTCAGACTCTTAAGAGTAATTTAATAAAGTTGTATTTTTATGTGTCTTATTTTTTAATACTTAATTTGATAATATGGACTCACCGTTGGGTTCGAAACATCAAAAAAAATCAATTTAGACCCTCTCGGACTTTCATTTGGCTTGGGACATCATTAAGGGTAAAATGGTAATTTTTACATTTTACGTGTCTTAATTTTTTAAAATTTTATCTCATAAAATGGGCCTCACCATTGAGTCCAGAACATCGAAAAAATTCAAAATATACTACCCTTTTGTTTTATTTGGGTAATGGAACATTTTACTTTAATTAAATTAATTATTTAATTGAATATTATATATATATATATATATATATATTCTGTCATTATTTTGACACAAGTGCCATGGTGGGATAATGGCACACGTGTAGGGTTTAGAATCTTCACGTGTGTGAGGTCTCTGTTTCGAGTTTAGGGAGCTGCGACTCCTTTTTATTTTTCTAATTTTAAGTTGGTCAAACAACGGACAAGGCGTAAAACAGGGATAGGATATCCCCAAGCCGTGTAGGTTTATTAGATTAAGGTTCTATTCGTGTAGCCAAACAAACCCAATCCCTTTTTAAATTAAAACCTAAAACCCTAAATGACGCTGCCCCACTTACCCATTTCTGCGACTGGGCAAATTCCGACCCGAACCCGAAACTCGACCCGACTAACCTAACCCGTTACTGTTCATCTTTTCCATCGAAGTGGCTACTGTAGCCTTAATTTTCAGAGATCTCCCATATCTATTTCGTGACGTTTCAAGTAGCGTTTCGACCTCCGGTTTGTTCCTATGGCTTCCTAGGACTCCAAGGGAAATTTTGACGTTGGTCTTGGGGTTCGAATTGGGCTATACGGTTCAATTGAGTTTTGACACTCGTGAATATAACAAGCTCAGTTTGAGTTTGTTTTTTTACCAAAATCGATGGGGTTGGGACTCATTGTGGTCCTAACAACATGGGGATTTAGTCCCCGTTCTAAGAATCAGGGTTTTGGTGTGGATTTGTGAAAGTTGGTTTTAAAACTGCAACCTGCAAGTTGAGGTTTGGGGGTCTTTTTTAAGGCTTTTTGGTCGCGGAATAGGGTTTTTGTGACCCTTGTAGTTTCTAAATCAGGCCTCAAGTGGTAAAAATTGGTTTCCCTTTGGTCAATTTAGACCTACCTTCAAGGTGGTCTAACAATGGCGGATGAGGGTCTGGGTGACTGTTTTTGGGTATTTTGACTTGTCTTTTCTCATTTTATTTACGCAATACACATATATACCATCTTATGCACGTGTAAACAAGGCATTGCCTTTAATAATGAGTTCCTACTTGGAATTTTTAGAGAGAGGAAATCTAGGTTTTTAAGGTTTTTACCTCCTATAGTAAGCTTCTTCTCCCTCTATTTGGTTGGTTCGGATCCTTTTAAGCTCCTTGTGCTTAATCAGTGCTTGCATGCAAGCTCTTTCTTCTTCTCCCTCTCTTCTTCTCCTTCCTTCTCTCTCTACCCACACACATAGACATGCACACATTTCTGATTTGTCTCTTAACCCACGCAATATCACATATAGCATATAAACACACACACACACCAATCATCTTTTCTTACAAGCAAAATTTCACATGAATTGCTCTAATCACAACATACCCCTTTACTTTTGTCACATTGAGCATAACTCTAATCACACTCACACACACAATCAGAAGAAACACTTACAATCTCAGTAGATGATTTTGCTGTTGATTGGGAGCAAATCCTTGCAAATAGTCAAAATAAAGAACCTGTGAACACAGAGATCACCGTTTTGAGACCTGTCACAGTGGAGACAACTAGAGATGTGGTTAGGGTCTGAAGGGTTTGAGATATTTATATAATAAGCGGTAGTTTTGTCTTTATGTTTAATTTCACTTAAATTTAATACCCAAGTCAATCAATGCCACCCCCTCTAGATTTCTATAATCCCTAATATCTGAATCTCATTTAGTCTCCCGTAATACCCGAGTCAATTAATACTGTCGTCTCTAGATTTTTATAATAATCCCTATTGTCTGAATCTCATTTACTCTCGTGATTCAAACGAGGCCTTCCTGTAATTTTCTTATTCAATTTGAATAAGGAGGTTTCAAACCTAACCACACCTTGTTACCAATCATTCCCAAATGCTTTACCTATTTTGCTACAAGTTCATAAATATTTCTTTATTTTAAAATCTACAAAAAAAAAATCATTAATTACCCATTTTTGCGTTCAATTTTTGTTAACTGGTTCATTTTTAATGAAAATTTGTTATAATGGGCCCAAAAGACATTTTTTTCAAAAATAAGCTCGAAAGATATAACTATAATCAAGTCACTAATATTCAATAATGGTGGGATGTAATATCCCAACCTTTTATTGTGAAACTTTACTTATTAAACTAGTTTAAGCTGTGAAATTAATAAGCTCATTTGGACATGTAAATAGATTCAAATTTTAAGAGTCAATTTGACAAAAAGAACCCGGAATATGGAGTCCACATGAGTTTTTTTAATGCATGTCTTAAATATCATAGTCAATTTTAAAATTTAAAAAGAATTTAAAAAGGTTATTTCAATGATATTATATCATTTGACTCGTCAAAAAATAGCAATATTATTTTTAATACTATATTTAGCATTGAAAATAGTTAGAACTATTTTAATGAAATTTTTTTTTACCAAATCCTTGTCGTTTGGGTTTGATTTAATATGACTGACTCACTGTTTTTACTTATTTACCAAATCTATGTGATTTTAAAATCGCATGAGATTTTAAAGTCAAATTTTTAATAAAATCAGCATCTTAAAAATACGATTTTAAACCAACAAAGATTTGAAAGTTATCTCAAATTCTTGTTGGTTGCACAAGTCATCCAAATCATTATTGGTTTAAAATCGTATCTTCAAGATGCGATTTCAAATTCGCCTCTTAAAAATGTGATTTCGTTAAAATTTAAGTTTTGGTAAATAAGTGAAAATTAAAGTTTGTCGGGTTAAATAAATAAAAAACTCACCAGAGTTTAATAAAAAAATTCATTTTAATGGATCACGGTAACTGTATGGGAGGTGGGGTCCATATTTTGCCATGTTACCTCAATCGAGTTTGTAAAATAAAAAAACTCTAAGGCGAGATTCATGTTTGAACTTATTTTATTTTTTCATGCTAGCCATACTTAACTCATTTTGATTGCTAGTTTCTAACTATATGAGATGTGAGATCTATAATATCATATATTATGTTATAAAAAATATTTTAATATTAGAATATAATAATTAAAATTTAATATTTTTATATTAGAACAATACCAAAATATAAAATTAACGTAAATAAAATAATATTTAGAATCGAAGAAAGCTCTTATCATATTCGTTCTAAGTTGAGCGTGAGACAGTAACTAGGATACTTCTCTATTAGCCAATACTGTCAAGGTTGAGGTATAGCAAAATATAGTATTATCAGTACTTAGCTGCATACTTATTTCCACAAGTGTCACAAGAATTGAAAGCGTTTGACACCTCACGAAGGAGGTGTCTAAGCTGCAACTAAGCTGGGAAAGAAATGTGATGGAGAAGCTAGAAGGCAACACCTCATGTGCACAAGGTGGCTGCCATCCAGGCTGTGTGTGTGTATATATACAATATATATATATATATGCGTCATATATAATACGAATTGACAATTGAAGGGACTTAAGTCACATTTGCTTTCTTTGGACCATCAGATATTCTAATAATTATATTTATTAATTGTGATAATGTAAGTAAAATATATTATTTTAATTAATAAAATAAGATTAAATAAAGAAATTATAAAAATTTTCTTATAGACTTGAGTACATGAGATTAAAATTCTTTTTATTAATTAAAATTTTCTTGTTTATTGAAAAAAATTTCAAGAAAAATTACGACACGAATAAACACAAAAAACACAACATTCTTTAGTTTGAAATGATGTTAATAGTTTTTTTTATATCTTAAGTGGAATATTATTTATATTTTTTGTAAATGATCGAAATGTTGTTAAAAAACTGTGTATAAAGTCTTCTTTTCATATTAAAAGTTATATATATATATATATATATGTAAGAAATTTTTTTGATGAATAAAAGTATGAGATAATTTTATAATTTTAATAATTAATAAATTTTTAATCTCTCATGTAAATTAATTATAAAAGATTTGATTATATATACATACATATAAGTAATATCTGAATATATATGATTTATAATAGTATCAATATATGTGTATATATATATATATTAACAAAATAATATATTTATTAATATGAAAAATACATTAAAAAAATTTGAAAGATATGAAAAAAATAAATTTTTGAAAAGGAAAATTTTAATTTTTTTTAACTTGATGTGTTCGTTTTTTTATATTAAGGTGTTTGTAATTTTAACAAGCTAAGAGTTCCAACCTCTGTTTATTTCTTATATATGATGGAAGACATGAACTATACGAAGAAAAAGGAAAGAAAAGAGCTGGAAAGTGGTAGAAAACCGCCATAGTCGAACTTAGGCCTGAAATGGGTGTACGAAAAGTCATAATGAAGCCTTGTTTCGAACATAGAAGCCAAAAGAATAATGAAAAACATGAAGATAAGAACAACAACTAACTGATATAAGTAAAGAAATGGCCAAGAAATACGAAGTTGCAGGGGGAGAATGGAGGGTTGGTTTTCAAGAATATTAGAGATTTTTTATATGGTTTAATCATTTAGATGACATTTAGTCATAAAAAAATAAGTGTTTGGAACAAATTTAGATTGAAACAACTTAAGAAAATGAAGAAAATCATGCCTGGAGATCATAAGGTTTGCAGTGAACAATAGAAGGCGACTGGGGAAAACAACGAGTTGACTCATCAGTTAGCTGAGTCCAGCAGAGTTAAACCAAGTTGACTGGGTGGGTGGATGAATTGGATTATTAATTGGAGCCGTTAAAGGCTTTAACCATCGAGACGATCTATACTTTGACAACACGAAAAAATTATTGTTCAACTTTTTAATAACATAAAAAAAATCAAAAGTTCTGCCCTCTCTTTCTATCTATCCAAGGGATGAAAGAGCAGAGGCCTTTGGTGTCCTCTCGAGTTAAGAATTGGGGCTTTACAATCACTAGTTAATATGCTTTTCTCTCATGTCTTTTTTTGTTGGTGGTTCGATATTTTGGTGTTTAAGGAATTTCAGTTATCTCATTCTCTAAAAGTGGAAAAGAACGTCTTTTATAAAAAAGATGAAAAGTTTGGAATCACAAACTTGTTTTGGGCATTCAAATAAGTAAACCCATTATAACAAAACATAAATAGAAAAAACATAAAAATGTAAATTAAATTATAAAGCTTTATTTTCTAATTACATTTTAAAGATCTCTTAACATAGATAAAAAATAAAGTAAAGCACTTCACAATACAAAATCAAAGAAAAATAGATCCGGGGGTGAAGGTATGAAGTCAGAAGGTGTTAGGCACCCACCCTGCCTAATCTGAATGAATCGACTTTAAATATTCACTTGTAAGACTATTTCATCATGAAAAAAAGAAAAGGAAGATGTAAGTCCAGAAAAGATAAATAATGAATAATTTAACATAAAGAAATAAAATAAACAGAAAAGACAAAAATAAGATCCGACTCAGACCCGAAGGCTTTCTACATATAGATTTAGAAAACGGAATTAGAGTCACGTAATTCTCCAGTTTACCCTCTTTTATCAAGAGTGATAAAAGAGGTGAGATCAACTTGATTAAAAGAGATTGTTAAGGGTTTGAGATGCGTACATTATTTAGTCGTGATAGTCAGACAACACTTCAACTAGGAAAGTCTAATTCGGAGACTTCAATCAAGCAGATCTCCGGCTTGTTTCTTTGGTTCGGAAACCGTTACTTCAACTTGCTTTTTGAAGGGAGATCGTCACTTCGACAGGGCTTCGACCTTGGAAGAGAAAGAGTTCTTGTAGAAAGAACTCTAGAACTAAACTAACAACATAAAGTTATAAAAATTGTGTATTTAAAAGTAATGGTCAAGGGATTCTATTTATAAGCAAAATATGGAAACTCGATCCAATGGCTTAAAATAAAACCCTAGAACGAAATGTTAAGATCATGTCTTCAGTGATAATTATCTAATTAAATAAATAAAAAATCAAATAATAATCCTAGATAAATGAATTAATAAATAATTATGGAAATGCAAGAACCAATAGAATTGATGTTTACATGCAAGAGTCAATGAGATAAAAGAAAAATAAAATTTAATTGAAAATAAACTCTAAAATGAAAACATTTAAGTTCAATATATCTTCCTTTTAAGAAAATATCAAGCAACCAGATTTACGAAAACTCTAAAAATGAAAATTCCTAATTATGTTTAAACAAACTACTCTCACTCAAAATGAAAAGTCATAGACATGTGAAATGACCAAATTGCCCGTCAAGACATGAAAATGTGCCTACTTTATCACCAAATGACTGAAATTACCAAATTACCCCAGATGTGTAAAATGATATGAAAATTACAAAAAATGTCCCTCAAGTGACCAAAGAGTTCTACTGAGGGTAAGATTATGCCAAAATTATCAAAATGCCCTCCAAAATCAAAATGGTGTCGAAACTACATAAACACTCTCTAATGGGCAGAAGAGTCCTAACTAAGATAGGATTTCAACAGGAAGAGTCCTATTAGATGTGTGATTCTGTCGAGAAGAGTTTTATTTGGACTGGGACTCTGACAAGAGAGTCCTAACGGAAGTGAAACTCTATCGAAAGAAGTCCTTCTTGGATCGAGATTTTGATAGCAGAGTCCAAACAAGAGTGAAACTCTGTTAGGAAGAGTCTTACTTGGACTAAGACTTTGTTAGGAGAGTCCTAATAGGAGTGTGACTCTATCGGGAAGAGTCTTACTAGGAATAAGTTTCTTGGCATATTTACTGAATTGCTCCTACCTAATTAAGAATCACAAAAAGAGGTGTCTACAATTATATTTATAAATTATATTATTAGTTGCACTTTCAAGAATTATGATTTCAATAGAATTTTAGTTTTTTGGTTTGAATTTCTTGTTTACAATATATTTCATTAGTCTGATGTATCAATTCAATTTGGGATTTTAGTCTCCATCTCTAGTAAATCACTATCATTCCCTTTAGTTGGATTGCGTTGCTATTAATTTTGATTTTTTTTTGAATCAATCTTTTGCCATTCGAATAATATATTAATGTAATTGAACCTATAAATCCTCCTCGATGCAAAGAGAACAAAGAGTACGCTTGGAATATACAGAGAAATTTGGATTCATAAATGAGTGTAAGAAAGTAATTTCATACATTTTGTCAACAGTGTTAAACCACGGGGGGTGTTCGTGTAATTTACACTAAAAAAAGTAAATTAAAAGAATGGAGCATGATGTTCTAGTGATTCGAACCCAAGACTAGTTAGAAAATAAGGGTAAGACTTAGCCACTATGCCACTATAGTTGTAATACCCCGACCTGAGTTAGGTGCAACCAACCCGAGTTGGGCAGCACCCAACCCGGGTTGAACCGGGCCATAACATGTAATCCCAAACTGTACGCTAATTTATTACGTGAATAAAATTGAACGTACATTTGAACGACAAGTTTGATATACGATGTACGAGTGTGAGGGACAGGCAGTCCTGAGGAACCTCGAGGCCGTCGCACCGGAAGCCCAATGTTTACGAAAAAGCGTGCACGTAAGTGTTGTACGTATATATATGTATTTGAATGCACACACACACACACATATATATATAATTATATAGTATATTAACTTAAGTATATATATATATATTATATAATGAGATGTATATGTATATGTATGTATATAATGTATATATATATATACGGATGATATATATATATATAATGTAAATAAAATTAAGGAAATAAAATGAAAAGAAATGAAATGAAAGAAAGCAATGGAAGGAATTAGAAAGAATTAGAAGAGAGTAGAAGGTGAGGAATAGTGTAGAAGGTTAGAGAATTAAGAAGAAGAAATGAGAAGAAGAGAAGAGAGAGAAGGAGTGGAGGTTGCCATACAACCGTGTGTGCGTGTATGGTGTTCTCAACTTATAAAACAAAAATAAAAAATTGAGATGAACAAACCAGACGTCCAAGTAAGAGAGAGAAACCAAGAAAAGCTGAGGGTAGAAGAAGAAAAGAAAACGTGTCACGACCCGGAACTCGGCCTATGCGGATTAGGGGTTCGTGATTGGACACCAAGGCCTTTTTCAATTATCACAATACTTTTCTAATTATCATATACGCAGCAGAATAATTTTTTTTTTTTTGTTCTTCACATCCACAAAATAAGCTACGCAACTTAATCAGTCGATTCAAAATACCATCATTGAAAATCATAGTTTTCAGGTCAAAGAGTAGCATAACATTACACAACTTTAATACATAAGATCCCAAATTGTCTAGTCTATCTTCGGTTAAGGACTCATAAAAACGAACTCGCTTCATCACTTAAACACTTATCCTGCATTACCTGAAAGCAAGTTTGTCTAGTCCTCACCTGAAAACATGGTAAATATTTAGAATGAGCTTAACAGCTCAGTGAGTATTCCATAATATGCCAAGGATTTCAAAACTACTATGTAGTACCAATGTTCTCAGACCCAGACCGTTCATCGAACCGCAAAAATGTCTGGGTTACCGGTTACCGGTTCAACCGTCGGGTCAACTGGAATCAAACCGTGATGTCATAATTATGTAATTAATAAATTTAATAATACATATTATTGATATTTTAAAGTTAAAAAATTATACAAAAATTACTAAAAATTATATAAAAAAAATTTACAAAATATGAATTTTCTTAATATGTAAAACTTCAAGAAAAAAATGAAAAAAGTATAATAGACATATTTTATTGCAATATTGAAAGTTAAAAGTTCATTATTATTCTTCCATAATCGTAAGGACCATAACAAAAATCAATTTAACATCCAATCCAAGTATAATCCAATAATTTAGTCTTCAACTACATGAAAAAAAATATACATATAAACACTAATAATCATGCATAAAATAAAATAAAATACCACATGATACAAATATATAATACTGGAGTTTCAAACTTCAAGGGTTTAAAATTTTAAATACAATCCAAAATAAATTCAACCAAATACCAATTCAACTTAGCCAAAAAAAAAAAAAATTGCATGAAATGTGAGATTTTGAATATACAAAAAAAAAAAAAAAGAATGTAGCCATAAACCGGTTGAACCGGTACCGATTCACTTGTTGAACCGTCCGGTTTTACCGGTTTTCTGTTTTTAGAACGGTTTTGAACTTAAAGCGGGTTTATGGGTTAAACCGGACCGTTTTGTGGACCGGTCGACGGTTCAACCGGTTGAACCGGCCGGTCCGGTCCAGTTTTTAAAACATTGTGTAGTATATTATGAAATTTCTATACTTATATGAAATTAGAATACATCATATCAAGTACAACAGATGAGAGAATAGTATCAAAGTCATTTTCAATAAATCTTAGTTCAATCATAGTCATAAATCAAAATCGATAACATAGCACAATCATAATAATGATCTAATAACATAGTTTGATAATGAGGATTAATATTACAATTCAAACATGATTCAAAGTCATTTTCGATAACAATAGTCATAGTCAAATCAATATCATAGTCTAATATTGTAGCTCGATCATAATTACGGTTCAAAGTCGTTTTCAGTATCAATAGTCATAGTGCAAATCAACTTCATAGTTCGGGAACATAGTTCAATAACAATTTCATAGTTTGATAATCAAAATCGTAATTCAATAGTTCTTAGTTCGATGAATCAAAGTTCAATCATAGTTCACATTCGATATTCATAAAAGTTCGAATCATTAAAATTTCTCTTCTATGGTCAGCAAATTAGAATCTCGCTAACTGAGAACAAATTCAATAATACCACCAATATACCCCGTGGTTAGGGTTCAATGGCCAGCAAATTAGAACCTCGCTGACTGAGATCAAATTCAATAATACCACCAATGTAATACCCTGACCCGGGTTAGCACGTATACCGAGGTAGACCGGGTCGGGTAGAGTACTATTAGTTGTAACCTGAATCGTTTAAACTCTGTATCACTATATCAAATGTACTGTACGATTTTAGAAAATAAATAGTATTAGTTATATAACTAGTATCAGGCAATACCCAAGCAACCCAAAACCATGCCTCGTAATACGTGCATGCACGTATTTCCATGCATGTATACGTATATACAAATGTATAACTTACGATATATAAATGTATGTATACGCAGTTAAAAACAAGCAAATACGTATATATACGAGTATATATATACGTATAGAATGTGTACTTATATAGGTGTATATATATGTATACATATATATATATATATGCATAGTATATTATACAACATGTATACATACATTACAATATATTTATACAAGAAGAAAGGGGGGCTACCAAGTGCATAAATTGTGATGTGTGTATGTCGGTTGGGCAGTGCATATGTGTGTAGTAGGTAATATAATATATACATATATACACAAATATCATGTCACCATAAATGCAAGCTGAAATGGAAGAAGAAAAATCGGAAAAACTAGGTCAAAGAAAGGGGTTTAGAAGGGGGAAAAACCAAGAGGAAAGAAAGGACAAGGGCGGTGGAGTGTACGTGTGTATAAGGTATACATGTGAAAGATTCAGAGGCTATGAGTGTCTCAAAAGTTGGGAAACTAATTGGGAAGAACATAGACGTGAGCCAAGGGAATACAGAAGTAGAAGCAATGCACCACGACAGGAAAAATAAAAAATTATAGGTAAGTGATTTTATTCTGTTTTTCAATTCTAGCACGATTCGTTTAATTTTGAGTATGAGGCCTAAACGAGCATGAAATATGGATTCTGTAGCAAGAAGAATCATCTAAAATGATTCAAAAACTAGTGAGAAACCCTTAGTTGCAGGTTTTTAAAGAATAATTGGAATCCTAATATTTTATATGTAAAACTTAAAACTAATGATGGGAAATGGTTGCTGTGAGGTACAGAAAGAAATTAGAAAAAGAAACGAGGCAAAACAGTGAAGAAATCATAGAGAAATTAGGGTCACCGAAAAATCGGCTGGAGCTATTGTTCCCTATATTCATGAGAATAGAATGATCTAAATAGAAAACCAAAGATAGATATGGAATCCTTGTAAAAATTGGAAGAAAACTGTATTGAAAAATGGGAGAAAATCCACCAGAACAGTGCCTTCGTCGCCGGAGAAGACGACTGTTCACATCGGAACCCTACCAGCGCATGGCTGGAGAAGAAGGAAACTGTTTGGCGTTGGGTCGGGTGGGCTACGGGTCGGATCCGGGTCGGGACCCGACCGAAACAGAAACGGGTAGACTGAAATGACGTAGTATCATTTAAGTTTAAAAGATTTTAAATTGAAATTGGGAGTGTTTGGCTACAGGGTTAAGAAATTAAAATTGAAATTGAAATGAGAATAGGGATATCCTATCCCTGTTTTGGTAATTATTCACTGTTTGGTTATCCTTAATTAGAATAGGATTTTTTGAAATTTCGATTGAACCCAGAAGTTACGGAATTTACAAATTGGCCCCCCAACTGTTTAATTATTATGATTTGGCCCTCCAGAATAAAATATTAATTAAATTAATTAATTTAAAATAATAAAAAATTATGAAAATGCCACTAAGTCAAAAAGTAGTCAAACGGACTCTGATTAAAATAAAAGAATAGTGAATTTTTATTATTTCGAGCATTCCGGACTCAATCATGGAGTCCGATTTGTGAAAATAGGTCTCAAAAAGTGAGAACCCGTAAAAGTATAAAATGACCATTTTACCCTATATAGTAACGATGTTCAAATTAAACATATGAATAGTGTATTTTAACTATCTCGGACATTCTAAGACCAATTGTGAGGTCCGTTTATCAAGACGAGGTCCCAAAAAATAAAAGACCCGTAAAAATACAAAATGACCATTTTGCCCTTGTTAATACAGAAGTCCGAATTGAATTCTGCGAAAGCCTAAATCGACTTTGTTCGACGTTCTGGATTCAATAGTAGAGTCTATTTAAGTAAAAGAGAAACTAATAGTAAAGAGGTATAAAATTTGATGAATAACATAATTTATGAAAAGGTAAATTGAGATATATTATCTATTGATGAATAGGGATTTCAAAGAGGAAGGAACAATGACTTGGTTTTATTGTGAAAGAACAGAAACGGTTTAAGAGGTAAGTAATCTCTGATCTCTGTACATGTTACATTCCCAGCCATGTCAATAGTCTTTCTTATATTATCAATTGTACTCCATAAATATTAGAACATTTATCGAGTCCACATTGATATTACTCTATCTTGTGGAAAGTGTTTATTGACTGTTGTCTCTCTTGATCATGATTTCTGTACGCTCTGCACATAGGCCTCAAGGGGCAAGATCTCAGCAGCCCAGTTTACATTGGCCTGTTAAGGCAACAGTTTCTTTTCGCTGCTGAGATAGTGTTATTGCATTACTGTTTATTGGATTTAGCATGATCTTGAGCTATTATATTGTAGCCAGATTTGTGCTCAGTCACAAACTCCATCTGATGCTTACTAAACCTACGGGTCGAGAAAACGGAATAAAAAGTGGTATTTAAAATGGCAGCTAAAGTGGGATCTGCGAGGCGAGTACTGCACCGACGGGTTAGTGTTTGGCTGAGAGATCGAGGAAAAAGAGAATAAAATGAATTAAGGGGTATGCTAGGCCCCAAGTTAAAGTGCATCCACATTTGTTGTTATTAGTGTCATTTATTGATTATCATAGCTTGATCATGTTATACCATTATGAATGATCATGAGATTTCACAGCTTTTACTTGAGTGCATATGATTATACTTGAGACAGCTCATGACTGTAGCTAGTATAATTATATTATCAGATAAATTTTCATTGCTTTATCATTTGAGTTCTATCATCTGATATTGAGTTCTATATTCATTGACTGGCTAGCACATCTGCATTTATCCTAGTTCTTTTATGGATAATGTTTTCTATATTTATGTACACATGGCAGAGTAAAGGATAATTACTTATTGAGCTTTAGTTAGCTCACCCCAAACTTACCAATCCTTTCAGGAAAGGAAGCTGTAGAAGGGCAGTAGCAGTAGTAGTAGCAGTAGTAGTCAGCTAGATAGCAGTGGACATTTCTTTTGAAATTGTAAGTGTAATACTTAGTACAGACAGTCTTGTAGCTCTCCCATGTTATCTACGTCTTGAGGATGAACAGTTGTATTAAGAAATTTTATATTCCGCATTTTGTAAACATTATGTATATCACATGCAGCTTTTATTTATTTTCTTCCCCATTTTAGTTGTTACATGTTAGTAGCACTGATTGTGTTGCAAGTTGAGACCCTTGGTTCGACAAGCAGCGTCGGATCGGGTGCGCGACACGATATCCGCATAGGGTGGGATCTCGGATCGTGAAAACCAATATACCCCATGCTTAGGGTTCAATAATGGTCACAACTTATTCAATAATGACCAATCATAAAAGGGTGAATCATTCAAACTATCAAAATCATATCCAAAATCAATAACATCAATAACAATCTCAATTATTCAAATGAGAGTTCCATATTTAGTCTTTAGTCAAAACAATTTAGAGTTTGGTAAGAAAAATTGTATACTGTCATAAGTATCTTACAAAACATTTTCCTAATTTAAGGGAAGAAATATAGGTATCAACGGATCGTTTAAAATAAGCACTAAGCACAATGTATCTAATATCAAAGGCTATAAAACAATATACATTGATAAGTCATTAAAAATAATAGCAAATGGAGCATGTCTATTATCAAAGTTACAAAAGAGTTCAATGTTTATATGTATAACAAAAACCCACTTCAAGTAAAAATACTCACAAGGCATCATATATCGAAGTCGTAAAATAGTCAATATTTATATCTATAATGAAAATCCACCTTAACATGGTATGAAAAACTCACCTAAAGTCCCATACGCTAATCCAAAAATCCTTCCTTAACGAGGGTTCCTATAATCACAATTTAAGATCTTGTTACTTTCTTGTTCAAAGTATCACATAATTTAATTGTCAATTTAGAACCCTCTTTATTCCAATTATCCTCTCCCTATAGCTTCATTAAGTCTTAGGGACGCTTTGGTCATTTTTTAGTTTGTTACCAGGTCTTATTTTTTCTAAAAAGATGTCACCGTTAGGTTCAAAGTATCGAAGATAATTGTTTTAGACTTTTCTAGATCTAAATTTGCGTATCTATAGTTTATTTTAAGCCTAAGAAATTTTTGTGATTTTATGTTTTTACGTGTCATATTTTTTGGTACTTTGTTTGCTAAAATGGACTCTACCGTTGAGTCCAGATTGTCTAAAATAGTCAAGATGGACTACCTTTTATATTCAATTGGCTCCGGGTATTATTAGGGTAAAATGGTAATTTACACTTTTACATGTCTTAATTTTTTGGAGTCTCGTCTCATAAAACGGACCCTTCCATTGAGTCTGAAATGCTCAAAATAGTTAAAATACACTATTCATTTACTTTAATAGGACTTCGTTTGATCTATCTTTAGTCTAGGGGTATTTTAGTAATTTTATTCATTTAAATATTATTAAATTAATATTAAATTAATTACTGTTGGGCCTTAGTGAAACTTTTCTTAACTATTGGGGTCGTTTTCTAATTAGCAGAAGGTCCTAGGGTTCAATTATAAATTTTAGAATCTAGTGGGGCTAAAACATAATTTTGAAAACTAGTTAAATAAACCAATGGGTTTATTTAGTGTTTAAGTGAACCGGCCCAAACAATGAAAAGACCAACTGGTTCATCTGGTTCAATATGCCATGCTGACGTCATGATGACGTTAACCCTAACATTTTATTTTTAAACCCATTTACCCAAAATGACGCAGTTTTGGTAAACTATTTTAAAACCCGTTTTTAGTTCTGTCGGGGCCCGTCCTGTGACCCGGACCATGACCCGACCCGTGAACAGGTTCGTCTTCTTCACTACGCCACTGGACCAGTGAAAACCCTAGAATTTTTCTTCCTCATTTCGTCGATTTTTTAGCTAGGTTTCTTCACTGTTTTCGATCCAAACCACTTTCTGGGAGTTGATTTATAGTTTTGGCTTTCAAATGGGGTGTCAAAACGAGCTTAATTGCTCTGTTATAGTTCAATAATGTTGAAGGTTTCATGTTCGGTTTAGGCTTGTTTCTCCACGAAAATTGATGATTTTTGTTTTGCTATGATCCTAGGGATTTAAGGTTTCATAATACAACAGTCATAGGAAGCTTAGGGTTCGATTTGAGGGATTGGTTTTGAGGACCGTGACCTGTAACAGTATTTTTATCTCTCATCTTGCGTCCATTTGTTATAATTTTAGGTGGATTTGGAATTCTCATAACGTCTAGTTCACGCCCCAACCTACCAAAACTTATTTAGTTTCAGTCAACACAGCCCCATTTTTTGAGACCCATTAATGGCGGGTTTGAGTTTTCATAGGGTTCTCTGGGCTTAAATCACACAAAAACATGACCTAGCATGCATAAATGTATCAAAAATTGAAATAGGTTGGCGAGGGTTCGATTTGCTTACCTCTTGTTGCTAGTTTTGAAGATCTCGGTTTCTCTCTTTAACAGTTCCTCTCTCTCTTCCACTGTTTCTCTCTTGGTTGCATGCACCGCTAGGGTTCCTCCTAAGTGATCGGTTTGCATGCAGCCATTATCTCCTTCCTTTCTTCTTCTTCTCTCACTTTCTCTTTCTACCTCACTCTCTCTCTAGCTGCCTACACCCTGATATTTGATTTCCATTTCACTCACGCAACACACAAATATATAGATATCATGATAGTTTTATTTTTAAAATATATGTGCTGCATGAATGGCCATTGGCCAATTTGAGATGTGAAGGTTCATTTTATGTATGTATATATATATATATATACATATATATTGTAAAATATGGCATAAAAAGTGAGCAGCCCAAATGGCTAAATTTTTTGGCTTAAGTTCTTCTTAGTTTTTGGTTCAAGGGCTCAAATCTCATGGGTTGCACTTTTTGGTTCAATTTTTCCTATTTTCCTTATGCCTCGTTTGGTATTTTAAATCATCCGTTTTATTTTATTTTATTTTAATTTAATTTAATTTATTTATCTATTCATTTATTTATTTTTATATTCCGATTTAATTCCCTTAACTTTTTATTTTGCCTCGCAAAATTTCTATTATCCAAATTCGTGACTTAATTTGGTTTTGAGCGTTACAAAAAATGGTGGCTGTAGGCCAGAAAAACTATAAGTTGGTTTTGAATTTTGAATTGTTAAATAAGCATGTTAGTTTCATTCACTTAGAGGGCTTTATGGAGCATGATTTAAGGGTTAAAATGCAAAAAGAATGAACAAAAATAATGCAAAAATGAGTTTGAAAAACTAAGTTGCAGGTCATGGAGTAAAATATTCAAGGTGTGATTTTATGTTCAAAACTTGATCTAAATGATGTAAAAGTGTCCAAAATAATTCTTAATTAAGGTCTGAAATGAGATTAAGTAAAAACAGAGGACCAAATTGCATGAAATAGGAAGAACTAGATCTCGTTGGAAAAACAACCAGTGGCCGAAATTCCTCTTTTATGGAGTTATGGTTTCCTAAATGAAAATCTGAACATGGGGTTAAAATCTTTAAGGAATTTGGGACGAAATGGAATTGGGCTGAAAGTTTAATTTAACCTGAAAATTTTGGCCATCGCCGGAGAAGGTGACTGCAGTCGTCGGAGAAGAAAAAGCCTAATGGGGTTTCGGGTTGGGTCCTAGAAAGGGTTCGGGTCAGACCTGACCCACCCGAAAATTGGTATGACCTAAAACGGCAACATTTGGTTAGTGGGTGATTGAATTTTTAAGTGAGATTGGGGTTGTTTGGCTATAGGTTTAAGAAATTGAAATGAGTTCAGGGATAACCTCATCCCAGTTTAGAGGAGGATAAGCCATTGTTTGACTATCCTAAATTAGAATAGGAAGTTTGGAATTACACCCAGAACTTTAAGAAATTAAAATTAAGCCCAAATTTTATGAATAATTGCAGTGGGGGCCCAACAGTAAATTAAATTAATATTAATTTAATAATATTTAAATGAAAAAATTACGAAAATGCCCCCACATTCCAAAATAGGTCAAACGGACTCCAAATGAGGCAAACGAATAGTCGATTTTTATTATCTCGGGCATTATAAACCCAATGGTAAAGTTAAAATTATGAAAAGAGGTCCCAGAAATAAAATACACATAAAAGTATAAAATGACCATTTTGCCCTTTTCAATCCAAGAGTCCAAATCGAGATCCGTAAAAGCCTAAACTAATTTTAGTTGACGTTCTGGACACAATGAAGAGGTCCAGATTGGCAAATAAAATACTTATAGTCATGACATATATATTTGAATATGTAGCATAGATTGATTACGACTATAGACTAAGTTGTATTTTTCGAATGACAGGAACGTCGAAAGGAAAAAGGAATAGCTTGATTTACGCGGGATAGTAAAAGGTAAGTAATAACCGATCTCTGCATGTAGTACATTCTTAGCCATGTCACAGTTCTCCTATACACATTTGTACTCTTTACTATCATATTAGATCCTTTATGATTCCACTATGTGATATTTCCTATCAGTGGAATAGTTTAGCTATGATGTTGTATTTTGCTCTTGATTTTCATATTTATTGATGATGTTATATCTTGATCATGATTTCCTATACATTTGTGTAAAGGACCATTCTGTACACTTGTACGTAGGGCCAAGAGGGGCCAATAGTTATTGTTCTCGGCAGCTCGATAACATAGCCGTAAAAAGATATAGTTATATTATGTTGCCTTAAACCAGTAATGATCCACATTTTTTTCCATGGAGATAGCATGATCTTGATATTTATTTGTGCCAGATTTGTGCTCAGTCACAAACTCCATCTAGATACGTAGTATGACCTGAGTACGGGGTCCTATCCCGAGTATGGGGACCCATTTTCCACTAGGGATATGTCGAGACATAGTGCATGACAGCAGTCCTAGAGGACACAGTTATATTATTGAGCTTAGTGCTTATGCACGTAGGGGGTAGCCGGGCCCCGTAGTTTATAGCATCTACTAGTTTTGACATCACTATCTTTTATTGAGATTCATAGTATGATCATGTTCTTGTATGAATGATCAGGTAGTTGTACAACCTATTTGAGTACTTTCTATGATCATGTATTGGACAGTTTTGACTGTAGCATATGATGTTGTATTTCAGACTAGATGTTCTTGATTATCAGCTATATTTCCTGATCATTGATATTTATTGATGAGTTATGATTGTTATATGATATTGACTGACTATCATATCCTTGTTATTCAGTTTCTTTTCAGATTTTGTACACATGACAGAGTAGGGGACTTACTTACTGAGCTTAGTTTAGCTCACTCCAATTTATATGTTGTTTCCAGAAACTAATACTGAGGACAGATAGTAGAAGCCTGCGGCGATAAGTTAGACATTTTGACAAGTAACGATAATAGTAGTACAGTCTTGTAGCACTTCCGTGTATTCATGTCCTGGGGACGAAATGATGACTTAGAAATTTTACAGGCTATACTTTTGTATTAGCAGACTGACATGTACATGTAACCCTTTTATTTTATTGTCTCCCGCTATAGTTATATATAATGATGATATGGTTACATGTTAGTGACACTGATGATAGTATAACAGGATGAACAAGTCCGGTTCAACGAAAATGTCGGGTCGGATGGTTGCGGTCCGCTAATCCGTAGAGGGTGGGTTGCGGGTCGTGATAATAGTGGCTATAATTGTTTTATTACCAAAATAATTTATGTTATTAGTTAGTAGATTTTAATTATTAATTAGAAATATTATCAAAAATTAATTAAATTACAAAGAAGCATTATTCTAATTTTTTAGACGTCCTAAATTTAATGGAGTTTGTTTTGGCAAATAAGATACCAAAAAATAAGATACATGAATTTTAATTATTTCAATTATGTCCCAATTAATTAAATAAGGTACCATATGAATTCAGAAAATAGAAAGGAAGCCAACCTAAGATTTTTATGGCTCATGAGTTCAAAAATGAGGTCCATTCACACTATAACAAGTAAGTAAATAATGATTTGAAATTAAATCACATTTTGATTCAGTGTTAAATATTATTTGATCCATGTTATATGATCATCAAAGGAGGACAGGGGGGGAGGACAAGTGAATAAGGAAAAAATGAGAAAAATAGAAACTAAGGACCCCAGGTGAGTAACCTTGTATCTTAAATTAGTACTCTTTTTAAATGTTATGATAAATGAAAATGCTTTGAAATGCATGAGTTTGAGCAAACAGATTATTATTCCATTTAAAAAAAGCATGATTGAAAATCAATTTTGATACATGTTTTGAATCCATGGATGACTATATTTAATTTGCAATTGGTAAATGTTGTCGCATATATGCCATTAAACAATGTAATTGTTGGGTATAAAGGATGCGCCAATAGGGCCCTAAGTAGGCCAGAGATCTCTTATGTGTCACTATATGTGACTAGGTAATTATTAATAACTTGTTCAAAATCTAGGTCGACACGGGTTCTCATGTTTTGTGTTATCAATAGGGGCATGACGTGAATATTATATGGAAAGTTGATTTTAACTACTTCTGAATACAAGTTATTTATTTTGAAAGAAATGCAGTTACATGTGAAAGCATGTCATTTGAAATATGAATTGAGAAAGCAACTCCTGTGAATATTGTAGATTTTATTGCTACTATTATTATTCTACTATTATTGCTACTAGATTTTATTACAAATTTTATTACTACTATTATTATTCTTGAACTATACAGAGTTTGAAAAGTTGTTCTATTATGATATTTGTGGAAATCTATATTGTTGTGAAATCTTATGACATGGCACTCGAGTTAGTCAATTTGAGGATATCCATACGCGATTTCCTTAGTTTAAAACACGCACGATCCTTGGAGAGAGGTCCGTCATTGTGGATGATTTTTTGGGGACCATATCCCTTCATCAGTTTACTGAGAGAGGATGGCAGCCTCTTTTGTCTATACATAGTCTAGGTGACTATCACTTAGTTCACGAGTTCTATGTGAACTTGGAGTTAGTAGAGGGTTAGGAGTTAGCACGTGCATATCTACATGACATTAGGTTTGATTTGACTTCTACTCTTATCTCTTCTCATTTAGGATTAGTCAGGGAGTTTGATTCTTAGTATCGTTACCCTCCTTTCGTCATTGCTCCCTCTGAGAGTCTCATTGCGACCACCCTACGAAATGATGGTGTTGATCCCTTCCCGTCTCATCTTGGTTGGAGCTCTGGACCTTTACCAAGGACTATTGTTTTCTACACCTGATAGTTTGTTTTATCCTTCGCCTAGTGAGTCATACTTGTTATTTTAGTAGTGCACATGACAGACTTCTTTATGCCATTGGGTCAGGAATTCATATCAATGATGCTTCTCTTATTCAGCCACTATTCATCATTTAAGCATTGATGGTTTCCCACTTGGGTGTATTATCACTCAAATTTGTGCATATCACTCTATCCATCTTCTTCACACCTATAAGGTTGTGCGACAATCTCGTAATTTTCAAAAGGCTACTCGTTCCCAATCCAGGACTTATCTGCGCCGTGGTCAACAACATGTCCATCAAATGTTGATGACTATTTTATCGATGATCTTGATGGAATTTCTCATGTTCTTACGCCATCCTCACAGTAGCACGTAACATCATCATCACATCAACATGTTGCCACTTCATCATCTTCCCAGGCTATTACATGTGCTGATCTTGATCAACCTGTTTAACATATTTGTGAGGAGCTGTATCTGTCACTTAGTGGTATAGTGGATCAACAACAGCAAATGCTTGATCGCATGGCATGCTAATATGCTAAGATGTGGGCATATCAGTAACAGACTGCTTGTTATTATGTTAGAAATCTATAACAACTCTTTGATAGAATAGAGGATTTATTTTCTTATGATGATTGACCATGTAATGATGACCTTATGCCTCATTTATTTTGGAAAACTAGCATTCTACTAGTTTTTATGTTTATTTTGTGATTGATTAATATAGTAATGTTGGATATTTTGTTATATTTATTCATTACTGTTATTTTTCATTCATCTCATATTTTTCATATTGAGGTTTCATAATACTGATTTTTCTATTATTGTGTGCCCTATTTTGTCATCGTGACAAAAAGATGGAGGTGTCATGGGTATTTATTAAGGGGGAGTGGGTATATATTTGCTCTTGATTTCATGATCATAGTATTTGTGAGCTTGATATACAATTTGTTGTTCAGTATTATAGTTGTATGTGTTACACTTGTTTGCTTTCGAGATTTCATATTCGTGTTTAAGTTGTTTTATATTTGTTTATCACTTAATGCTTTTCATGGGGTATGGTTTCATGTCTATTTTGCAAGATTAACATATGTGCTTTTCATGTACTCAACAACAGTTTTGGTTAAGTCATAGTTCATAAGGAAGAAAATTGTAATTCTTTTTTCTTGTGGGTTTTCGAGGGTTTACAAATTTTTTTTGTTTTATGTATCCATGTATATGTATTACAAGTCTTGTCACATATTGCCAAAAGGGGAGTTTATTAGGACTGGAAAGCTGTATTATATTGTCATATTTGTGTTGAAAAAATTTCTCGAGTTGTCTTGTGTCCTTTATTCTAGTTAGATAGTGCTCAAATCTTGTTCACTTCAGCATCAACTTAACTTGATCATCATCTACATTGCTAAATCTTCAACGGGTCACATGAGGTAAAGGACCACTACTCTAAGGCTATCTTACACACACACACGCACATTCATAGCATGCATTTAAATTTATTTGATCATTTTTCATTGTTGTTGTGTGCATAAAAGATACATTTAAAGTGTTTTAAAACCATGATTTAAAGTGCAAATGAGTTCAAATTTGAAAAATGTTGTTAAATACTTGTTTTTGTTTCTTATGCTCTGCTACCAAAGTTGACTCAAGCGAGCTCTCTTTAGTGCTCAAGAAATCTTTGTAGGATAGCTCTCTAGAGCTTGCTCACTAGTTGGCTTGAGCGAAAACCAAGTTGGCTCAAGTGAACTCTAGTGAGTGCTCGCTTAAGCAAACTTTGGCATGGTGCTTTTTAACTTATGAATTGTTTACTGCATTTTGGGGGTTCAACCCTACATATAAAAGGTTTTTGAAAGGTTTTAAAAATAGACTTTTTGACTGCTCTTAATTAGGGTTTTCCCATATTCTCCAAAGAGTTTTCAAGTTTTTCATGATCATTCACACGCTTTAAGAGTACAAGAATCGATATCAATTTACATACACATGATTGGTAGAGTACGATTGATGGATTTCAAGATTAGTGCTATCAGATTCAACATTGTACGAGCATTTGCAGTTGTGGATTAAGGATCGTTCGAGGACTCGAAGCGGTTTGTACTTGGAAGAAAGCTTATGGATTAAAGATTGAAAAAGATATAGACGTGTGAACATGCTTGAGGTATTAGGTTTGGTTTACGTTTAAAGTTTGTAACTTTCTATTTTCTTCTAATGGATTCGGTGTAATTGGGTAAACGCTTCGAGATTTTTCGACACAAATAAAATTGATCTGTGGCGATTTACTTGTCAACAAAAATCTTGTGTTGCTCTTGTATGTTGCTTTACTTTTACATCGATATTTCACGTACTATAATTGCACTTACGATAACCAGAATTTGCACTTAATCAAAGTGGAAAGATAATCACTATGTATCAATTTATAATTTGTAAGGACAATCTTAAAATTGATTCTTAGACCTTTTCATCCCGCTCTATGTCTTTTACTCCCTTCTAGATATACACAATAGGGTCGTTTCACAATACATACGAGGCGTCGCTAATAAGACTTAACACGTTACACTTTAACGAGTTGATTGGGTCCCAAATTCCTACCTTTAGTGATGAAATCCACAACGTCACTAATAAATCCATAGCTAAAAGTCTATTTTGTTGTAATGTAGTCTTCTTTTGCTAGTAAATATATCTTTCAATATGGAATGCTCTCTTATCCTTCAAAAACTCTTTTACAAAACTCTTATATCCTTTATTGTTCTAATACGTCATTGTCTAATTTATAAGAGGATTGTGGCATTTTTTGTTTTTTAATCATAAGAAGTGGTGGTGTGTGTGTGTGGGTAACTTTTATCTTCACTACACGTTTAGTGGGCCGCAAAGATGGTGGTTACTTAATTACAAATGTGTGGGTAAAGATCGGAAACTTCCACTCTACTTAATTTACTCATTAGAATTATGCAAGTAAAACCAACCCTCTTATAATTAATACGTATGGGAGATAATTTTTTTTTAATTATTTAAATTATTAATTATTAAATATTTTTTATATTTACATTGATAAAAAATTGATCCTCATATCTCTATGACTTTATGTACAAAAAGAAGAATTTATATAGAACTTTTCAACAAAATTTCAATCTTTCATAAAAAAATACATATAATGTTTCAACTTAAGTTATTAAAAAAACTCTTAATGTCCTTAAAAACTAAATAAGTTATATTTTCTATACTTATATGTCACAATTTTTTCATTTACAATAATTTTACTTCAATTATGTAGAATTAATGAATTTAATTACCAATACATCTCAAAAATAACATATATAACTATATATGTGAATATTTTATCTCTCTTATAATTAAAATCATAAAGATTTTTTTAAATGTTAATTATTAGTTAATAGAATCATTATTTATTCACCATAGAATTAAGTTAGTTATTTAAAAATTTATTAATTATTAGAAATTATGAATTTATTAAATATTAATTATAAGAGATTAAATTGCAATACTTTTTTTTTTTACTTTTAACAATTTAAACTTAATAAACCCAACGTTTAGGCACACACAAAATCATCTAATGTAGATTAAAAGGAAAAAAAAATGATATTTCATATGAGATAATCACTTCTAAATAATCTTTACCAAATACCTAACAATCACTTTTACATTATAAACACTTTTAAAAATATCAATCCAAATACCAAATTACTTTTCCAAAAAACATTTCTTACAAACTTATTTCTCATAAAATTACTTTTTTTAAACAGTTTCAACAAACTTAAACGGACATGTAGTCTTACAAAACTCGAGCATTGTTACTAAAACTAAATATGCTCTCATAAACTGTGACAAAAGAAGTTTAACCTAATATAAATTCTCACAAGTAATTTGGACTAAACAATAAATATGAAAATAAATTTGTCAATGAAGGTAAATGCCACAAAAAAAAAAAAAGAAAAACTGATTTTCGGTGTAGGATCTGTACATGTGCTTTAGGGTCCCCATTTTAGGTTTTTAATACTACAAGTAGTTTGGACTAAAAAGTAAATATGACAAAATCTGTGCCTGTTTTGTTTTGTATAATTAATATTGCAAAAAAAAGTCTTACAGTCCAGCGGTTTAGCATCCTTATATAACAAAATCTATGCCTGTTTTTTTTTTTTTTATATATTTTTGAGAATTAAAAAATTTTAATGAGTTCAAATTATTTAAAATATAAAAAGTACTTTTAATAGTTTTTTAAAAATACTTATTTTTATTAATTTTTTCAAAAACAAATTCTAAAAATTTAACTAAACATATTTTGGTAAAACGTGATGAAAAACAGTAGAATTACTCATTTATTAATTAAATATAGTTGAAGGACTCAAAACGTATTAAGTGACTTTAGATCCAAACGTAGCCTTGCGAGAAAGCCCCTCGGCGTCTGTTGTTGGGCGCTTCGAATTAAACGAAACCAGATACTGTAACTTCAGCCAAAAACTCTTCGTCGATGTCGCTCTCGGCGCAGTGAGAGTTAGATATAAGAAATACGAACCACACTTGCTGCAAAGGCTCCACCTGAATGCTGTCTCGTCTCTCTCCTCTCCTTCGCATCCTCCACCCACCCTTTCTCGGTGATCCCATGGCGGCGCGTGTTGTCTCACTCGCATTTCCCGCCACGGCCACCGTCGCTCTGCATAGTTCTTCGTCGCATTTGCGGCTCTTTCCTTCTTCTCTTCGTTTATACGTTTCCTCATCGTGTTTGGATTCTTTGGTGTTTGGTTGGAGGTTCAATGCTTTGCGTTGCGAAGATCGAAGCATTTCTAGGGGGTTGGGGAAGATATATGCGTCGCAGAGAGGGTATCGGAAGGTGCGGCGGCGTCCGGCGAAGAGTAAGGATAAGGAGAAGGAGTTAGAGCTCGATGTCAAGATTGGTATTGAAGAACAATTGCCTGACGACCCTGAGATTCTGGTACGTCTCTATATATGTGTTTGTTTTTCCGCTTCCGAACGATTATTTGGTAATGTCTAAATTTGAGAATTTTAAGTTGCCCTCTGTCTCTTCCCCTCTCTTCGTTTCTTGATGTGTATAATTATGTGTGGAGGCATTATTTATCGTACAACCATAAAACAAAGGAATGGAATCAAAATGCATTTTTGACAACGAGCTATTAATTTTGTTTTCTTATATATAGACATGTTTATATATGTATGCCTATGAATATATTTTTCATGTTTTGAACGCTCATGCAGTAATGTGCACATCTGGAGATTTTAGGTTGTCTTCTCTCTCTTCTTTGTTCAATTGACGCAATGTGAGTTTGGAGACTTTAGGTTGTGTGATCATGGCATTATTTGCACAAGCAGAAAATAGACTAAGGAAATGAAATAAAAATTAAGTAGCTAGCTATTTTATTGCATTGGTTATAGTATCTGAAGAAAGTGGATAGTTTTGTTGCAAAATGTTTCACCCATCTGTAGGCAATGATTTGCTTGTTTGGTATAATGCTAACTGAGCCTATAAAGTGAGTGGGGAATCAATGAATTCTCAATAATTTGTGCCCAGAGAAGAAAGTCAGCTTGCTAGGAATTTGACATGTTCACATAATGTCCTAATTTGGGTTCAAACAAGAAAAAAAAGGAAGAAAAAGGGTCCTCATGGAATGGATTGAATTCAAAACCAGGAACAAGTAACTTACTAGAGAATTTCTTCTCATCTTTTCATCTCAATCCCCCCTTGAGCACCCCATAGAAGTGTTGTCATTAGTATAGCATTTTCCAAAGCTACTTGTCCTCATCAATTTACCACCTAGAAGTTTGCAACATAAGTTAATTGCTCATTATTATCTTGCAGCTCTTGCTACAGTGAACATTAGGATTTAATACTTTATTTTTTTATTATTTTTAAAATTTTTTAGTTTGTTTATCTGTTTATTTACTAACGCACGTGCTGCAGGATATTGCAGAAATGCTCCGTCTGAATGTTCCAAT
This sequence comes from Nyssa sinensis, assembly GCA_008638375.1. NCBI lineage: Eukaryota > Viridiplantae > Streptophyta > Magnoliopsida > Cornales > Nyssaceae > Nyssa > Nyssa sinensis. Next base: position 41,832,403 of record CM018048.1, read on the forward strand.
GGCTATGAAGTTAGCATTTGACGGTCTAAAAGATTCACAGTATAAAACAAGAGATACTGCAATAGATGATGTTGGTCGATTTGAAAATGTCGAGCTATCAGTACTTCTTTGCAATGATGAGTTCATCCGCAAACTTAATAAAGACTGGAGGGATGAGGACCATGCTACTGACGTTCTCTCCATGTCCCAACATATCCCTGAACTCAAGCTCCCAGTTGTAAGAACTCAATCCATTACCTTTATGATCTATCTTGAGTAACAAACTTGACATAATTTTTTTTTTTGGCAGCTCATGTTGGGTGACATTGTAATTTCTGTCGAGACAGCTGCAAGACAAGCACAAGAAAGAGGGCACACTCTTCTTGACGAGATACGCATTCTCTTGGTTGGTTCAACAATGTTTTAGTTAGTATATTCCACTTTTTTATAACTATCAACCTGTGTCATGATGTTTAGTCTCTGATTTTGTCATATTGTCTTGACACGGGTAGTTCTGCTTCTTTTCTTTGCATATTTTTTCCTCTTTTTTTATGGTTAAGATTCAATTATCCTTTGGTTTGGGTTGATCTCCTGGAAATGCACTTATCAAAATTGCAAGAATAAAATTTTTGAAAATCAAATCGCAGGAGGAATGTGTCAGACAACCTTGACTTCTGAAGAAAGTCTTCTATTTTGCTAAGACCCTGTTATACTGCACTGTGACCAGGCTGTAGAAGGGGTGGGAGCTGGGATTTTTTCTTCCTTTCTTCTCTTTTTTTTTTTTTGGTTTTTTTTTTTTTTTTTGGGGGGGGGGGGGGTGGAGTTTCCGGGTTTGAAGAAGACAGTATCAGAATCAACCTCCTATGGCCCCCTTATGTTCTATTATCAAGTCTTATTTTTAAGGGCATGTATATCGTAGATATCCCCCTCTTGTCCTGCTGATAAGTGATAGCCTATAAGAAGTTTTGTTGACCGGAAAGTGTTTAATGTAAATTGAGAATCATAATTGCTTTTATCCTTTCAGGTTCATGGGTTGTTGCATCTTTTGGGATTTGATCATGAGATCAGTGATGAGGCTGAAGCAGAAATGGAGAAAGAGGAGGAACGTATTTTGAGGAATCTTGGGTGGAAGGGGAAAGGATTAATTATGAGTGCATATGATGCTGAAACTAATGGACATCCTCATATGGATAATCCAGATGGTAATTTCACTCTTATGAATTCTAAGTTTACGACCTTCTATATATCTTTCTCTTTGGCAAAAACATTCTTTATCCCTTTTGAAGCTACATTTGCTATGTGTGAGATTGTAGAGTGAGAAACTCATATGTGAATTATTAAAAGACAGGAAGAAAGAAGGCAGTCTACGATTTTACAAACCAAAGTTTAGCTATATCTTCTGTGATATGGATGGTGAGAAATGCATTTAAAATGCCTTCAAATGACTTTTGCATTCTTTTATTTGATTATGATGATTTTCCTGTTGAAATATAAGGCACTCTGCTGAACAGCAATAGTCAAATTACTTCAACAACTGCAAAAGCTCTGAGAGAGGCCTCATCAAGGGGTGTAAAAGTGGTGATAGCCACTGGAAAAGTAAGGATAGATGAGATTTTACTCTCTCTCTCTCTCTCACTGGATTGTTATTTTTTCCTTCTGCTGAATAGTGTTGCTATTTTTACATATATTCTGATGATCGATTATTAATTGAATCCCTGGAAACAGACTCGTCCGGCTGTCATAAGTGCTTTGAAGATGGCAGATTTATCAGGAAAAGATGCCATTATTTCAGAGTTTTCCCCTGGGGTTTTCTTGCAGGTTTATATATTCCTTTCTGTTCTGTTCAATTTTCAGCATGTTTAGTTTGTTGGATGACTGCTACATGTTCTGGTACAGGCTCTAAAACCAAATGTACGACCTTTCTAATCCAGCAGTGTAATAAGAGACTGGGGTTAAGTTTTGTCATTGTATAATTTTGGGATATATGGATTGGTAAGAGGGGTTTAGAGGTAGAATTAGGGTTTATGAGGGTCATAGAAAGGCTCTCTGCATGCTTTTGATAGAATACATCAAACTACTGTAAATTTGAAGAGAATAAATGGAGAAGGAGAAGTGAAGAAGAAAATAGTAAGAATGGGAAAGAGATTGGTACTTGGTAGTCAGATATTCTGAAGTCTAAACAAAGCCATTGAGCTTTGAATAGTCAGTTTCCTGAGATGAAAAATACAACCCTTTTATAAACTTAAAACCCCAATAGCAATTATTCTTGTCCATGAATCAAACAAATTAACATTCAATTAAAACTCGAGTTAGAACAATAGCTAAAAGACAAAAAAAAAAAAAAACCTTTAAATAGTGTAAATAATAGCTTAACCTGCACCACTAAGTGTTGGCTTGAGTGGTATCTCCTCCACCCCCTAAATAAGAGGTTGAGGGTTCAAGTCCCAATTGGGACAAGTGGTGTGTGTGTTCCAAAAAAAAAAAAAAAATGCTTGACCTGCACCCAGTGGTGGATCCAGAATTTGGGTTCTTTTTTTCCTTTTTTTTTTTGGGTGGGGGCATGGCCCTCGTTTCCCATCCCGGTGCCTGTACCTGCTAACTCCCTCCTGTCACGTTACATCAACTCGAAATGTTTCCCATGTTATACATAAAAATATAAATAATTGAAGTCTAACAAATAAAAACCTCAAAGTAAACAACTAAAGCTGAAAATGCTATGACTAGCATAGGTTGAGAATTCATGACGACCTGTATGTAAGTGATTTGAAGACCATGAAGACATACGAGAAAGCGTGGAGTGCTTAGAAGAATGAACGAGTGAAGAATGAAGACCCTTAAAGAGCTTTATCAACCTACAAGAGTACTCAAATATCAAGAAGGCTAAAAGGAGCAAGCTAGAAGACCATGCAAGGTGTCTAGGATGCTTAGGTATGGTCTAGGCTAGCTTAGGATTGGATTAAAATTGATTTAGAATCAATTAGATTGCCTAGCATATATTGCTTAATCAAAGTGTAAATTTGTCGACTAATATTCCCCAGGGAGTTTAGGTTGGTCGATCAATATTTAACACAGATTGAAGGTTGGTCGACCAAAGGTAAAGTTGGTTGATTAAAGGTTCCCAAAGACCAAGGGTTGGTCGACCAAACTTCCCAGATTTCAAAAAAAGAAAACTAGCTGTTAAGGAGTTGTTCGCTCCAATTCTATATATATATGGAAAGCCCTCACTTGTTGCAATAGATGGTGCATTTGTGAGAAATTGATCTAGCATTGTTCATACACATTTGAGAGCACTCCAAGATCTAAAAAAGAGAGCAATCTTCGCACACGAAGGAGTGTTTCACTTTTACACTTAAGGGGCTTGAAGGAGGGATATAGATAAATCTATATCCTCCATGCCAAGAAAGATGTATTTCTTAACGTCTATATTTGTGTAATTATAGGACACACATACTTCTAGCACCATCCCAACAACTCATGGAGAGTGTAGTGAAATAAGAATTCCCTCATCTTTTGAAGGAAGAGAGGAGAAATCAAGGTTTTAAGTGAGCTAAGAGCTTCTTGCACATCTTGTATGGGACCTAGACTAGAAATCCTAGCGTGGGATCCCTCGGTAGGTTGTTACATGGTTGGTTGGTAGGTAATTCAGGTTAAGTAAAACCTTAGGTAATTCAGGTTAAGTAAAACCAATGTAGGTTCTAGGTAAGTCATTGAAATGTAGGGAAATCCTCGTGGACTCTAGGTAGGTTAGCCTTAGTTAAAGACCACAATTTGTAAAAGTTGTTGGGATGATCCTTGAAAATCCTCCAATAATGGAAAATCTGGCGAGGAGTTGGGAGTGGATGTAGGCTTTATTAGCCTTACAACTGTAAATCTTGTGTCAATTGTGTGAATGCTTTTCATTGTTATATATTTTATTTAATGGATACATGAATTAATCATACAATCATCACATGCCTTCTTTTTTTTGGATAAGTAATCATCATGTACCTTATTAGTTACTCATTTGTATGGAGTGTATGTAAATAAGCCTTGAATAAGTTGATGAATGAATATATATCCATGTGAATTGAATGAAAATTTATTGTTGTAAATTGACATAATAGTGATAGTGTGGAAATTGACTAATTATGTTTACTTGCACCTCACATAGTTATATCCACTTGTATCAAGTAAACATCTTTGTGAGTTGAACCATTTGTGATTTAAGTATGATTGATAAGTTGAGTTTACTAGAATCAAAATAGGCATACCTATACTAAGAGTAAACCGATACTCAAACCTATCACAAAGAAATTGAAGTGGGGGTTTAGGACTAAGTGAAGCATTATTGACTTGAGGGACGATAGCTTGAGTAAAATCATGCAAAGCCTTAGTGTAAATTTAAAAGTCCACTAGGATATTCACAAAAGCACGTGACTTGTTCAAACACTTTCTTTTGGACTTGGGAAGTCTTAATGATGGGCATTGCAAGAGCCTGCTCGATCAAACTCAACCCAGTCAAGCTAGCCGCTTACTTCACTAACTTGTGGTGTATCGTCAAGTTCTGTGCTTATGTTTTTTTTTAACAAGCAAAGGTAATATTGTATTGAAGTGCCCAAGGGGGCAAACCCATATGTACACGAGACGACTTTGAGATTAAAGCATTAGAGAATAGAGTCCCCAAAAAATCAACTAGAGTGTCTATACACACGGGATAAATCTCTTTGGCCCAAAAATGAAAAGTATGTAACAAACTATCTTTTAACAAAAAAAGGGCATTTCTTTCTCAAAAACTCTACAATTTTGTTCTTTCCAAAGACTCAACAATAAACAAATAGGAGCCATTCTTGATGGGCCTTTGCCAACCCTCTAGCATTCCAGCTAAGCAACACCTTTTCCACTGTTGCAGGCAATACCAAGGAGACTCCGAAAAGAGAGAGCAACATGGACCAAACCTCCCAAGCTACCCAACAATGGATGAGAAGGTGGTCCACCAATTCTTCCTCAACTTTGAACATGGTACACCAATTGGCCAATCTAAAGCCTCCTCTTTGCAAGTTCTCCACGGTGAGAGTGGCTCCCCAAGGAGCTGTCCAAACAAAAAAAGCTGCCTTGTTCGGAGCTTGAGAACACCACATCAATCTCCAAGGAAATTTTCTCCCCCTCCCTCACATGAACTCCCTATAATAAGAGTGAACCGTGGGCTCCTTCAAGCTTGTTAAGGTCCAAGCAAGCTGATCCTGCTTTCCCTCCACCACTCTTACCTTGTACAATTCCCGAAAAAGCCCCTACCTCCTCCAATTCCTGGTAAAAAAAAAATCCTCTTAAAAGAGGGGCTCCACACCAATTTCCCTCCCGTTTCCATAGCACAATCAGCCACCCCTGCACCTTTGACCCAAGCCAACCTAAAGAGATTAGGAAACGTCACCTTTAGCAGCCCATCCCCACACCAAGTGTCCTCCTAAAATTTCACCCCCCCCCCCCTCCCCCTCCCACATCCAACTCAAAGTAGAGGATTTTTTTAAAATCAGCTAGTGTCGAATGGACAGATTTCCAAATACCACACCCATGAGCCTCCACTCCCTCCTTTGAAAACAACCACCCTCCTCAACTCCATACTTTATGGATATCAAGTCCTTCCACGTAAAATATCTCTCTACTCCAAACCTCAATAGCCACTGAGCCAACAAAGCATGGTTGAATGTTCCCAAGTCCTTGATACCCAAACCCCCCTTCCTTAATGGGATTTTAGTCTTGTCCCAACTTACTAGATGGATCATCTTCTCTCCCTCCATTCCACCCCAAAAAAAGTCCCTTTGAAACTTTCCAACTTCTTACACACCAAAGTCGGGATGGAGAAAATCGACATATACTGTAGTAGGTTGGAAGATTGGCCAAAGTACTTTTTATTAGTGTAAGCTTCCTGTCCTTGGAAAGATATTGTGATTTCCAACCAGCTAACCGTCCTTGAAATTTCTCAATGACCGAATCCCAAATTGCAGTAGACATTGGAGATGCCCCTAAAGGTGACCCCAAGTAGATAGTTGGCAGTGAACCCACCTTGCACCCCATTGACCTATCCATCTCTTCCACCCTGTTTCCTCTCCAATAGGGATCAATAAACTCTTGGCCAGGTTCACCTGCAAGCCCAATACCGCCTCGAAACACATTACAATGCATTGGAGGAATCTCAATTGTTGGTTTTTGGCTTCGCAAAAGACTAGTGTCATATGAGAATAGCAAGTGAGAAACTCCCACCCTCCTATTCCCCTAGCCTTCAACAGGAAAGCCCCCCTCTTCGCTACCTGCTTCATCAACTGAATAAGAGCTTCCATAACCACCACGAACAGAAAGACAAGGGATCCCCCTCTCTCAAACCCCTCGAGCTCTGAAAATTGCTAGCCAACTCCCCATTAACTAGAACTTAAGAAGCACAGATACAACACGACATGGACACGCAGATACGATATTTCTAAAAAAAAAGTAGGATACGGATATGTCAGAGACACATTAAATATGTGTATATTTTTATATTTTTTATATGAGCATATAATAAAAACCTAACATTATTTCAATTAAAATTGACATAAAAACACATAAATCACAAAAATATTATCAAAATCTTAAAATAAAAAAGTCATTAAATAAAAATTGAAGCACTTCTTCATTAAATCATTAGCATCTAGGATTCAAGTTCCAAATTAAATTTACTCACTATTACATAGAACATATATATATATATATATGTATATATATAATCCAAAAAAAAAAAAAACTACAGAGAAGAGAAGAAAAGGAGTGGGAAAAAAAGAAAATGTGTACTAACGTGTCCAGAAAGTGTTCGAAATTCATAAAAAATACAAAATTTGGAGGACACTTTTTTTGAGTGTCCGACACGGATACGTGAGCCAAAATAAAATGTCCGTGCTTCATAGACTAAAATTGATAGAGAGACTGTAGAAATAAAAATTGGATCCACTTCCTCCATCTAACCCCAAACCCTATCTTTTTTAGCATAAATAAGGGAGAGTCCCAATTTACATGGTCACAGGCTTTCTCAATATTTAGTTTACACACCAACCCCAACTCTCTCTCTTCCTCCTCGAATCAACATATTCATTGGTAATGAAGACTACATCCAAAGTCCAGTGGCCTCCCACAAAAGCATTCTGGTTACTAGAGATGACTCTGCCCAACATTTCCCTCAACCTCATCGATAGGACTTTTGCCAGTAATTTATAGACACTTCCCACAAGATTGATCAATCTATAGTCTCTTATGTCTTGTGCCCCTTTGTTTTTGGGAATTAGTGCAATAAAAGACACATTAAGGCTCCTCTCGAAAGAACCAGCTTGGTGGAAAGAGTAGAAAACCTCCATCACCTCCCCTTTTATTATCTGCCAGCAAAGCTTAAAAAACTCCATTGTGAATCCATCTAGGCCAGGGGCTTTATCCCCCTCACAGGACCTGAAAGCATCCACCAACTCTTCCTTAGTAAGGGATCTTTCCAGCCACTGAACTTCCTCCCCATTAAGCTGATTTAAATATAGGTTCTCCAACTGCGGCCTCCACTGAGCCTCTTCCCTATACAGGTTCTTGTAAAAATCAGCAATCACTTTTTTCACCTCCTGGTCTTGAGAAACCACACACCTATTCACTGGGACCTGACAGTTAGCCATTCGTTGGAAAAATCTTGTATTCCGATCCCCTTCTTTTAATCACAACACCAGGGATTTTTGCTTCCACAAAACTTCCTCAGCTTTCAACAAAAAACCAGAGCTCTCCTTTCAGACCATCTCAGCCATCCCTGTCTTCTGCAGAAAGAAATCTTGCCTGCTCCTTTTTGTCAAGCTCCTGCAAGTCCTGAAACACGATCTCCTTCCTTACCTTCACATTGCCAAAAGTATTCTTGTTCATCTCTTCTTTCAAAAGCTTCATTTTTTTTAGCCAAAACAAAGCTGCGATATCCCCTTGCATCATAACTGTGCCACAAAACTGCCACCTGCCCTTTTGAATCCCGGCGCTAACAGCCAATATTTTCAAATCTAAAAGGAGTCTTCCCCCATCTCATGCCCCCGCAATTCAACATCACTGGTGTATGGTCCAACACGGGTCTTGAGAGAATTGATTGAGAAGAACTGGGAAAGGTATCCTCGTAGGAACAAGAAACCAAAAATCTGTCCAGCCTAGATTTGGCTGAACAGGCCCCTCCCCTAAACCAGGTAAAGCTGCCTCCCTCCATTGGCATATCCGCCAGATTCTCAGACTTTATGAAGGCTGAGAAATCCTTCATACCTGAAGAAAGCCTGCTAAGCAGCCCAGCTTTTCTGAAGGAAACCACACTATGTTGAAGTCTCCTGCAATACACCAAGGTATAGACCACTTGCTCACAGCATGTTTCAGCTCCATCCACAAACCCCTCCTCTCAACATCTGATAAAGGGCCATAAACTCCCGAGAATAGCCACTGGAATCCCTTGGACACCACAGTGAACTGACATGAGACTGAGAACTCCCCCTCTCAATGATCATTGCAAACCACCTCTCTAGGATCCCACATATCCAGAATCCCACCGACAGAGCTCCTGGCAGCCAGAACTCTCCAGTCAACCCATCTAGACCCCCAAACGCTTCTATCCAAACTCCTGGACATAACGTCCCCCTTTGTTTCTTGCAAACGAACTACTATCAGTCTCCAACTCCTTATCAAACCCTTTATGACAGCTCTCTTGTCTGGGTCATTCAGCCCTCTCACATTCCAGGTAATAATTTTAAACTCCATCAAGCATCCAGAATTAATGTCTCTGCCCCCTGCTCATTCCTCCCCATTCTCCCTTCTCCCGTCATAATTGATTGAGCATACCAAATTCCTCATCACCCTCTTCAGCCTTTCTCGGACTGCTTCTTAACCAATTCCGCATCTAATTTTCTTCCCTGAATTCTTCCCCTCCTATTCTGCGTGTCAATCTCCCTAAATGGATCCATCAGCCTCTCCTCAAACCTGTCACAAAAAATCCCTTCTTATCACTCTTATTTTGTGCATGACCCAATCTGATATCTCGATCCTGCTTCGTTGCTTTTTCCCCCCCTTCAACCCAGGACCCTCCCTGAACTGTCCACTGTCTGTCCCCTGGCGCCACAGCCAGTAGAGGAAGACAGTCCTCTAATTCTAGCTGCACTTCATCACCATACACAACCATCTCATTCCGACTGGATAAGTTCTCTTTCTGACAGCACTTGCAAAGGAAGCCCCATATCTGAAATGAACCCATTTAGCTCCTCTGTAGACTGAAACGAGCTTCCGCCTTCACTGTCCCCATCCCCCTCCTAGAGACAATCTGCTACCATCTGCACAGCGTGCTGTTGATCTCCCTCGCTTGCTACCTCGGCCATGTACAGACCACTTCCAGTGTCAAGCCCCTCAGCCATATTACCCCCGCTGCCCTTTTCCTCACCCTCTTCTGCGCCTTCCCATCATTATCGCCCCTGCCATCCTCTTTCCCATCCATCTGGACATCCCCACCCTCTTATCACTTGTACAAGCCTCTTCCGCAAAGCGGGACGAGCCGGCCTTCTCTTGTTGGGCTTCAAGACTTATGAAGCCTACTCCATTTAGGCCCTCGTTCTCCACATTAGGCCTGCCCTGCCCAACCTGATTGGCCGCAGGCCTGCCTGGTAGGTAGACTTAGGCCCATACCACATCCCCCTTTTCCTTTCAATGCCCCAAAATGTCTTCTAGCTGACCGAACAGATGTGGGCTTACCTAAATGCCGTCTTCGCTCAATCTCCATCCCATTCCCACCTGGGCTTACTCCCGTGTATGCCCGCATGGCCTAACTCTCCCCCCATTCTTCTTTTTGGCCCAGCCAATTGAAATTTGAACTACTCCCAGCCTACTTAGATAAGCCATATCTCCCCATTGGGCCACGTGCCTCCTTTCTAGATTGCATACTGAGTCTACTGACCTCCGCCTCATGCACCTTTGGCGCGTGCATCCCTCTCACCCCTTAAAATGTTTTTGTACTTCTGGTTGCATAATTGATGCTTCTTTCATAATGTTCTTAATGTTGTGGTTGTGGTACATACTGGTTTTAAAAATCTTAATTGAGGCTCGCCTTGAAGCAACGCATATCCAAAACACCTTTAAGTGTTGAAAGAAAGCATTGATCGTGAGAAGCATGCACTTCAAACTCAAAGGCATTTAAAAATGATGTTTCGAACTCTTTTTGTGCGTCCAAAATTCTTCTCATAATTAACTTTAGGGACTTTAAGAATATAAACAACATAAATATTATAACAAAATGAGATAAATCCCAAAATCATTTTTCTTCTTTAATAACTTGTTTCATATCGGGAGAACCCCTTGATTGAGAGGAATTTATAACTAATAATGATGCTTGACAACTTTTATGGAATCTTAAAACCCTAACACTTAATTGAAAGGGGTTTTTACACAGATGGGTTAGGTTCTCCTATGACTTCCATATGACATTTGATTTTTTTTTCTTCCCAAAAAGCACTAGAAAGTGGGATGGAGGGAAGAAGGAAAAAGTGTTTTACCTTATGTTTTTGGATATATACTTATAATTAGTTTTTTAAAAAGGAAGATTACTCAAAAAAATCTAATCTTCTCTTAGAATTTTGAAATTATAATGATGGTTGAAGTTACAAAATATTAGAAAATTCTCTCTTTTTTTTTTAAAAAACTGATAATAATGCTTAGATATATATATATATATATATATATATTTTAGTAAAAAAAATTAAGTTCCAAAAAGCTTATGCCTTAATGCTTTGAGGCTTAAGTTTTGCCATATAAAAGGTCAACTGCCTTGCTTTACACTTTTGCCTTTAAAACATAGGGTACATCATTTATCATCAATGTAGTGCAGTGAGAACAACCTGAATCAATCCCACTCATACTACTTAAATCATGATATTTTAACTTATAGTCCATTGAGATTGATTAACTAATACGTTTACCAGCATTCATGGTTAACACATACTAGCTCTAGTGTTATCACCACCAAATATATATAGTAAACACCTACTTGCTCAAGGATCTATGTAATGATTGGAGCTCTGCAATCTTCTTTCTTGAAAACCAATTACACGATCAAGCATAAAGATGACAGTGAAATAATCTCCAAGGAGAGTTCTTGCTAAGGGGATCATCTAACCCATAGTTACCAGAAGATGTTAATACCAACAATCCCTGTTTTGGTATGTGCATTCTAAAACAGGGAACACTTATGTTCCAGAATACTATATTTAGAGATCTGAGAAATATCTTCTTCTCTCTTTCCTTAAAGAAAAGAATAATAGAAAAGGAGCAGCCCAAATCAAGAGATTAACATAAATAAGCGTGCTTAATTCAATGCTTTTAAATTTTTTGTTTCAATATAATATATTTCAACTATATGGACAACTTATACACTTTAATAATATTAATTCTCATAGTAATCACTAGGTGAAAGAATAAAACACTATTATAGTTGGACTTACCCATCATATTACACCTGTGTCATCTATATAAGCCTACCCCCTATCATTCCACATTTAAGTATGTAGCATATTGCATTCCCGTTCCCGTTTCGATTTGCATTCCATAACGAACTATGTTTCAGGTAACATTACTCTAACCAGTGGGAAGGTAGACAAAGTAATCATATCCTCCATAGACAGCTTTACCCGCTAGATGTCAGCTGATCTTGCATTTATATATATATATATATATATATATATTTGTGTTCTCGAAATGTTTTTTGTATTTGTTTTGGCTTTGTCTCAAGTTGTCTATTACATGTACCATCTATTGTTTCTTATTGCTGGTTCTCTTATTTATTTTAGGGATTGCTTGTATATGGCAGACAAGGTCGAGAAATTTTCAGAAGGAATTTAGATCCAAATGTCTGCAGAGAGGTAATACCTTTGTTTTGGCATTCAGTAGTTATCTGTGAGTTAGAGGTTTTGTTTTTTTTTTTAATCACATTTTTTGTTACGATTTTACACAAGAAAATTTAGAAAAATGACTTTTCTTTTCTGGGCTGGTGGCTTCCTCTTTCTTTGCCTGTAGTTGAAATGTAATTTGCCACATATTAGTAGGAAGTAGTGGCATCTTGCTGTTCAGCTGTGCTGGGCATTGAGCTGTTACTTCTGGTGCCAAACTTGTTGATCCTATGACTTGAGGCTAGCAGTAGGCTATTGATCCTGCTCGGCCTGATATTAGGTGACAGGGTACTGCTGCTACCTATGCAGTTAAATTTACATTTTGCTTAGTTGGTTGCCTAGAAAGACATACAAGTCTTTCATTTGAGTGCCAGAAACTTCTTGATTGTTTCTCCCTTTTCCATCTTGTCCTTTATATCTGCTGTTTTATGTGGTTTCTAACTGATTCATATTTCAAAAGCTGAAACCTTGATGTGGCATGGAAGGTAGTTTATGCTTGTTAAATTATTCATGTTCTTTAACATTTCAGAAGAAAAAAAAAAGATCGTATTTTTCTCTTGTAAAAGAAGTACAAATGTTTTTGTTTTCTGAATTGCAGGCATTTCTCTACTCTCTGGAACATAAAATTCCACTTATTGCATTCAGTGAGGATCGTTGCCTAACATTATTTGATCACCCTCTTGTGGACTCACTTCATACTGTATATCACGAGCCAAAGGTTGCTAATTCACTAATATCCTTCTCATCACCAATAATAATTCTTTCAGCAGTTGCGTGACTGAGTTCTTCATTTATGTAATTTATGTGAAATTTCTTGACAGGCGGAGGCCATACCTTCAGTTGAGCTCCTCTTGGCTAGTGTTGACATACAGGTATGCTTTTTATTTTTTTGGGGGGCCGGGGGGGGGGGGGGGGTGTTGTCTGATACAGGTATGCTGTTGAAGTTGGCAGATTTATAGTTACATACTCATATTGAAACACAGAATAAGTCGCACAAATTTTTTTAAACTTTGCATTTTTTGTTTCTAATCATAACAAATGCCCAAAAGCACTCGTGCACATTTTTTATTTTGAGTATAACTATTTGAATTGGACTGTGTGTCATATTTTTGTCTTTGGCTGAGTAGCCAAAATTACTCTGTCTAAATTAAGTGGTCTTATGTTCTATAATAATTGAAATCCTTTTGGAAGCCACACATGGATTTTTGTTTTTAAGCATATCCTTCTGGAGTGCAAGTTATTTGCTCTAGGTTTGACCAGTGGTGATTTTTGGCTTTACTACAGAATTTTCCCTATTTTTGGTGTGCGTATGAATGAATATATTTTCATATATATATATATATATTATCACCTGGAGGGAAAACTTGTCAAAAATGCCATTTCTTAGTCTTAGCAGATGATTCCTCTCAGTCATCAAGTAAACAACCAATCAATATAATAATTTATGATCATTATTGTTCTCTCTCTCTCTCTCTCTCTCTCTCTCTCTCGTGACACATCTTATTCAAATTCGCAGAAGCTGATCTTCTTAGACACTACTGAGGGAGTGGCTAATACTCTACGCCCGTACTGGGCAGGAGCAACAAGAGATCGTGCCACTGTTGTCCAAGCTGTGCCAGATATGCTTGAAATTGTCCCCCCTGGATCGTCAAAAGGGAGTGGAGTTACAATGCTGCTTGATCATTTGGGCGTTACTGCAAAGGAGGTGAGCTGCGGCAAATTCCTTTTCCTCTCTTATTATTTAGCTATTTTATCACAAAAAAGTTATTGGAATAGCTGCCAACTCAACAAAGCCTTATTCCAATTACTTGGAGTCGGCTATATGAATCCTATCTCGCTATTCTTTTCTATTTAAGGTCATTCCTTCCATTAGACCACCCATTACCATATCTTTTTTAACTGCTTCTACTAAACTAATTTCTTGGGCTTTGACTAGGTACAAACACGGACCCAACCCATGTCATTGCTAGGAGCCTAGGATGATGTGGGAGTAGTGATTAATTGGCAAGATATTATTTTTTACTAACTTCTAATTATTATTTATACGAAAGATATGTTTCCTTTCATTTGGTATATTTCCACTAGTTTCGGTATATTTCCATGGAAATAGTTTTGTTTTAATGGAAACATGTGAATTTCGGTATTCTACTAGTGTTTCGTTTCGGTTCCCTGAGAAACGAAAACATTTCGGCCGTTTCGATGGAAAAGAAACGAAATTTTAATCCTTGGTTGGGGCAGATAATGGCAAGAAGGCTCTTGAAATTACTAGGGAACCCAATGCAGGTAGGAAGGCAGGCAAATCCATTCTTTAAATATAGCTTGCTTGATTTTCTTCGGACGGGGCGAGGTTTACGTGGTTAAATACTTGGGCTCCACGAACATTATCTTGGATAGGCAAATTTGTGGTATATAGAGATTGGGAAGAGAGATTTTCATGGGTAACCCAAATGGCATTGCCTAGGGTGATCTCTGATCATGTACTGATTTTGTTCGATAGTAGAGGTATATGTAGGGGGCAGGGGCCATCTAAACGTAAGAATATGCGGCTCAAGGAAGAAGGGTTTGGGGACCTTGTCAGGGGTTGGTGGAAAGGGTACCAAGTGGTTGGTTCTCCTAGTTTTGCTTCAATGAAGATGTTGAAGGTAGATTTAAAAAGTGGAAAAAGGAAGTTTTTGGTAATTTGAAGTGGAGGAAGAATAAAGCGATGGAGGAAATTAGTTTGTTGGATGAGAGGAAGCCTAAACGAGATGGAGCAAAATGTTGTGTAATCATGATGCATTGTGCTCGAGTATTTGATTAAATCATGGAGGGTACAATAGTTTATCGTGAAGTAGAGAGTTTGAAAGAGATGAACATTTTAGGATAAAGATATTGTCAATAAAGTATTAGTCCATTAGGGGTTTATAAATAGGGGTTAGGGGTGTTGGTGTATTATATATGTATTGCAATTTATTTTCCTTTAAATCTTATTGTATTAGTGGTGCATTCATGTTATATCACCCTTGGCCAAGTTCTATTCTTTACTTCTTTGTGTCTGCTAAATCTATGTTATTCTTAATTTTGGACATGTTCCATTTTTAAGGAGGTTTTGTTGGGGTGGATGGGTGGCCGCATAAGGAAGGAGGTGAAGATTGTGTGGTGGCGAGAAAGGAATAGGAGACCGTGGAGAACCTGATGTGGAGATTGAAGGATAGTTGTTTGAGGCTTCTTTTCTTTTGGATTAAGGAGGAAATACCCTTTGTATCTACATACGCCAGTGTAGTTAAAGGCGAAAGGTGCCATGAAGGTGCTAAGGTCCTAGATTGCTCGAAAGGCGAGACGACAAAAAAGTGTTAGCCTAAGTGAAGCAAGGCACTAACTTATAAAAATAATCCAAAAAATATATTAGATATTAAAAATTAATTTATTGAAAATCAAATAATTTTTATAGTTATATTAAGTATCATGTAACACAAAAAGTTTAACATATAGTGTCTAAGTGATGTGATCATACCTAAGAAGCACGGATATGGACACGGGACACGGATACGACACGACACGGACACGCAGACACGTTATTTCTAAAAAAAGTAGGACACGGACACGTTGAATATATATAAATTTTTTATATTTTTATATGACCATATAATAAAAACCTAATATTATTTTAATTAAAATTGACATAAAAATATACAAATTTAAAAAATATTATTAAGATATTAAAATAACAAAGTCATTAAATAAAAAATAAAGAACTTCTTCATTTTATCATCAACCTTCATGATTTAAGTGTTTGGATATGTGTCAGGAAAGTGTCCGAGAGTGTCGGTGTCCGACACGGACACGTGAGTCAAAATAGAGTGTCCGTGTTTCATAGGATCATACTAAGATCAAAGCAAAAAAATAGACTACAGTGCTAAAAATAGAATATCAAAGCACAAAAAAATAAAAAGAAAAAAGATAATCTAGAATACTAGAATATAAAAGAGACTAATACAAAAAATTTATGTAGAATCTGTTCAAATCTGAAAACATAACAATTTGCAGCATAAAAAACAATGATAAAAGAATACGGATGCTTTATGTTGAGCAGGGAAAATGGACAGATTAATGCTTTGGCAACTTTGTACATGGAAAACAGAATAGAAAGCATAAAAAACTAAAAAACTGATATTGCAGATTGAAGAAAATGAAAAATAGAGAAGAAATGAGAGTAAGAAAAAAAATGAAAAAAGGAGAGCAAGAAAAAAAATGACAATATAGTCATGCAACATGACTGGATTAGAGAAAAAGAAAGAGCAGGAGAGATCAAGAATGACACAAATACAATAAAGAAACAAAAGATGGGAGAGTGATGAAGTGGAAAAATAAGAAAAGAAAAAATAGCAACTTCCTAATAGGGGGAGAGTGACGAGGGAGAGAAGTGATGTAAGATAAAGGAAGTGAAAAAAAAGAACTCTATAACAAAAGATTCTGAGAAGGGGAGACCGGAGAGTGATGAGAAAGAAGTGATGGGAGAAAGAAAACAAAAAACATAATGGATAATTTAAGTAAAATTCAGTAACTTCAACTGGGCGCTCCCTTTGTCACCTCTCGCCTTGCATAAAGCGACTGCCTAGGCGTTGCCATTTTCAAATCGCTTCGCCTTTTTCAAATCACCTTGCCTAGAGCACAATAAGGCACTGAGCCTTAAAATCGCATTGCCCCGTCGCCTAGGCGATCGCCTTTGACAACACTAACATATGCTAATGGATTTTTTTGGGAGATTTTAAGCATTAATTTTTGTAGCCGGTTCCCTTTTTTTGTTACTGTGGGTGTGCCTCCTCAGGCACTTGTTTATAATACATTACCTTTACTGATCGAAAAAAGGCGCTTCCCTTCAAAAAAGACATACCGCCCACTCCCACCCCATATAAAGTTAGTTTGGATAAAACATATCAATTTGACAATTCATCAGAGATGTTTGCTTTCCTATCGTATTGGTGGGTTGATCAAGGCCTTATGATGTGATGTCATGCCTCTCAAAGTTATCGTGATTCCACATGTCATCCATTGATGTGGATACTGGGTTGCATCTAATAAACCAGCACAACTTGTATCTTAGTTTCAAGGTTCAATGTGTTATAAATTTGGTCAATGCTTAACTTTGTAGTGGTCGACCCAACTGAGTAATAAAAATGCTGAGCAGGAGTATTTTGAGTTTCAGCTGTGCTTGGCCTGATTGTTTTATAATAAATAGCTAAGTCCGGCTCTTCTTATTGAATCCTTAAAATCATCAATAGTTTTCAAATCTGGGAACAGTATTCCTTTTTGACCTGCATCTTTTCCAAGGCAGATTACTGAAATTTGAGCTGAATGTGAGTTTCATTTGTTAGTTTGAATTTTGATATTTTACCAAGTTCTCCGAGAATCTTGAGTTCCTGAATAAGGATTTCACATAGCTGATTATCAATTTTGAAAGGTCACAGTACTTTTTGATTGTCCATTTATATTTTTCTTTCACTTTCATTTGAACACCTTTACTCACTCCAAATAATTTCAACTATGTTAAGTGGGTGAATTATAAATTGTGATTACTTTCCAAGCCTCATACACAAATGAAATTTTGTTTTGTTGTTTAATTAGTGAGAATCCTTGACTTAGTTCTAGACTTGCAGGATCCTGTATCAACTCAATTTTCATTTTATATATATATATATATATATATATATATATATATATATATAGCAACTGGCACAATAGAATCCCACTCAAGTTGATATGTAGATCACCCTATATGCAAGTACCTCCAAAAATGACAGGTGATGATCACCTTCTGTGTAAGTGCCTCCATAATTAACAGGTGATTACTTGTTAAGAGAAATGGATGTAAGCACTTGCATCTGATCATTTTTGGCTGGCATCACCACCTAATGGAGGTGGTTGGCCTCTCCAGACATGAGTCTGCATTTTCACATAATGATGCAGACGACAAATACCCTGAAATGACTAGGCTGGGGGTATAATTTTTAATGATATTTTATAGAAGAAAAACCATGATAACCTAGTCGGAGAAAAGCCAATAACAATGACAGAAGTAGTTTGTTGTATCAGAATTATTGTAATTTAGTTTTCATGTCTTCGGTATTGGAGATGTGAGTGTATTTATCTTACCCTATCAGTTCTTATCATTCCGTATTAGATAATGGCTATTGGTGATGGGGAAAATGATGTTGAGATGCTCGAGTTAGCTTCTCTTGGAATTGCTCTTAGTAATGGATCAGAGAAGGCAAAAGCTGTTGCTGACGTGATTGGTGCCAGCAACGATGAAGATGGGGTAGCTGAGGCCATCTACCGGTATGCATTTTGAGCTTCAGGCTCAAGGATAAAGATTAGGATGGATATATACATTAATTGTCATTTATAATGTGGGACACAACTCACACTAATTATTGTTTGTGAATTTATCATCTTCTCTTTCAAAAGAATGATTTTTGTTAGCGTAGATGGAGAAAAGAGAAGTTCGTCACCATTTTTCCTTAGTGAATGATCATGATTTAATTATTTCGAATAAATTGTTGTCTTTTTATCTATATGGATTCCATGCACCGCTTAATAAGATCCTTCAATTCTGCAAGTCCTTGGGTACGGAAATTGTTATTTTGCCTTTGCAGTTACGAATTGATTAATTTTTTGTCTTTTGTATGCTCAAATGAACACTAATTCTGTTTGCTATAGTGCACACTGTTGTATTTTTATTTATTTTTAAATGAAAGGGGTGTTCTACTGTTTTGAAACAACTTCAAATAAGAAATGGCCATCTTAGAAACATATAAATTTCTTGAATCTTGATGATGTTTTAGCATGATTGATGTTTTACCTTACCAGAGTTACAAACTGTTCCATACATGTTACTTATCTTTGTTTGGAGTCCTATTTCGGTCACTTGGGATAAGAGTATCATTTTATCAAATTTAAAGTACAATCATAGGGGTGTGTGGCCAAGAGTCTTGCATCAATTTGTAGTTTGCTTTTATATGACTTCCATCTCTTACACTTTGATTTCACTTCAGCTCCTATCCTTTTAATTTGAGCAAATGAACTCCCAAACTTTCATTTCTAAAGCGAGTTAGACCCTCAAGGAGTTAAAGAAGGAAGCTTATATTGGTTATGGGTTGAAACAGGAATTGAACTCTAGTAGATTTAATCTCCTGTTATTCAGTTGCTTTAGAATTTGAATAGAAAAATGAAGTACAAGGATCTAGAGAAATTCATATCAAACTTGGAGGGTTCAAAATTTAGTTTAGGTATAGTTACACTAAACCTCCTGATAATCAAAAGGACCTTTTTTATAATCTTTGATATTACATTGATCTTTCAGATTGAAATTATTAAAAAACAGGTGTTAATAAAAAACATGAATTTATTGTTTTACTTTTATCTGTGATCTTTGATGATTATAGTGATCACTTTCATGATTTTTGAAAAGATAGGGGTGGTCGGGTATTTTTGTCATGCAACAAATTTGATTGAAATTAACATTGTTAATGACAAATTTTTTATGGAGTGAAATTTTGTATATTGTCATTATAACAATAGAGGGGTCAAAATGAAATTTTAGAAAATATTGGGAGGTTCTTCTAATTATCAGGTAACTCAAAGCAGGTTAGTTGAGTGCCTTTGGTAATAGCCATGTCAGTTATTGTTCAAATTTCAAACGGAGCCAACCAAAGGGTTCACATTCAATAGAAATGAAAGTTCACACGTGTGAGTGTGTGTGTGTGTTTCAAAGAGAGGGAAAGCCATGAGGTGTGTGAAATGAGTATGTGATACAGATGGTGTGTATGTGTGTGATATCCATATGTGTGTATCAGTGTGTGTGACACTGTGGCTGAACCAAATCGGAGGAGCTATCTTGGAACTGCATGGATATTCACAAAAAAGAAAGAAGATTGTTTTCACAATATTATTGAAAGAGTTGAAAATAAGATGCAGCGATGGATGACTAAAATCTTATCCAGATCAGGTAGGAAAGTCCTGATAAAATCAGTTTTGTCTCCAATTGTTCAACATAACATGAACTGTTATTTGCTTCCAAAGAAATTAAGAGATGAAATAGATAGGATGCAAATGAATTTTTTTAATGGGGAAGAAGGGGTAACCAGAAAGGCTTAAATTGGGTTAGATGGGACAAGACATGTATGGAAAAAGAACCAGGAGGGCTGGGAATTCGAAATATCACTTGTGTGAATATGGCTGCCGGGGCCAAATTGGGATGGAGAATCCTAATAGAATCTGAAAATGTGTGGGTAACTCAAATTAGGGGCAAATATTTGAATAAAAATGATTTCTTTTCAGTTAGACCAAAGGGAACAGATTCATGGGCTTGGAAGAATATTTTAAAAGCTAGGAATATTATTAGTGAAGGAATTAGATGGTCGGTGGGTGATGGTGCAAACATTCTTTTTTGGGTAGATAAATGGGCCATGAATTGATCTTTAGGTGAGTACATACCAGTTAACTGTGGGAAACAAATTGATTGGCATTTGAAGGTTAAGGATTTCCATTCCTGATTCTCATATCGAGGATACAATGTGATGGAGTGTAGAAAATAATGGTTGTTTTTCTTAAAGATCAGCCACTAGATTGGCAAGGGATATCAGGTGTGGAGATAGACATCGTTTTTTGTGCCCAAAAAATTTGAAATTTTCTTGGTGCTGGAATTTGAAGTGTGCACGTAAAATTAGATCTTTTATTTGGATTTTATTAAGACAAAGAATTCTATCGAAAAAAATTGTTAAATAAAAGAGGTATTTATGTAGATATATATTGTGATTTATGTCTTACTGAAATTGAAGATATGAATCATATATTTTTGAAATATAAAGTTGCAATATATGTGTGTGGAATTTAATAGGGTCATCATGTGAAAGTCCAAGTAGTGATATTGATGATATTATTGACCACCGGCTTAAAATGATTCAATCAAAAAATAAATATGATGACACAAGAAAAAGTGACCAATATTTTTTGGCAAATTTAGTGTAATTGTAATGACAGAATCTTTCAGTGAGCTAAATTCAATCCTTTCAAAATAATTGAAAAAGTAACTTCTATGTTTATGGATTATAAGCTTTTAAACTCTTGGTTCACCAAAAATAATATTGATCTAGTCAGTAGCATAGCGGCTAAATTTATTAAGTGGATCAATCCTATTGGAAGAAAGAAGATGAATTTTGATAGATCTAAGTTATGCAATAAAAAATCAGGTGGAGTAGGAGTGGTTGTAAGAAATAAGGCATGTTATATTTGTTAGGTTTTGTTTTGTCCAGTTGGTACGAAGGAAACTTGTATGTGCCCCAACTAGAGACTTTGGCTCTTCGCGAAAGATTACTATGGCTTGATTTTCAAGATGGGAAACATATTGATATTAAAGGAGATTTTAACTTAATTATTGATGTCATGTTGGGCAGACAGAATTATCCGTGAAAAATATACAATATAATTAAGGATTATATCAATATTATTAGAAACAAAGATATAGAGGCTAATTTTAAGCCCATATATAGAGAAATTAACATGTGGGCTGATTGGCTTGCTTGAAAAGTTCATAATTTGAAAAATAATTTTGTATGATTTAATAAATTTTCTATGAAATTATATTCAATAATTAGTGATGATATTAGAGAAAGAACTTTTGCCTAAAATGGTGTGATTACTGTACCAAAAAAAAAAAATATTCATTTGAGCTTTGATTTAGAACTCTATATATTTTAGATTATGAACCTGTCTCTGAGGGCTTGTCTGGACTTCTTTCAAACGGAATGATTCCATGCATTGTATTTTAATATAAAAATATGTTATCTTGAGTGGAGCAGCTGCTTCCTACATGATTATTTTAAAGTTTTTTTTTTTTTTTGGACATGACTAAATTTGTGATTTTTAAACGTAAATGTTTGATATGTCAAAAAAAAAAAAGAAAAAAAGAATGAATTTATTTATTTAAAAGATTATGAAGTTCTACCTTAAAATGTGTTGGGTAAGTAGTATCTCTTCATTCAGTGTTCCCTCTTAAAAGCTATGACAACATTACTATTAAATATTTCAATTGATTACCCTTCTATCCAAGAGGAAGATGACTCATAATCTTCCCAAGAACTCATATTAACCTTTGTGTCATGCTAGTAATTTTGTATATCATGTCACAATGTATCTTTCTAATTACATTCTGTTATATATATATATATATATATTATGTTCTATTAAAAAAATATAAATTATATCACACATGATATACTATTAGAAGAATACATTACCGTGTTCTTGTATTAGACCATTTAAGAATTTTTCTTTTATGCCAAGTTCCACTTACCAAAATAAGATTTTCTTTGAAAATTAATGCTGGATTACATTGACCATTTCTGTTAATACTAACAACTTAATGCCATTGACAAAATTCATACATTTATGAAGATATCTTAAAATTATATTACAAGAACTATTTTTACAAGTTCATTCAGTTACAATACAGGCCTGTCCACATGAATATCGTCATCAATCGATCAGAACAATAATTTTATCACCAATCTCGGACATTATCGTCAACTACATTGTCATTGAACGCAGCAGCCATAGCCGAAATTAGCCACCATCTTCGTCCGCATGAGTTATCATTGTTGATCTAGTACCTTGCATCGTCGCCACCACCTCCACTATTGACCGAAACGAGTCTCCGCCATCATTTGAAAACATGTTTTATCATCTTCCCCAATATTTTTGTTTGATTTATTTTAAAATATGCCCATTAGGGGACGGGGAGAATTTGGGTACGTGAACAAAATTTTGTGTATTTAGGTAAAAATTTAAGTAAACGACTGGATGAATTCTTTTAAAGATTTTTATTTAAATTTAAATTTAATATGAATTTTGAATAATCATTTGAGATTTCCTTAGCAATGTCAATTGATTGAATTATTCTCCAAAGATGGTTGAATACTTGAATCTGATGGCTAATGAATTCTTTGGTGAATGTTTTGGTTTGGTACGGTTTTGTAAACACACGTTCGTGTGTGTAGTAAAAAAAGTAGCTTAGTACTACTTCCCTGCAAACATATTTTACATATATATTTTTTTTTAAAATATCAACAGAAAACATTTTTAACAACTTAATTAAATGGTCAAATACATTTTTTGGTACAACTTTTAAAAATACAAGTGTTGTCTGAAACAGTTCCTAAACTTTTTTTTTTTTCTTTTTATAAAAGAGATGGGTTATTATAATCAATCAACAGTATAATATTATATAGCAATAAAAGAACTCATAATCTAACATAAAGTGCCTCTCAAATATAGGTCTTGAGTACAATCTAATAGTAACAAGAGTAGTACAAACAAACCAACCCAACCCATGATTATGTGCAAGCAATCCCCTAATCTTATTGAATGGAAGAGTTGCATTAGTCTTAAAAATTTGAAGCAACTATATTCACTTTAATTTATTTGGTTTTTGATGTTGTATTTTTCTAGTCTGGAGGCTTCCTCTTCCAAATTACCTATCAAGAACTTGAGGTCAGAGGTTACCAGAAAAACTCCGGTAGTAACCGCTCCGATGATAAAGTTAGTAAAGAAATAAATGCAGTAATTCAATAAAAGAATTGAACATAAATTGAAAGCGTACTTGATGGCCTTATTTATAGGTAGTAGATGTCCTAAGTTGAATAGGATCAGGAGCCATAAAAGTAGGGATTTTAGGATATCCGCAAATAGTAGATTTTATGTATAACTCTATTTCCTTATTCTAAGGTTGGTAGCCTATGGAAGGCGGTGATAAGTTTAAAATTCATTACCTTTGAACACTCCGTGCTTGGTTGACTTGGACAAAATAATCTTCTCATGATCTGTACCTTGAAGAGCTCATTATAGACACGTGTCACATTTTGAATATGGTAATCAAATTATGGTATATTAGCTACTCCCTCTTCAAGCCTCAGTTTTGTGGCATTTATTCAGAGCTGAGGTTAGGGTTTTTGAGACGTTACACGCGTGCTGGTCATAAATGTGCCACTCTGCATTCTAAGGAGACAGTCATTGATATGACATTTATTGCGTTAGCCGCCAGTTGGGATTATGAGGCCATCATTGCCTCAAACGCCACAATGATTCAGAAGCGATGTTCCCCCCAAAGTGGGCATCTATTAGGGCTCTATAAAAAGGGGGGCAACACGTCACCATTCCCCCTTTCAGCATTTGGAATTCTGACTTGGAAACATTTAACCCCAAGAGCAATTTCTAAGGAGATTTTCCAGCATACTAGAGAATTCCCTCCGATCAAGACCTCGATCAGGTTTGATTTACAAACATTCCTCGAATTTCTTCATATGTTTTCCTCTTCCTTCTCCTTTTTTTCATTTTTGTTTTGGACAATGTCTGCTTCTGATGCCCAGTCACATACTAGTCATGATCTACAGGGAGTAGATGACCAAGTAGAATTAAACATAATAGTTAGTAGTCCTTCTGAGAGTTTAGAGAATAGGCCAGTTGGTAGTCCAGCCTCGAGTTCTGAGGTCAAAATAGTAGAGGCCTTTATAGAGCCTAGGAACAGAGGCAAGGAAACCTTTGGAAAAACCTATAAAAAGGAGGATGGCGAAAACGCCATCACTCAGAGCATAATAGATGCTATGAAGGTTGCTTTCGATTTCCCTGGTAACGTGTCCTATAAGATACCCGAGCTTATAGACTGCCCTTCAAATGTCCAACATTGTGAGATCTATGCTTACCTTGAGTGGTTTAAGATAGGAGTTCGGTTCCCTTTTCATCGTATTATTAGGAAATTTTTTAGTTGGTTCAATATGTGCCCAATTGATCTAAATATAAATAACTGGAGATAATTTCTAGGTTTTATAGTCTTAGGCCATTTGAATGGCATGGAAGTAGATATCCCCTTGATTAGGAGTAACATGGAGGTTAGAAGGCATGTTCTACATGTCTTTCGATAAAGGGTTTAAACCCCTATCCTTTATACCCACTTCTAATAAGACTTGGAAGAAGTGATAAAAATTTACTTTTGCTCGAATCAGTTGATTGTCTTCATGAACCAGTTGATTGATAATGAAAACAATCAACCATGAGGTCCACTGAAGCCATAAAGCCAAACAAACAAATGGCTACTAGTCAAACCAGTCGACCTACCAATTGATTGAAGGTTGAACCAATCGACTAAATGGAAAATCCAATTGATTGATCAAGGTTTTTAGAAAGAGATTTTTAGGCACTGGTTAAAATAGTCGACCTACAAGTCGACCGCCCCAAAACTAGGGCAAAACCAGTCTGGAAGGATCCTTCCATTTAAGGACCAAATTGTCCATTTTCATCACGAGCTCACCATTAAATAGCTATCAAAACTAGCCCTGTTAGGACCCTAGCCTGGAAGGCTTAACAATATGGCCATTTGTCCTTTTGAACCCTAACAAGAAGGTAATTAAGCTAATCAACCTAGTTAAGTGTATTAAATACATGCTATTTTTTTAATACGGTTGGTTTGCTCTCATGCTTATACTTGTTTAAGTCTCATAAAAGGATTAATTGAGATTGATTATCATCAAGTGAAACTGTACAAAAAACTATCCTTTAATAATGTATAATGAAGCAAGTGTTCAGAGCCGACTCTAATGGTCCAATATACACAAAATTTATAATGTAATCTAAGAAGGGTACAAACACCTCTGTAAAATGAATAGAAATAATAATAAAGTGTAGGTTTGTCTTTTGGCCTAGATCAATCCTGTCGCTGCCATTTACAAGTCAAATACCTGTCATTCCAATGAATAGCAGGGTTAAGCCAAAACACTTAGTATGACTTCCCATACACAAACATAGAGAGTGTAAAAACTAATGCAAGCCCAATAAGAGCAATACTTGATGTCCAGTATGCAGCACAAACATAAAATAAATATAATTGACTAGCTCACAGATATAAATACAAAAATTAACAAGATATACTATATTTTAACACTATAAACCACCAATATAGAAAATAGTAATACATGTACTCATAACTAAAATTTATTTAAGTATATTTTCCACGATCTACCAAATAGTTCCTATATAAAACCATAACAACAAGAATATCTCCAATGAAATACCATTAGGGTAATATACCAATGACATGTAATCAATACATAATCCATATGTAACATGTGTAATCCACAACACAATACACTAAATCAATATACACCTCATGCATATATGTACTCAATGGAACACGATCATGCTCAATGCGTGTACACTTCCATGAATGTAGTATGTCATGCTTTATGACTTCATGATATGATTTAACTTATGCACATGACACCCGAAAGCCTTGAAATTTAGGACCTTTCATGGGCTACTGGCCCAAAGGATTTGGGTTACCTCTCGTACGAGATTATGGCTCGAAGCCGAAGGGACTCTATCCCCAATCATTAACTAGGTAACAAGGATAATTATTATCCATAAGGTGTTAGAATACATGACCTCACCTAATAGGGTCTATTAGTTTGCTCGGACCAATATCCATTAATATCTACCTAATAGGGTCTATTGGTTTACTTGGACCAATATCCATTAATATCTATTTGATGTGGTTGTGTATCATAAAGGATTAATTACACTACTCAACATGCCCTATGTGCCACATAGGCTCATAATGTAGCCCATCTCAAATGCCATGCAATGTAACACATGATGTTTTTATGCACAAGACCTAGGTCCACGATAAAATGTTCATTTACATCCATCGTATACGTATAACTGATAATAATAGTATTAGAAGATAAACAATTAGTCAAACTATGAAGATCTGATAACAAGTGTACAATACTAGCCAGTCAATGTATATTCTAGTCCTAGTAATCACCAAACTATAAGAAGTTACTACTTGTGTCTTTTGAGTTATGAATTAAATACCTTATACATTACTGATTTAACCTCCTACGCCCCCTAGCCCTTAACATTCTGGTTTCATATCAATTCTATAAGTTCTTTAGGATTAATCATTAACCTATACATAGAGGGTATGTTTATTCTTGGGCCTCAAAAAGCCTAAAATGTATCATTGTAGTCATTGCCGTCTTACTAAGTGAAACCCCTACCCCAAGTCTAGCTTTATATTGTTTGATATTGCCTTTAAAGTCACGTTTGGTCTTAAAGACCCATTTACATCCGACCTTCTTGTAAACTTTAGGAAATTCAACGAGATCCTAAACTTATTTCTAGCCTATTGATTTCAACCTATCATTCATGGCATCAATCTATTTAGTAAAATCAACACTTTCAATGGCTTTAGAAAACGAAACCGAATTCTTGCTCATCCTAATGTCAAAACCAGATTCATATAGATAAACCACATAATCATCCAAAATAATTGATATCTTTTCTCTATGAGATATTCGTAATGTTATTTCTTATGATTCTTCTATTATTTGATCATTGACTCTCATTATGGGATGATTGATAATTCAATTGGTGTTCATTATTATTGATCTGGTTGACAATTATAGGAATAAAAATTCGTTCATAAGTTATAGGTAAAGGAATATTTATCCAAATTTCTTTAATAACAATATTTCATAATTTTTTTACTCCCATTGTTATTGTCATTATCAAAGGATTTAGAATTACCGGTTTCTACAATTCTCGTACTATGGTTAGGATATTAAAACCTATATGGAGGTGTCTTAAACTAGGTTTCCTTCCAGTCCATAATGTATGATACATGGCGTCTGGAACTATCTTACGAGGAACTCATTTTAATAGATACATGGCAGTTTTAAGGGATTCCATCCATAATGAATTAGGTAGTGTGAAGTTACTTAACATACTGTTAACAATTTTCATTAATGTATGATTATACCTCTCAGCTACACTATTCTGTTATGGCATTTCTAACGTTGTGTATTGCACACAAATACCATGATTTTCAAGGCAAAATAACCAATGATTTGTCCTGATTCATTGAATCTACCATAATATTCACCACTGATATCCTATCTAATGACTTTAACCATTTTGGCTACTTTTAACCTCAGTGTTATACACCTCAAGGGAATTTATCAAATTTGAAATATGAACAATAGCACCAAAGTCAATCCACGAAGTATTAGAAGGGACTTCAACAAGATTTGATTTGAAACATACTAAAGTTGAAAGCTTACCTTTTTTTCTAACCATAACTTGCGTTTGTGACAATATTTCTGATAATGCCCAACTTTCTTATAGAATAGGCATTTATCACTGTCACATCCATTTTCATGAGCCTGAATCCTGATGAACTTAAGATGAATCTTGTACTTCAGGTGGTACCTTTTCAATTCCTCCTTTCATTCCCTTTAAGCATCTTGAGTTACGAGATGAAGAGATTGATGTCCTTATAAGTCTTGCCTCTTCTTGAACAACCATATTGGTTAGTTCATTAACATTTCATTTGTCTTTAATTGTATTATAGTAGATCTAGAATGGGTTATACTGAGGAGGCAAGGAATTGAAAATGATTTACATAAGGAACAACTCATCCACGTTCATCCTTAAGGTTTTCAATTTTGCAGCTAAATTTATCATTTCAAGGATATGCTCATACATTTCATGCATCCCATCATACGTCATTGTGGTAAGTTGATTCATTAATATACCCGCAAGAGACTTATCATCAGTACAAAAATGCTCTTCCACAATTTTCATAAACTCTTTAGCAATGCTAGTTTTGAGAAGCGTAGACTTAATGTTGCTTGTTACAGTCATCCGCATAAACATAATGCTAAGTCAGTTCGAGTTTTTACAAGATTTATATATAGCCTTTTCTTCCTCACTACTTAATAGTAGCAGGCCTTTCAATGAGTGCTAAATCAAGATCCAGTGCACTCAAGTGAAACTGTACTTGTTCATAACAACATAAAAGAATTGGTTCAATTAAGTATCATGACAGACGAAGCATGCGAGTGTAACGAAACGAGAACAAACAGTGCGATAAAATAGATAACCACTCATTAATGCTTTGAACTGTAACATGATAAGAAGTTTAATTGTGAATTCACTTTTGGATTTAAAATCGCAAATAACCTGACATAAGTAAAACAATATACATAAGGTGTTTAGTCTTGGTTTTACCTTGGGATTAAAATCGAGATGAAACCATTAACCATAATGAATTAATACTATTACCTTTGGGTATATAATTTCAATTCCAATTAAAAGTACACATTAATTAACTTGTTCAGATTTATTAAATTCTTAAAAATGACATACCTTTAGATAAATCATTTAATTATAATATCATTATTTTAATACATGAATAATATGTATTAAATAACATTAATATGATTTGATTTTTTTTTTTTAAATATTTCTTACTGGTTGAGTCTCTTTCGTGGTCATCAACTCTTCTTAAAAAAATTTCAAAGTCAAAATTAGTAAGTGTAATAATTTATTAATATATTTTAGTAGACTTGATACAAAGGTGGAAAAACATAGCGAGAAAAACATATTCCTTCCATTGGACTTAAGTTATTATTTATTATTATGAGAGAAAATTGCAGTAATCAACAATAGTCACCATGAGTTTTTTTATTTGATGAGTAATTATTTGAAATTATGATCTTAAAAATTAAATAAATAACTGCATCAGCAACATGATAAAGCAGATGCATTTGTGGACATGATAAGGCAGATGGCTTGTAGAGTTGATACAAAGGTGGAAAAACATAGTGATAGGCTAATTCTATCTTTGTTCCGTTTATTAATCACAAATGTCCAAGTGATGCCAACTTTAGTGCAGGCGTGACTGGCCACCCTATTCCCTTTTTGTTTAATCTGTCGTTATTCATTCGTCTTTCTCATGTATGGCTGTTTTAATATCCATTACGATACACCTAGTGATGCCAACTTTAGTGCAGGAGTGACTGGCCACCCTATTCCCTTTTTTGTTTTATCTATCATTATTCATTCGGGTTTTTCATGTATGGCTATTTTATTATTCATTATGATATAATTAATCGAGATTAGTACAGTTAATCATACATGTATTATTTATTTAAAAAATATGAGTATTTATTGTCATCTAATTATAAATTAAATTTAGCTTATTTTTTCAATGCTTATATTAAAAAGATTCTTAAATTAAATTATATCTTATAAGTTGATTGAGTTAATTGTAATAATTGTAATAGAGTTGATTGTATGAATTATAACATTACGTCATTTCTTTAAAATAAAAATAAAAATAAAAATCATTACAATATACTCAAAAGTGAACTCCAACGGATAAATCAATGTCCCATCATGTATAGATTTGGTATATTTGGATACATTCGCATGGAATCCCACTCAACATCAACTATATATGTGTCTCAATCATTAATACAAACCTTATTTAAACTTTAAAGACTTCATCATGCATTTAATTGAATAGCCGAAACTTAATGCTCGTATAAATAAGTTACTTAGTCTTACATCCATAATTTTACTTTGAGTAGAATTAGATATTTTTTATTTATATTTTTAATGTGATATGTTAAAATTTAGGGTGCAAAATTATTAATTGAAAATATATACTATTTTTCTTTGACTTTTAGTTTGATTTGTTTTATTTATTATAAAAGAAAAATACAAATTTGCATAAATTTATTTATAATGGAAAATTACCATTTCAATTTTCAAAAGAGTTTAAAACTCAATAAAACGTTAAGAGTCAAGGACTCAGATTCATGATGGAGTTAAAAACTCCTATTATAATGGTTAGATTCAAAGACTCCTATTTTCATAAGGAGTATTGAATTTTCTCAATACAGTGAGAGCCAAAGACTTAAATTTGTACAAAATTAGAATTGTAGGTGTATTGTGTATGAAATAGATTGTAGTTAAAATACATATTCAGATTAGAAATTCTTTTATTTTATTTAGTTTAGAATCAAGTGGTTTTTTTTTTTTTTTACCTTTCTTAATTATTTAAGAGCATCTCCAAGACTCTAACTTACTTTCAGATTTTCAAATTTGAAGATGAGGATGAAAAAATGTGTCTTTAACTCATCTTTATTTTTCTTTTAAATTTAAAGATACGAAGATTGTCTTTATTTTTTATCTTCAAATTTAAAGATATACTATTCATCTTCATATTAATATTCATGCACTATTAATCTACTAGTTATTTTTTATAATATTTTAAATTAATAATGAATTATTTTTTATAATACTTCAAACTAATACTTTTTTTAATGCACTTTATTATTTTTTAATGTAATTTTATTGATTTTTTAAAGTATTTTAATTTGTAATTTCTTTGATAGATCATGAAGTTTTAACCCAAAAAAAAAAAAAATACATAATTGAATTTTCGATAAATAAATGTTAGATAACTGTAACATAAATAATATTATTAAATTAAAATTTGAAGAATAAATAGTGATTTAAAAATTAATATAATTGAAATAAAAATATAAAACAAATTTTAAAATAAAAAAAAAAAAAAAAAACAAAATGAAGATGAAAATGAAAAGAGTTGGTAACAAACTGAATAAGACAAAGTGTTACCCCTGCTCGGCAACCACAACTAACAGTCAAAGATTCATAACATCACGTGTACTGGCGAAAAATACGACTAGCCTTAGTTATCACACATGGTTCATATTGCATTAGTTACCGTCCTCGTTCAATGAATCAATCTTCATCTTCATCTTCATCTTCGTCAGCTCGAGGCGGCCTCCTCGACGTAGCCGTCTCGACCACCAACCCTCCAGTTCCCTCCAATGCGTCCCGTCACCCCTCGAAGCGTTGCCGTAATTGGCGCCGGCGCCGGCGGATTAGTCGCCGCACGTGAGCTCCTGCGAGAAGGCCACAAGGTCGTCGTCTTCGAGAGAGAAGATGAGGTCGGTGGCACTTGGGTCTACAACCCCGTCATTGAGTCGGACCCTCTTGGGATCGACCCATCTCGGAAAGTTGTCCACTCCAGTCTCTACGCATCCCTCCGGACCAACCTGCCCCGAGAAGTTATGGGATTTCGGGAGTACCCGTTTGTAGCCACGAACAAGACCCAGAGGGACCCGCGGAGGTTCCCCGGTCACAGGGAGGTGTTGGAGTATTTGAACGATTATGTGAGTGAGTTTGGACTCAATGAGTTGGTGAGGTTTGGGACGGAAGTGAGTCATGTTGGGCTGGTGGAGAATGGGAAGTGGAAGGTGAGCTCCAGAATCAGGGAAGATCGAGTGGATGAGATTTATGATGCTGTCGTTGTATGTAATGGGCATTATACGGAGCCCCGAATCGCTGAAATTCCAGGTAATGCTTCGTATATCCGTGAGCCTCTTTTTGGAATTGTAGAATAATTTAGGATTCAGAACCTCCATGAATTTCAGACTGTTCAATTGGGGTTGATTCAGCTTGATCGAATTTGAAGTATATACACACATATGTATATATATGTTTTTCTGTGTATGTAACAGCTTGATTACATGATTAATAGATACTATTGTTGTCAGTTTATTGTGACTCTACCTATTTAAAAGTTCTTATATTTAGATTTTAGTTTGATTTTGAGTGTTTGTGTTCGAGTCCAATCACCATCTACAGTTTTTTAGAATCTGAAATTTTAAGCAATTACTATTGCAGAAAAAAAATTATTATTATTACTATCTGGATCATATTATGATGAGACTTTTTATTGGCTAAGATTATTAGCACTCCATAAACAGCCAAGGTGCTCCACTTTAATGAATGAAATTATGAAATAATCCTTGATTAAAGATGAGTTTATAAGGGTATAAAGGTAGTTTAGTAATCTCATTTTGTAAATGTGGACCGAGTGCTAATAGCACCCCCTATCCAATAACTCCTATTAGTTTGTCTGGGAACTACCAAGTTATGGCAGTTATGCCTCACCAAACTTGAAAATTACATAACTTTGAAAGAATGGTCTTATGTGCAAGACTGTTAGAGATATGGCTCATATTCTTGTAATAAGTGAAACTAGGTGTATAAGTCTTATATGTGGAAAACTAGGTACATAAGGGTATATTGGGGAATGTTAATGTATCGGATTAGGATTTAACTAAGATGTAATATAAATACGTTGTAATCATATTTTCTATATGGTGAAAGAATATAGCCGCTCTAGTAGGCACATTGTTGAACCACGTAAATCTCTGTCTCACTTTCTTTCTTTCTCTCTAACTCTTGTTGCATAAATCATTAATTTCACAACAAACACAAATAATGCTTCCAGATTCTTACTGTAGTTATTTTTGTAGAATATTGGAAGCCCTAATTCATTCTTTTGTTGTCAAACATGCCATGGAAGTTAAATTTTTAAATCAATCTAAACATTTTAAAATGCTAATAAATTGTTTGTTCTAGGTTGGTGAATTTTATTCAATCTGCTGTTCTAAAATATTTTATAGTACATTCCAGGCATTGATGTGTGGCCAGGGAAGCAAATTCATAGCCACAATTACCGTGTTCCTGAGCCCTTTCGAGATCAAGTACAGGACTTCTTCTCCTTTTGTTATTTTTTATTTTGTATCATAGACCGGCATTACTTTGTTTACTTGGTTTAGGACTGCTTGTTTTGAATTTTTTTTTTCACACACTTCTTGTTGTGAACTTCAATTTTTTGGCTAAATTTTCCAGTAAAAATTAATTTCTTTAACGTAGGCATGAATTGGTTGCACAAAAAAGATGTTGCCTGCAAGTATAGGAAATTCATAGATGTTCCATAAGGAAAGAAATCCTACGCTTATAAAATGTAGTTCCCTAGTCAGCCTTCCCATATATTTGTCTTTAATTTTTATGCCCCTTTTGGAAGCTCGGGAGTTCGTTATATACAAAGTGTCAATCAATTTAAATTCCAATTTGTGAAATGGGATGAAGTGTGTAATGTAGACTAGATTGTGGTTTGGTGATTTGCATGGCTTAGGATGGGAAGATGAACCAGGATATGGAGGAAAATGTTGGCACCTAAGTTTGAAGGCAGTAACTTCAGTTGGGATCGGCTGAGGTATTGGGTCCAAGAGGGGATGACCTATAACTTATAAAAAAAAACGAGGGGAGGGGGGGATGGCCCATGATATAGTACCTTGTGGCTGTTTCTTTCGGAAGAGGATTAAGTTTCTTGTTAGTGAATTGGGAGTGATGTTTTGGAGAGATTTAGTAGTCCACTGTCTGCCGTGTACAGTAATTTTGGACCTTTATTACATTATACTCATGACAGAACTGCAAGGGCATATAATTGTCTGTTATCTTCCAGTTATAGGGTAATATAATCTGCCAAGTTTCCCAAGTTTCTTCCAAAATATGCAGGATTCATATGTTGATTCATTGGAAAAAATATTTGCCATCGCTAAAGATAGTTATAGAGTTTGTGTTGGACAATATGACTGGACCCCGGTGGATGTTTTCTGGTTATAATGTTTTGGCTCAGCTTATTCCTTAGCTTTTTGGTTATGAAAATCCCCAGTTTCGTCTGAGGTAGCTTTCTTTGTTTGACTAACAGCCTAAGAGAAGATTGTTACAATCCCACTTGGCTGGATGATCACTAATAGATGCATACCATGCAAGTTCAAATTTAAATTATGAATATGCTTTGATTAGTTTATCTTTCTTGATCTCCATTCAGCCTCATATTTTTCAAAGATTTCAGATGTGCTGACTTAATATTTGTGGACTAGTTGGAAGATGGGTCACTTAGGTAGGTGTTAAACCACCAACTCATCTAAAAGCTTAAGTAGTTAGAGAGGATGTAACGCAAATATTTAATACTGTAATACGCCCCTCACATGTGGCCAGTCTCTTCATTACGAGTGGATCAACACGTGCATCAATTTTAATTATCAGGGTGGCGGTGAGGTTTAAATTCAGGACCTTTGCCTACTCTGATACCATGTTAAACCACCACCTCATCTAATAGTTTAAGTTTTTAGAGAGGATGTAACTTAAATATTTAATACTCTAACAGTAGGTGACGTGAAAGGTCCCTTCATTTAGAACACTTTTTTGAGTTCCCTATTGATACATTTATAATTTCCCATCCTTTGCAGCTGCTTTGTTAGATAGTATCTGTTGTTGGAGGAACCTTTTTTATTTTTAACTTTGGAAAGTCTAAATTTATACCCATTGAAGTCTTAAAGGAACCTTTGATGTGGTGGGATGACTTATTGTCAACAAAGCAGGCATAAGCAATTAATATTCTGAAGTCTATTTCTCTGGATTAGCAAGTCCGTTGCTAATCGATAGTGTGCCCTTGCTGGAGACACTAATAAAAAAAAACCCTTAAGATCAATTTTGATTCAGCTTTCAAGAATGGTTGCTTGTGAAGCTGCTATTGCTAGAAACTGGAAGTGGTGGGAGCTGTGCCAGCACTTAGCATTCAATTTTCTCCTGTTGTGGCTGAGTCTGTTACTGCTAGATGCTAGGGTAGACATCCCTTTCAATTTCCACTTTTACCTATCCCCATAGTTCATGTAGCATCAAGTGACAAGAAGAAGAGACACTGTAACATGCATCATTAAAGGAGGAATCCTTCTCTCTTTATTCTAAAAATCAAGTTCCAGCTGAATTTGCTAATGGCATTCATGTAGTGAAGTCCTGTTTTCTCAACTTTGATTACATAACTATGTTTCTCTTGCTAATGGTGAAAAGTAGTTTTGTACGACACATGGTGCCAATACTTAGTCATGCGGATAAAAAGCATAAGATAACTATTTACATAGTTTTTTTTGGGGGGGGGGGGGGGGGGGGAATCTATATATCCTAAGCAGCTTTCTCATCTTCCATAAGTAGACCAGATTTGACAGTGTGTTCATGGAAGAATAATTAAAATAGATATAAATGGCAGTGCCTATTTGTTGTAAAATGTTCTCATATCTTGCTCTTGTTTTTTTTTTTTCCTATCAAGGGTGCACTCATCTATTAATGCTATGTGCAGGTTGTAATTCTGATAGGGAGTTCTGCAAGTGCTAAAGATATCTCCAGAGACATTTCTGTTGTTGCCAAAGAAGTCCACATTGCGTGTAGATCGATTAAGGATGGAACTCTTGGGAAGCTTCCTGGCCACGATAACATGTGGCTTTGTTCTATGGTAAATGTACTCACCACTTAATAAGAATTGGGATGCTATAATAAGCCCATCATCGGAATTGTTAGACAGGTGTGCTGGGAGATTGGTTAATCAACGATGCTGATATGAAATAAATAATGCAGATAGAAAGTGTTCATGAAGATGGTACTGTTGTATTCCAGGATGGGACTGCTGTCTGTGCTGACGTTATTCTACACTGCACAGGGTATGTCTCAATTAATTAGGCCTTAAATAGGCTTTGAGCTGAATGTAATGTAAAAACTTACAAACTGAAGGCAACAATGGTGGGAAAAAAAATAGAAAGGAAATCCATAATTGTGTTTTGTTTTTTTCCATTTGTTTTCAGGTACAAGTATCATTTCCCTTTTCTTGATACCGGTGGTATTGTGGCTGTAGATGACAACCGTGTGGGGCCACTCTACAAGCACATATTTCCGCCATTCTTATCCCCTTGTCTTTCCTTTGTTGGGTTGCCATTCAAGGTTTCTCTGTTTTTAACGTTGCACACCCTTGCTTTTATGGATCTTCGGTTTAACAGTTGGTGGAAATTAATCTTTCTATGTTATTGGTGTTAGGTTGTTCCTTTTCCCTTGCTTGAATTCCAAAGCAAGTGGATTGCTGGTGTTTTATCTGGCAGACTTGCACTTCCATCACCAGAGGAGATGTTGGAAGATGTTGAAGCTTTTTATTTGAGATTAGAAGCATCCGGTGTTCCAAAGCGGTACACCCATAACATTGTTGATTATCAGGTAATATCATCTAGTCAAGAGCCTATTGAGTGGTGAAAATTTTGCATCTCATTAACATCATGAATCTTGTTACTGGAATCCAAGCCATTCAAAATGGGCAAGTCCATAGTTCAAAAGGTCATGCTACTAGCATCCTTGGGGACATACATCCCTAGGGGTTTCTGTATGGACCATGAACTTTGAATTATCACTTCATAATCTGTCTATTTCTCACTAATGTCCTTAATTTTTGTGGCTGTTCAACTCACCCCAACTTATTTCTTCCCATCTTGATTTTCTTTCGGCATCTCATATTAATTGTTGTCCCTTTTTTACTCACCCACTAGGGCCTATTCTAGATTGTCATAGACATCCTCGTTCATAATCATGTACTTCCTCATCTTTGCGCAGTGATCCACTCCCATTGTAAAGTGTGAGCTCTATATACAAATTTATGGGTAACAGATTCAGTGCCATTTTTGCAGTTTGAGTACAATGATTGGCTTGCTGCCGAGTGTGGGTGTCCACCTGTTGAAGAGTGGAGAAAGGAAATGTTTTCAGAGACTGCCAAAAACATACTGGGTGGCCGGCCAGAGACATACCGCGACGAGTGGGATGATCACCACTTGGTCTTACAGGCTCATGAAGACTTTGGCAAATACCTTTCAAATGGAGGTCTTGGTGGAAGTATCTCTCAATAATGACAGCAGCACTTGAAAATATAATCTGTTGTATGGACATTATTGTCTTTTAAATAATGAGCAGTGGAATGTCATGGTCTTAGTATGTGCCACTTGATTTTCTATTCATGTGGCTATTGGCTGTTGAGTAAATAAATGAGTTTCAATTTGAACTTTCAAGAGGTGCAATTTCCAAATTTGTTTGTTTCTGCCCTTGATTGAGATTATTTATTTTTTACACTGGACCAAGATAAGAAAAGCAAAGAGAGAGGGGGAAGAAAAAGAGGGCCAGAAAGCAGGGTACTATTCTAACACTGGACCACTGGTGCTTGTTGAGAAAATCTTCTTGGTGCAATTTATTAAAGTAGACAACAATAATAAAATCTTAGATTAACCAATCACTCTATCACTATTACTGGATTGTGTACCTTACAAATGTGATTAGTATATTATTTTCTTCAGGATCAATTGTTCATAATTTAAGAATACTTGCACATAATATATTCCTTTTAATTCCAGCATATTTGGAAATGTTACATTATTTAAAATATTAGAAATTTTAATATATATATATATATATGTGTGTGTGTGTGTGTGTGTGTGTGTGTGTGTGTGTTTGTGTGATAAATGCATCATGGTGTAATGAATTAAGTATATTCTAAGATGAGACATGGGTGATACCTTCCTAGGTTGGAGGATAATTTAAAATTTCTCCTAGAATTGTTTTCGTATTTGGAGAAGATTTTGTATAGATAGAGTTTGTTAATCAAGTTAATGACTATGTAAAATAATATTTTTTTTGAATAATTTAAAATTTTCTTTGTAGGATCACTTTAGTATTTGGAGAAGTTTTTATATAGATAGGGTTCATTCATCAAATTAATAAACCAAATCAATACTTTACTAATTAGGTAAAAAATTTTTTTTTTGTCTCCTTGAAACTAAAGAGTGCAATTGGCAAACTGCATGAACACTTTCCACACAAAAATCTCTCCATTGCATTTGACAAACGCTATAAAAACAGAAAGTGTTCACTCCATAGAAAATGTCAAAAGCTAAACAGAAGCTCTTGACCCAAAGCACATCCAGAGATTTAGTTAAGAGTGAAAATGTTGGTATTAAAATTAGAAAAAAAAATTCATAAGTATAGTTAAAAAAATTTTAGAGAGTTAAGTCTTCGTTTTTTTGTAAAAAATATAATTTTAAAACTTTTAGGAGGACATGACTCCCATAATCCCCTGCGTCCCATATTGTCTTAAAACATCCTTGGGCATATGCATACAATAGCATATTATTATCTAAATTAGACAAGTGTTACCCCTTTTCAGCAACCAAAGTCAACGATCATAAAATCACATGTCCTGCTACAGGAGTTTGCATTTAAATGATGTATTGATAAAATATTTAAAAATCTATTAACACTTTAATCTTACATTATTTGAAATATAAAATTTAGTATCAAAATTTAAAATAAAAATATTATTATTGATATATATATATATATATATATATATATATATGATGTTGCACTTTCTGATTAGTGGGGCTTCCGCTCTCTGTCACCTGTCAAGAACTCGAAAAGAGAGATCAGAGGGCCACCGGGTTAGCTTCGGTGGTAGCCATTCCGATGATAAAGTCAGTAAAAGCAAAAAAAAGACCGAACTTGAAAGAGAATAATTGACCGTAATATGAAAAGAGTACCTTAGATTTGTTTTTATAGCCTACGGATCCCCTAAGTTGATTAGGATTTGGAGTCGTAAAGTTCGGGATTTGGCGATATCTGAATATGGCAGTTGCCATATTGAACTCTGACTTTCGCAAAAGTAGGGATCGGAAGATATCCAAGAATGGCAGTTTCCAAGTCGTATTCTGCTTTCTTATTTTGAGGTTGATAAGGCATGTAAGGCGGTGATCAGCTCGAGACCCCTATAGCCACGTACTCCGAGTTCTCTATTCTAGAGAAAGGGTTAGTGCCCTACTGATCAAGGAACGTCTAGATCCCCGGGGTTGTTAGATTTGAATAGCTTTGTGTTATTTCTTGACCTACACATGAAAGAGCTCATAGACATGTGTCAATCTTGGGTTAGGCTGTCATTTTATGGTACATCAACCTGATCTCTCTTTTCGAGTTCTTGACAAGCGATGAAAAGTGGAAGCCCCACTAATCAGAAAGTACAACATCAGTTTGACGCCGTCTGTGGGAACGACAAACGTTCTTGCTAATTCTCTTTGTCAAAAACAGTTCTACTATCCTTGAGAAACCATGGCTTCCAATCTTCATCCAAGGAAATGTTCTCAAAACCCTCGAAACCAGTATTCTGCTGGAAGAGGAAGGGCAAACTTTCGATCACTTACAGCAATAGCTTGATCAGATCCAATGACATCTGATCTGATGCAGGAGCAGCTCTTTACCATGTCCCAGGCCTTGGCATCCATGGCCCAAAACTAGTAGAACAATCCCACTCATCCTCCTGCAAGAACAAATAATAAAAGGGTTCGACCTCCTACCACCACCACAGGCGGAGGACCTCTTAATGAGGAGACCCCTAATATGCAGTCGGTACACCCCCATGGTACCACTCACATAGGGGGTGATCCCCAACCATCAACCGTAGCAAGAAGAGGGATGCCTACTTTTATCCCACTGTCCATTATCAAAGCAGGACAAGGATCCCAACTCTGGCGACTTCGGGGGCCAATTCTGTCACGACCCGAAGCCCACCCTCTGCGGATCTTTGTCGCAACGCCCGATCCGATGCTGCTTGTCGAACCAAGGGTCTCAACTTGCTACACAATCAGTGCTACTAACTTGCAACCACTAAAATGCAAAAGAAAATAAATAAATGTTGCATGTGATTTATATAACGTTTACAAAATGCGGAATAGAAAATTTCTTAATACAACTGTTCATCCCCAAGACGTGGATAATATGGGAGAGCTACAAGACTGTCTGTACTAAATATTACACACTGACTTCAAAAGAGATGTCCACTGCTATCTAGCTGACTGCTACTGTTATTGTTCTTCTACAACTTCCTTTCCTGAAAGGGTTGGTAAGTTTGGGATGAGCTAACTAAAGCTCAATAAGTAATTCTTCTTTGCTCTGCTATGTGTACATAAATATAGAAAGCATTATCCATAAAAGAAATAGAATAGATGCAGATGTGCTAGTTAGTCAATAAATATAGAACTCAATATCAGATGATAGAACTTAAATGATAAAGCAATGAAATTTGTCTGATAATATAATCATACTGCTTCAGTCATGAGCTGTCTCAAGTATAATCATATGCGCTCAAATAAAAGCTGTGAAATCTCATTATCATTCATAATGGTATAACATGATCAAGCTATGATAATCAATGATAGATACTGATAACAACAAATGTGGATGCACTTTAACTTGGGGCCCGGCATGCCCCTTAATTCATTTTATACCCTTTTTCCTTGATCTCTCAGCCAAGCACTAACCCGTCGGTTCAGTACTCGCCTCGCAGATCCCACTTTAGCTGCCATTTTAATTGCCACTTTTGATTTCGTTTTCTCGACCCGTAGGTCTAGTAAGCATCAGATGGAGTTTGTGACTGAGCACAAATCCGGCTACAAAATAATATATCGAGATCATGCTAAATCTCATAAACAGTAAATGCAATAACACTATCTCAACAGTAAAAAGAAAATGTTGCCTTAGCAGGCCAATGTAAGTTGGGCCACTGAGATTATAAGTCTTTCCCCTTAAGGCCTATATACAGAGCGTATAGAAATCATGATCAAGATACATAACAGTCAATAAACACTTTCCACAAGATAGAGCAATATCAGTGTGGATTCAATAAACGTTCTGGCATGTATGGAGTACAATAGATAATATAAGAAAAACTGTTGACATGGCTGGGAATGTAACACATATAGAGATCAGAGATTACTTACCTCTTAAACCGTTTCTGTTTTTTCACAATAAAATTAAGTCACTGTTCCTTCCTCTTTGAATTCCCTATTCATCAATAGATAGTATATCTCAGTTTACCTTTTCATAAGTTATGCTATTCATCAAGTTTTATGCCTCTTTACTTTTGGTTTCTCTTTCATTAAATTAGACTCTACTATTGAGTCTGGAATGTCGAAGAAAGTCGGTTTAGGCTTTCGCGGAACTCAATTCGGACATCTGAGCTAAAAAAGGCAAAATGGTCATTTTGCATTTTTACGGGTCTTTTATTTTTTGGGACCCCGTCTCACAAAACGGACCTCACCATTAGTCTTAGAATGTCTGAGATAGTTAAAACACACTATTCATATATTTAATTTGGATATTGTTACTATAAAGGGTAAAATGGTCATTTGCACTTTCACGGTTTCTTACTTCTCGAGACCTCTTTTCATAAATTGGACTCCACGGTTGAGTCTGGAATGTTCGAAATAATAAAAATTCACTATTCTTTTATTTTAATCGGAGTCCGTTTGACTACTTTTTGACCTAGTGACATTTTCATAATTTTCCATTATTTTAATTTAATTAATTAAATTAATATTTAATTAATATTTTATTCTGGGGGGTCAAATCATAATAACTAAAAGTTTAGGGTCAAATTGTAAATTCCATAACTTCTGAGTTCCTTTGTAATTTCAAAAAATCATATCCTAACTAAGGATAGCCAAACAGTGGATATCCACGGAACGAGGATAAGATATCCCTATTCCTATTTCAGCCCTAATTTCTAATTTCTTATCCGTGTTACCAAACACTCCCAATTTCACTTTCACGGTTTCTTACTTCTCGAGACCTCTTTTCACAAATCGGACTCCACAGTTGAGTCTGGAACGTTCGAAATAATAAAAATTCACTATTCTTTTATTTTAATCGGAGTAAGTTTGACTACTTTTTGACCTAGTGGCATTTTTATAATTTTTCATTATTTTAATTTAATTAATTAAATTAATATTTAATTAATATTTTATTCTGGGGGGTCAAATCATAATAACTAAAAGTTTAGGATCAAATTGTAAATTCCATAACTTCTGGGTTCATTTGTAATTTCAAAAAATCATATCCTAACTAAGGATAGCCAAACAGTGGATATTCA
The DNA here is from genome assembly GCA_008638375.1 of Nyssa sinensis. NCBI lineage: Eukaryota > Viridiplantae > Streptophyta > Magnoliopsida > Cornales > Nyssaceae > Nyssa > Nyssa sinensis. The sequence continues at coordinate 41,874,850 of CM018048.1, forward strand.
CAGAACAGGGATAGGATATCCCTATTCCTATTTCATCCCTAATTTCTAATTTCTTATCCATGTTACCAAACACTCCCAATTCAAATTTAAAATTTTTTAAAACTAAACCAATACTACGTCATGTTGGTTATATCCGTTTCTGTTTCGGTCGGGTCCCAACCCGGATCTAACCCATGACCCGAATCCGAACCTTAAGCCAATAGTCTTCTTCCTCGTTTTTCTGGTGAGTCTCTGGTAGGTTTCCGTCGCCATCTTCGGTGACGGCGACTGAATTTCAGTCGAATTTTATTACTTTTCAAATGCCATTTTCTTTTATTTTTCATGTAGGTTTCATTTTCTAAACCTAGTTTTTAATACAACTCATCAAATCGTCACGAATTTAAGGAAATCCGTAACTCCGGCCAACTGAACATTTTCATTTTCATGTAATTTTCTTGACTGTTTTCACTTGTTTCTTTTTCATTTCATTTTCTGCACTTTATAGGGAAATTTCTGGACCATTTAAACAATGTTTCATGCATAAAATATTAGAAATCCGATTATTTTCTCACACCTGCAACTACTGTTTTCTCTTTCAATTTTAAGCCATTTTTCTCGATTCTTTTTGCATTTGATTCCTTATTTCATGCTTCATATAGCCCTACAATTTAAACACTACGAATCATGCTAGAAATTTCAAAACAGAATATAGTTACTCACCTATAATTTCTGATTTTCTTGATGTAATGCACTGTTTTTACTCGTGTTCTTCTTAGCTCACTTCTGATTCTTTCCAAATAATTATCTCAACTTTTGAAGGCACTCATAGCCCCTTAAATCTCTCTGTCTCCCTTACCTTACGCACCATGTATATATATATCATATACACACACACACACACACACACACCTTCCACCGCCTCAATCTTTCTCTTTCCTCTCGGTTTCGCCCCCTTCTAAGCCCCTTTCTTTGACCCAGCTTTTCTGATTTTTCTTTTTCAAAGGCAGCTTGCATTTATGGCTTGGGAGATATTGGTATGATATATATATATATATATTATATTCACACACATAACACACACACACACTACACCAACCGACACACACACACACACACACTGCACCAACATGCTGTTATTTGGCAGCTTCTTTTTCCTTCTTTCTTTTCTTTTCTTTTATATTTTAAATACACATACATATATATATATAATATACTAAAATATATATATATATATATATATATATACACATGTATAAGTACATATACATATTTTATACACACATATATACTCATATACATACGTATATACTATTTTTAAGCGCGTATACATACACTCATTTTAAACAAGCTACGTGTGTGAGTATATGTATGAATGCATGGAAATGTATGCATGCACGCATTACGAGGCATAGTTCTAGGTTACTCGGGTATTATCCAATACTAGCTATATAACTGATACTATTTACTTTCTAAAACTGTATAGTACATATGATAAAATAATATAGAGCTTTAAACAGCTTGGGTTACAATTGATAGTACACTACTCGACCTGGTCTACCTCGGTATACGTGCTAACCCGGGTCAGGGTATTACAAATTCAATGCTGCCTGAGTTTCATCCTTCACCGGTACCAATCTTCCCAATCCAGGAAGGGCAACGTCCCGCTGCCACTACTAGACAAAATCACCCTTTCCATATCGTGACTGAAGTTGTAAGACAAGGCCAACAACAACCAGTCCTGCCTAGAGTTCCTCAGAGGATAGAGGAAATAGCAAACTCCATGGAGCAAACCATCTTCACCAAAGGGACCCAAGTCCCTCTAGAGTAAGATGAACTAGCAAAACTGCTCGGAAGGTTCGCCACGCTGTTCACTCCTGCTATAATGGCAGAGGAGTGGCCCAAGAAATTTGTTGTCCTGAAATTCACCCTATACGACGAGTTTGAGGATCCTGGGGACCACCTCTCCTACTATTAGCACACAATGGCTCTACATGGGGTTATCGATGCCTTCATGTGTTGTACCTTCGTAACAAGCCTCAAGGATACCACTTTGAAGTGGTTCCACAGCCTTCCTCAGGAGTCGGTCATCAATTTTTACGAACTCAGCAGACAGTTCCTCGACCGATTCTTAACCAGCAGGAAACTAAGAAAGGGCCGAGAGTTCCTGCTAACCATAAAGCAAGCCAAGGGGTAGTCACTTCGGGAATATATTGCTCGCTTCAATACCGAGCTCACAGAGATAATAGACTGCAGTCCGAGCTTCTTAGTGGCAGCCCTCACCTCTGGTCTGGGCCCTGGACGCTTTCAAGACTCCTTGACAAAGAATCCCCCTATTGAAATGGCATCACTTATGAAGCGAGTGCGAAAGTACATAAGCCTGGAAGATACGAAGATATCCTTCCGAAAGGCCAAAGAGCAGGCTCAGAAGGACGATCATACCCAGAAAAGAGACCCCAGCGCAACCATGAAAAGGGTCAGAAGTCTTGACAAGAGGATGGCACCCAGAACTCAGCGTAACCCCAACTCTGGAAGGTATGAAACGATTACACCTCTGAATGCCGCACTCACTCATATACTCCAGCAAGTACAGACACGTGAGGATTTGAGGTGGCCGGAACCATTAAAGAGCAGTTCTGACTCCAGGGATCAAAGCAAATACTGTGACTTCCACAAAGACCATGGGCACACCACCGATGAATGCAGAGCCCTCAAATAAGAGATTGAATAGCTCATCAGAAGAAGGCATCTACGGGAGTTCATCCGACATGACGAGAGACAAAACCCCCGTAATGACAAGCCACAACAAAGGAAACAAGAGCAGAGGCCTGAACAAAAGGAGGCTCGGAACGAACAATTGCGCCAGAATAATCAGGTCATTTTTGTCCCCATGCCGACAACTCGTTGACCAGAATGTCCAATAGAGCTAGGAAGTGCTATGCTTGGGAGGTAAGGGCAGAAGCCAACGTTTTTTAGATCTCTGCCATTGAGAAAAAGGCTAAGGCCTACATCGCATATCTAGTTCTCGGAGCTGGATCTCGTTGAATTACACTGTCCTCATAGTGACGCCCTCTTCATCTCGCTTAAGATTGTAAATTTTGAGATTAGGAGGGTTCTGGTGGACACAGGAAGTTCCACCAATGTTCTGTTCTATGAGCCCTTTCAACACATGAAGCTTAGCACCAATGGCATCAAGGCCACCATCATCGTAATAGCGGGATTCGATAGGAACCTCAGCACCCCACTAGCATGATAGATCTCCCGACCACAGCGGGAGAGGGGGATGCTCAGAAGACGTTGATTTCTGAATATATGGTCCTGGACTCCAAGTCCCCTTACAACGTCATCATTGGAAGGCCTTGGCTCTATCAGATGGGAACGGTCATCTCAACCCTCCATTAGTACTTGAAGTACGTCCAAAATGACAAGGTCTACTCTATCAGAAGCTGTCAGCCAACCACTAGAGAGTGTCATGCTCTGGCGCTAAAGGCAAAAGCTCTCAAATAGCAATCACAACATCCTCGTGAAGACGGAAGTCCTACACCTTCCGAACTTCATGAGACGGAGGAATGCCCCTTCGAGATCGACGAACCATTAAGTCCTAGGGGAAGGGAGAACAAGGCTTAACCCATGATAGATCCTATCAAAGTGCTTGTAAGTTATGAAGGGGGAGATCGGTATAAACAAAATGGCTCAGATCTGTCCCCATCAGAGCAGCAAGAGATTGTTGAATTCCTAAAAAAAAATCTGTCAGTATTCGTGTGGGAAACCAAGGACATGGAAGGGATAGACCCTAATTTCATCTCCCACAAGCTGATGACTGACCAAAATTACCCTCCAGTGAGACAAAATAGGAGGACCTTCGCCCCCGAAGGCCATAAGATCATCAACGAAGAGGTCCAGAGGCTGCTGGACGCCGGAACGATAAAGGAGGTATTCTATCCAAAATGGCTCCCTAATATAATCCTTGCCAAGAAAAAGAATGGCAAATGGTGGGTTTGCGTTAACTACACAGACCTTAACAAAGCTTGTCTTAAAGACAGCTTTCCCCTCCCGAGGATCAATTAGCTAGTTGATGCAACCGCAGGGTATGAGCTCATGAGCTTCATGGACACGTATTCAGGGTACAACTAGATTTAGATGTACCCTCCAGATCAAGAAAAAACAACCTTCATATCCGAACGAGGTCTCTATTGCTACAAAGTGATGTCGTTCGGTCTGAAGAACGCTGGCACCACGTATCAGAGGCTGGTGAATAAAATGTTTGGTTCCTTAATTAGCAGCACAATGAAGGTCTACATACATGACATACCGGTCAAGAGCATAAGGAAGAAGGACCATATCCAGCACCTGAGCCAAACGTTCACCATTCTAAAGCAGCACAAGATGAAGCTGAATCCCTCAAAGTGTACCTTTGGGATTACTAAAGGGAAGTTCTTGGGTTTTCTGGTCTCTTAGAGGGGAATTGAGGCAGACCCCTCCTAGACTAAAGCTCTGATCAAACTAGAGTCACCGAAGACTAAAAAAGGCATCCAAGGCCTGAATGGAATGATAGCAACTCTGAACCAGTTCGTCTCCAAATTTACAGACCGGTGCCTCCTGTTCTTCAGAGCCTTGAGGAGGAGTAAGGCCCTTAAATGGACCCCTGAGTGTGAAAAGTCCTTCCAAGAGTTAAAACAATACATGGCCTCCCCCAAACTCTTTTCTAAACCAATACAAGGAGAAAGCTGCTGCTGTACCTAGTAGTATCAGAAAATTTCGTCAGCCCGGCACTGGTTAGAGAAGACAGGGGGATTTAGAGGCCAGTCTTCTACGTTAGTAAAGCACTTTTGGATACCGAGAAGAGATATTTCAAAGTTGAGAAGCTAGCTTTGCTTTAGTGATGTTCGCTCAAAAGCTCAAGCCCTATTTTCAGGCACATCCCATTGAAGTCCCTACGTCCTACCTTCTGAAGTCAATTCTGCACAAGCCTGAAGTCTCAGGATGACTGGTCAAGTGGTCTGTGAAGCTGGGAAAATTTTACATATCCTACATTCCACGAACCTCCATCAAAGGGCAGGCATTGGCCGACTTTGTCGCAGAACTCACTCCAGCGATGCATGATAAAGCTCAAGTTAACATGGACGCTACAATATGATGATTTTACACTGACGAATCATCCACCAACAGGGGTTTAGGAATGGGCATCGTACTCCAATCCCTAGATGGAATCATAACAAAAAATGCAGTTAGCTTAGGATTCAAAGCTTCTAACAATGAAGCCGAGTACGAAGCACTCGTCCTGAGTATAAAGATGGCCCTAGAATGCGAAGCTCGGAACCTTGAAGTGTTTTTAGACTCCCAGCTAGTGGTAAGCCAAGTCTTTAGAGAGTTTTCCACCAAGGATGACATAGTGATTCAATATTCAGAACTGGTGGGGTTATTGAAAACCTCCTTCCAAAAATTCGCCATCCAAAAAATTGAAAGAGCTCATAGCTCCAGAGCTGACGCCTTAGCAAACATGGCCTCCCATCTCAAGTCAAAAAAAGATTCAACGGTGAGGGTTTCTTACCGACTGAAGTCAAGCATCGAGCAAGTACAGCCCACCCAAATCTCGGAACAAACCCAGAACTGGATGACTCCCATCATCCAGTACATAAAGGAAGGACTGCTTCCAGAAGATAAAAACCAGGCCCGAAGGATTCGAATCAAGGCAGCTCGGTATCTGATCCTGAATAGGAAGTTTAATCGAAGATTCTACACTCAACCTTTCTTGAGGTGCCTATCTCTAGAGGAATCCTAATACGTCCTAGTTGAGATACATAAAGGAATTTGTGAAAACCATAACGGCGGTAAGACCATAGCCCATCGAGCTATGACTCGGGGTTATTATTAGCTAAGCATGTTAAAACATGCCAAGGAATATGTCTAGAAATGCGACAAATGCCAACAGTTTGCCTTATACCAGCACCAACCCCATCACGAGCTCATCCCTATTGCCAGCCCTTGGCCCTTCGCTCAATAGGGGATGGACATTCTAGGACCACTACCAAAGGCCCTACAGAACAGAAGATACATGCTCGTTGCCATAGACTACTTCTCCAAATGGGCAAAAGTCGAGCCTCTGGCCCACATTACTAAAATTGAGGTATAAAACTTCACATAGAAGAATATAATCTACAGGTTCGGCATACCCCGCGTCATCATCTCTGACAATGGTACGCAGTTTGCTAGAAAGGTGCTCGAGAAGTTCTGTAAAGACCTGCACATCAGTCACCACTTCTCCTTACCAGGAAATCCCCAAGCTAATTGGCAAGCAGAGATCACCAACCGTACAATTCTTGATGCTATTAAGAAAAGGTTGGAAGAGGCCAAAGGAAGGTGGGTCGAAGAGTTCCCCAGAGTGCTCTGGGCATATCGAACCACCAAAAGAACACCGACCACAGAGACATTGTTCTCACTTGCATACGGTAGCGAGATGGTCATTCATGTCGAGATCGACATGTCAACCCTAAGGACGGATGTCTTTGACCAGGAAACCAATGACCATTAGCTCGTGGAAAATCTAGATCTACTTGAAGAAAGGCGTGAGCATGCCAGGATCAAAACTGAAACATACCAGCAAAAAAAGACCAAAAGCCTCAGTCAAGGGTTAAGACCTGTCAACTTCCAGCTCGGGGATCTTATCCTGAGAAGGGTATTCCCGTACACCAAAAATCCCACCACGGGAAAGCTTTCCCCTAATTGGGAGAGGCCCTACAGGGTAACCAAAATTGTTAGGCCTAAACCTTTCTGGTTAGAAGATGTAACTGGGAAGCCTATGCCCAGGCCTTGGAATGTTGAGCACTTACGAAGATATTATCAATAAAAGGTTTTTTTTTTTATTTTCTAAGTGCTTCCATCTCAATGCACATACCCCAAGTTTGGCCTATTTCAATGCACAAACCCCTAAAAGCCTTGTATCCATTACAAGTACTATAGGTTTGGTCCATCTCAATGCACAGACCCCTAAAAACCTTGTATCCATTACAAGTGCTACATGCCCGGTCTATCTCAATGCATAGACCCCTAAAAGCCTTGTACCCATTACAAGTGCAATAGGTCCGGTCCATCTCAATGCATAGGCCCCTAAAAGCCTTGTATCCATTACAAGTGCCACAGGTCCAGTCCATCTCAATGCACAGACCTCTAAAAGCCTTGTATCCATTACAAGTGCTATAGGTCCGGTCCATTTCAATGTACAGACCCCTAAAAGCGTTGTATCCATTACAAGTACTACAAGTTTGGTCCATCTTAATGCACAGACCCCTAAAAGCCTTGTATCCATTACAAGTTCTACACGTCTGGTCCATCTCAATGCACAGACTCCTAAAAGCCTTGTATCCATTACAAATGTTATAGGTCTGGTCCATCTCAATGCATAGACCTCTAAAAGCATTGTATCCATTACAAGTTCTATAGGTCTGGTCCATCTAAATGCACAGACCTCCAGGTCTGGTCCATTCTTTCAGCCATTACAAGTATCTCATGTCTAAAGATTTTATCTTGACTTAATTGCAAGTGTTTCAGGTCTAAAAGTTTTATCTTAACTCAATTATTAAGTATTTCAGGTCTAAATATTTTACCTTGACTTAACTGTAAGTATTCTAGGTCTGAAAATTTTATCTTAATTCAATTATAAGTATTTCAGGTCTAAATATTTTATCTTGACTTAATTATAAGTGTTTCAGGTCTGAAGATTTTACATCGATTCAGGTCTGAATGTTTTATCTTGACTTAGTTGAACGTGTTTCAGGTTTGAAGGTTTTACCTTGATTCAATCACAAGTATTTCAGGTCTAAATATTTTGTCTTAATTGCGAGTGTTTCAAGTCTGAAGTTTTAACATTGATTTAGTTGCGAGTGTTTCAAGTTTGAATACCACTCTTGCTCTCAAAATTAATCACAAGGAACCTAGATAAATAAAAAAGTCTTTCATTTATAAGCCCAAAAGGGCGGAAGAATACAATTTTACACAAAAAACAAACAAAGCAAAACACCCCAATCAAGGGACTTCAGTAGCAAGGGCAGCTTCTTCGGCAGGCTCTATTGGAGCGGCTTTAGAGGGACTCAGATCTGAATCGTCTAGTTGAACTTCGTCCACCCCGGATATGTCAAGGTCAGGGTAGAGCTTCTGGATCTTCTTGCGAAACAGTTTATACCCATGATCCATGAACTCACCGCCCAGCTGGTTCAGTTCTTCTTTGAGTTCTTTCTCAGTTTCCTTCTAAGCCGCTTCTCTAGCAGCTTGGACGCTGTAGGCTAACTTCAAAGCCGCCGCGGCCTCCACATCTTCCTTCTCCTTGTTTGAGGCCTCCAACTCAGAAGCCAAAGCGTTCTTCTGTGACTCTAGGATGGCCACATTATTCAGAGCTTCCTTGTATCTTTCCTCAAAAGAGAGGGAAGCAGAACGAATTGTTTCGAGCTGAAGGCGAGCCTTGTCTAGCTCGGCCTGGAGCTTATCTTCCCTTTTCGACTCCTTTGGAAAGTCCATGATTGCGGCCATGGCATGGACAGCCTGCAACAAATAAAGGTCAAATCAGTCGGAACAAAAAAAAAAAGGAAAGAAATTTTTTTTCTTAAGTGAAGAAGTTCTTACCCTCATGTGGGAGACCAAAAGGTCTCTGGCGATCCTGCGGGGTTTCACGCCTTTGAAGCGTTCCGAGGCGGAAACTCAGGCATCCTCGTAAGCCCTCCTAATGCTGGCCTCCCCATTCTTGGCTGAAATGATGCTAGGGGGGACCGAACTCAGCTTCCCCTTACCACAAGGGGCTGGACACGTAGGCGGGGCTGGAGGCGACGACATCTCCTCATAAGTGACTTGCGTTGCCAGCTCTTCGAAGATTGTTCGTTTCAGAGAGCTAGAGGCTCCCACTTCAGTCCTCCTCTTCCTCTAAGGATGGGGAGGAACAATAGGACTAGAGGCCTTCCCAATTTTTTTGGGGCCTGGCGTCCAACTCGACAACACGAATTTCTTCAAGAAAGTTGACTTGTTCTTCACTAGGCCAGCCTCCATAAAGTTTTGTAGCGTTAAGATCCGGTCGTGAGGTCAGTCTATGGGATGTAGAAGTCGCCGGTACTTTTCTTGAAGCTCTGGAGTGAAGACTGACCTCCTCCAAGCTTTCTTATCTGTAACATACAAAAGAAACAACACCAAGTTAGATCAAATGGAAACAAAAAGTCATGACTAGAAACCAAAGGTTTGTAGGTTCACCCTTGAAGTCGGTATGCCGAGGAAAATAGCTCGTTCGATTCTCATAGTCTTCGTGTTCTCAGTCTCCATTGACAAAGAAGTACCACTTCTTCCATGTTTTGTTGGAAATGGGTACCGAGGTCAGGGGCTTGAACCTCTTGTCGAAGGACATGTAATACAGCCTCTCCGACCTGAGGAACTTCATATCCATCTTACTCCGGATGAGGTCCAGATCCATCTCAACCTCATTCTGGTGACCTAACACCAGAAAGGCCATGAGCTGCCTCCAGTTGTTGATATTCAGCTCGGTAGGACAGATCTTGAACCGACTAAAGAACTTGTTTATGAAGGGGTGAAAAGGGAAACACACACCAACCTCAAACCATTCGAGGTAAGCGTAGATTTTCCCCCTCTCGATGTTTGATGGGTAATCTAAATTCCTAAGGATCCTGTAGACCACATTTTTGGGAAAATCAAAATGTATCCTAAGGGCATCTAACATGCCCTCAGTCATGACACTCTCACATTCCTCTCTTTGAGATCGGCCTGATGTGCCGACCTCCCTGTTCCTAGATTCAAGTTGTGCTTCAAGGAGCAGAACCCCTGAATCATTACTAAAAGGACTACCCATTTCCTTAGTAGGAAATGCCCTCTGACTATCTACTTCAATAATTTCCCTATTTCCTACTCTACCGTTAGAATGTGTGTCGGAGGACGACATTGTGGTAAAAACAACAAATGGAAATGAAAATACAGAAAGAAGAAAGTAGAAAAAGATCGATGAAAAACATAAGGAAAAGTAAAGGAAAGTGAGGGTTACCACTCACCAACCAAAAAAGAAAATGAGGGAGCTCTCAAATACACCGGAGATCGCACAGGAGTTCGTCTCTCTCTCTCAAAAGCTTCACAGCAACATTAGATTTGTAAAAAAATCCATAAAGAGGGATATCACTATTTATAAGTGTGAAAGGGTGTCTTTAATGCCCCAAATCCCAACCGACGGTTGGATAATGATGGCCTCGATTATCAAATCGGTGGCTTAAGTAATGATTATGCCGCAACTGCTTTACTAATGGTTGTTTTCTTAGAATACGGAATAGCACATTAATGAGAAAACATGCGAACCTTCAAAAACCCTAACCTCAGTTCTACATGGGTCCCACAGAACTAAGGCTCGGGGGGAGTAGCTGATGTACCATAAAATGATAGCCTAACCCAAGATTGACATGTGTCTATGAGCTCTTTCATGTGCAAGTCAGGAAATAATATAAAACTATTCAGATCTGAGAACCACAAGGATCTACGCGTTCCTTGATCAACAGGGCACGGACCTTTCCTTCAAAACAAAGAGCTTGGAGTACGTGCCTATAGGCGTCCCGAGCTGATCACCGCTTTATATGCCTTACCCACCTCAAAATAAAGAAGCAGAATGCGATATGGAAACTACCATTCTCGGATATCTTCCGATCCCTACTTTTGCAGAGGTCAGAGTTCAATATGACAACTGTCATCAGATATCGCCAAATCCCGAACTGTACGACTCTAAATCCTAATCAACTTAGGGGATCCACAGGTTATAAATACAACTGTAAGGTACTCTTTTCAAATTATGGTCAATTATTCTCTTTCAAGTTCAGTCTCTCTTTTACTTTTACTGAATTTATCATCGGAGCGGTTACTACTAGAGCCAACCCAGTGGCCCTCTGATCTCTCTTTTCAAGTTCTTGACAGGCGATGAAGAGCGGAAGCCCCACTGATCAGAAAGTGCAACATCGATATATACTCTATCAATCATCATCTTCATCGTCATCAACTTGAGGCGCCCTCGTGCTCGATGCCGCCTTCGTGATCATCTACCTAACACAACCCTCCAATTCCCTCCAATACGTACATTCACCCCCTCAAAGCATCACCCTATAGGCACCGACACTAATAGATTAGTCGCCGCATATGAACCCTTGTGAAAAGGCCTCGAGGTCGTTGTCTTTGAGAAAGAAGACAAGGTCGGTGGCACTTGGGTCTACAGCCCCAACATTGAGTTGAACACCCTTGGGGTTGACCCTTCTTGAAACGTAGTCCACTCCAATCGCTAAGCATCTCTCCAGACCAACCGACCCCGATAAGTGGTGGGTTTTTGGAAGTACCCGTTTGTACCCATAAATAAGACCTAGAGGGATTTGCATAGGTTCCCAGGTCATAGAGAGGTGTGAGCGAGTTTGAACTCAATGAGTTGGTGAGGTTTGGGATAGAAGTGAGTCATGTTGGGTTGGTGAATGATGAGAAGCGGACGGTGAGATTAAGAATTGGGGAAAACCCAACGATGAAATTTATGAAGTTGTCGTTGTATGTAATAGGTATTGTACAGAGCCCCATATTGTTGAAATTCAAGGTACTGTTTCATGTATCTGTAATGCTCTTTTTGGATTTGTATAATAATTTATGGACCGTTAGAGTTCGCTCTAAAATTTTATTTAATTTCATTACGAAACTTGAACAAGTATAAGTAAGGGAACAAATCGAAATTAATTAAGGTAAAATGATTGAAGAAATCAATTCAAAAAATACCCGTATTTTATACACATGACTAGATTGATTAATTTAATTACCTTTCGGTCAAAGTCTCAATGACCCCGTAGTCCGATCTTTCGAGTTAGGGTTATGATAATAGGGTTTTGCCATATGAACTTGCTACATTTGTCCTGTCTTGACTTATACATTCGGCTTTGGATCGTAACACTACTAAAAAGTAAAAATAAGATTAGGTTATCTTGTTCTCTATTTTTTTTGAAGTAATGTTTGGTGTTCTAAATTTTTATATCAAAATTTGCATCTTAAATAATGTGACAATTGGTTACTAACAAAATATTTAAAAATGTGTTTTGACAGTTTATTACTTGACGGAATTACCCTCACTACAATTGCACGGAAGAAACTAAGCAAGCCATAATGCTGGTAAATGACAAGTTGCAGCACATGAATAGTGATTGCTAATGCACTAGGGTTGTAAACGTACAATCTTAATATGAAAGTTGGATTACTTTTCCCATACATTAATTTGCTCACCTCTCCATTTATTGCGAAAAAAAAAACACGTAAACAAAAAAACTTAATCATAAATAGATAACTGATAAATTAATGATAAGACATGTGTGTGTCTCTATATATATATATATATAGATATTAATAATTAACTTACTCATTTATTTGCTCACTGTGGTCTTGTATTTTTTTCTTAATACAATCAATTAATTCCGTGGTTCATAATCTTTTTTCCATGTGTTTCTCAATAGGACAAATACATTTGAAAGATAAATTTAGATAATCAATTGAGCAAAATATTTTAATTTATAAAAAAGAAAGAAAGAAAACAAAACAAATATATATATATATATATATAGAAAAAAAATAATATTTAAGAAAAACATGTTTCTTGGAGAGAATTTGAATACATACACACGCAGTATTGCATCTATTTTGTGTTGAATGGGTTGTATCACTTGAGTTATATATCTATTATATATGTCAGAACTTCAAATTTTATAGAAAACCTACTTGAAAAAAGTGAAATATTTATATAAGCAAGTTATAATTTATCATATTGTGTTGTTTGTAGGTACAAATTGTAGTGATGAACTACATCAAATGTTTTGTGGGAAAACTAGAATCTATGTGTGCTAAAGAAATTAGTTCTACCTTTGTAATCATAAGCCAAATAATTATGAATATCAAACTCAAATTAAATGTAACTATGACCTAATTCAAAATTTTAATCCAATAATAATCTAAGTTTTATACATGCAAAAATTGTGAAAAGATTTTCGAGTAAATATGAAAACTATTTAATTAAATGGTATAAGAAATTTAATTATTACAATTTTAAGGCAATGTATTGTAGTTTATTTCTTGCAAAACCAACTGAATGCAAAATTACAATAATATTAAAGGTCAAGATGTTTCTTATCTCATGCTAGAAGAATCACTAAAAATAAATGTGATTCAACAAGAAAAAAGATATAATTTTATTATTGATTTATTCATTGACCAAGCCTTAGAAGTTCAATAAAAGTTGATGAACTTTTGTGCGATGCTATAATAGGATTAAAAGTATTAGTATTTAGTAGTTCTCTTAATATTTATACATATGAATGTCTTTTTTATATAAGTCTATAAAATTGAATGCACGATGTTACTCCATAGAATGTACAAATTATCTCTACACAAATACATGTATAATATTCATTAAATATTAGTTGATAAAGCTCATCAAAAAGTTATTCATAGATAAATATGTAAATTTTTTTAATGATGTGACACAAAAACAAATACATAACAAATATATTGTTTATAATAAGATTTAATTGAATTGTATTCGCTGTATAAATTTATATCATTTTTTTAATCAGCCAATTTATTTTATTTTTTTAAAGGTGTTTTTTGTAATTACTATAACAATGTACTATTATAATTATTTTTCTGTTTGGAAAAAAATCATATATTCTAATTTAAATTTTGACATGAGACAGTTTTTTTAGCTAAATGTTGCAAACCTTCTTGAAACTATATGAATAATGTTTTCTAATAATAAAAAATTTTGGATGGAAGAAATATACAAATACAATTTGTTTAAGACTATAAAAAAAATTGGAGATGCCATATGCATGGTTGTGTGTGTCCAACTGCAACGAATAGAATCTTTGAATAATAAGGAAGCCTCTTATCCAACTCTCAAAATATTAAACAAGAAAAAGAGGAAAATGATGAATACATTTAAAATTTACAGAAAATTTGTATAAATCACATAAATAAACTGAAATTCCAAGTGAATATAGATAATTTTTTCTTCTTTTTATTTAGTCTTCTTTCGTATTTAAGACATGTTTTTTTAATTTATTTTTTAGCACAAATCTTTTTCTTCTATGATTTTAAAACTATTTATCAATTAAAATTATGTGAGTAATTGAAAAAAGATATCCAGGTAAAAATAAATAAATATTAATGCAAAAATTTCACTTGTGCATGTGTTTTTAAACTAATAATATAATGTTACGTAATTTGAAATGTAAAATCTGATTTCAAAATTTGAAAAAACAGTATTAATTTTTTTTTTATCTTTCTTAATTATCTAGATAAGACGAAGTGTCACCATTGTTCAGTAACAAAAACTAACATTCATGTCACACATCATGAAAAAGAGGAGTATGTTGTAAATAAACCAAGGGATGAGTGTCATCACCCCACGTGATGATATCAAGCTATCCTTTGACTACAGAATGAATGAATATCAATTGAGTTTGTAAAACGGTGAAATGAAGTCGGTAGACTAAACGCTATATAAAGGGGATGATGGATTCATTTTACAATTACAAAAAGTACAGTTAATTTCATTAGTAGAGTAACCTACTGTGAGTATAGTGAGATCTCATATTGTATTCTCCCTTAAATAGATTAGTAAAATTTTTCTTTTTCTTATTCGTGGACGTAGACCTGAAGCCAAATTACGTAAATTTCTATGTGCACTTGTTTAATTGGTTTTTGTCTATCACTTTACAAAACGTTATCAGCACGAAAGTCTGATCCACTATGTAGGTATTAAAATAGAGGTAATATTTAGTACATTTGAATCTCAATATTCTCTTTATCCTATTTATATTATGTCAAATTTTACAAAGCTTGAGTTTGCTACATTGGATATCACTAAAAAGAATTATTTATCCTGGATCCTTGACGTTGAATTTCACCTTGAAGTTGGTAGTCTTGGTGATACAATTAAAAAAGAAAACACCGCATCCTTGAAGGATCGTGCACGGACACTAAGATTTCTTCGCCATCATATTCATGAAAGCCTAAAAATGGAATATCTCAAGATGAAAGATTAGGTGATCCTTTGTAGGAATCTAATAGAAAGGTATAACCACCGTCGTACTATCATTCTCCTAAGAGCTCGGTATAATTAGTTGCACTTGAGGTTGCAGGATTTTAAATCAGTCAATGAATATAATTCTGCATTATTCAGAATTATTTTACAATTAAAATTATGAGGAGAAAATATTGTAGATGCAGATATGCTAGAAAAGACATTCTCCACATTTCATGCCTCAAATATTATACTGCAGCAACAATATCGAGAGTGTCGGTTTACTAAATATTCTGAATTGATATCATGTCTTCTCTTGGCTGAACAACATAGTGACCTTGTGATGAAAAATCATCAGTTATATCCCACTGGTTATGTACCATCACTACAGGAAAAGTTACTTTTAGCAATGCACATTATTAGCGACGCTCAATAAGCGTCGCCAAACGTAGTAAAAAAAGTAATAAAAAATTAGTTTCCCGCACGTAAAAATAGGCACGAACCTATCCGCAACATATAGGTGGCCATTAGCAACGCACACGTGCGTCGCTAATAGTTAATACTTTTAGCGACGCTCGTTTGTATGTCGCTAATAGTATGCATAAATGAAACGATGTCATGTTACATGAAGTTAGTGACGCTCAAAGACTTATTAGCGACGCTCACTAATAAGTCCTTAGATCTCAAATCCCCAATTCGATCTCTCTCTCTCTCTCTCTCTCTCTCAGATGCTCTCTTTAGTTTCTCTCTCTATATCGATCTCGATTATTTTTCTCTCTGTATCGATATCCCTCAATTGCTGACTGACAAAGAATAGGCCAGAAATCGTCGCCGTCGTAACCGCCGACTAGCACTGCCTCGCAGACAATCCCATCGTTGCCACCGACCGCCACTACCGACACTCCCATTGCTGCTGCCAACAACGCCGATACCCCAATCTCACCACTTCACCTCGTTTGAGAAAGGTTAGGGTTTTTTGCTTTGTCTAAATGACCAAATTTCAGTGTAATTTTTGCTTTTTTTTACCATGTATGAATACGTGACTATTATACTGTTGAAGGGAATGTCTACTTGATTATTTTTTAGTTTTTTAACTCTTAAGTTTATTTCTATTGCGTGCTGTAAATGCTACTAACTGCCGATGCTTTTACTCCCAAATCCCAAGATTCTGATGACTTATTTTTCATGTTTGATTGCTTAGTAAAAATTATTATTTGCTACTGCTTGTCTCTTTGATGTGATTATCAGTTTTAAGTTTGGTATTTTTTTTGTGCGATAGTGCAGAGCATTTAGGAAGTGTAGCCATCTTAGTCATTATAACTGTGTACTTTTTTTCCCTTCAATATTCTATCATCGGATTATTGTATTTTGACGATTTGGCCACATGGAATTCATTTGATGTTTGGTCATGTCTATTGAGCCCTCTTGTTAAATCTAACTGCAAGTTGGTTTAGATTGTGTTTGTCAAGCCTAAAGCCCCAAGCAATGTGCCATTCATAATGAGATATTTATAAGAATGATTGTGTGTATGGGTTGTTTTCACCAAAAGACAATAACTTTTATCAAATAATTATTGTTTGAATTAATACAGAAAGAAAATTACTCATTACAATGGAACTGACTAAAATTTTAAAGCACTTGTGAAATTTCAAAAATAATAGTATAATTAGTTCATAGTGGTATGCTCAGTAGTCTTCCTACGCATTTTATGTCTCTGTTTCCAATTCTAGCCTCCATCGAGAAAAGGCTAGACAAGTTGCAAAATGACTTTTATGGGAAGGGGAAGAGGGGGAAAGGAAATTTCACCTAGTTAGTTGGGATAGAGAAGGAGGGTGGGTTAGAAATCAAAGATTTAAGTATTTTCAACAAAGCTCTTCTTGGGAAATGGCTTTGGAGATTATTATTTAAGTAAATTATTCAATGTTACATTACATTAGTAATTTTGTTTTGATATTGGAATATAATTACCCATTTCTCTAAGAAAGTACAAGCATAAATTAGTGTTGATTCCATGAATCAACCCTTTTTATAATTAAACGATTAAGAAACCAATTATGTAAATACATTCATGTAAGCCTAGCCCCGTTTGAGAGTCATTTTCATCACATGTGAATCTTGTCGTGAAATTTATTCGCGATTGGCCTTGTGTGTATGAAAATCGATTCTTGAATTGTCCAGAGAGGACAGTTTAGGAATGCATAAATCTGCATTGCAATCAATAGCGCATATGCTTGAATATTTCACTATGATAAAATTTTAGCACGGTCTCCTATTGTTCTCTGGGTATATATTTAGGCGTGCTAACGTCGATCTCGTATACTTGGAGAACCGTGGGGAGATGCTGCCAAAATTTTGTCCGAGTGTAATCAAGCATTTGATTTGCTGCTAATTGCAATGTAGATTGTGCATTCACGAATGGGATAGGACCACCTTACCCTTTAGAGGGAAGTTGGAGGTGATAGGATTCATGTTTCATATTTATAACGAGTATCATTTTTTATTTGTATTAGGTAGACGAAAATGGATAAGAATTGGATGGACTTGAGGGGCAGGCATTTGCAAGGGTATGTGAAAGGGATTATAGATTTTATTGAGTTTGCTCGTGCATCTACAGATGGGAGAAATAGGATAAGATGTCCATGTAGGAGGTGTAATAATAGGGATTATATGCACATAGATGAGGCCAAAGAGCACCTACTCGAACACGGGATGGACAAGAGGTATACATGTTAGGAATTTCACGGGGAACGCCGTGACGTACGAGTGGTATTTGAGGATGAAGAAGAAGACGATGACGATGACTTTGGTGATAATGTTGGGGTTGGTTACGAAGGCTTGCCACAAATGCTGGTAGACTTGCAGAGGGCTAAAATTGGGCCGAGTAGTCACAGGAGTGACACGGGAAAATCGGAAGCGTTTGAGTCATTGTTGAGGGAAGCAAGGTAGCCGTTATATCCGGGTTGTGATAAGTTTTCGAAACTGGACTTTCTCGTGAAACTCCTTTATATTAAGACCATCAACCGATAGAGTAACAAATCGTTTAATATGGTCATTGAATTGATTAAAGCAGCACTTCCTACTGGGGAGACCCTTCTGAAATCATATTACGAGGCGAAAAGAATATTATGAGATTTGGGCCTCGGGTATATTCCCATACATGCTTGCAAAAACGATTGCATGTTATTTTGGAAGGAAACTGAACAATGTAAGGAGTGTAAGGTATGCCACGAACCCAGGTACAAGCTGAATGAAGGAAATAACAAGATAATTCCGCACAAGGTGCTAAGATATTTTCCGTTAAAACCTAAACTACAAAGGTTGTACATGTCTCAGAAGACGGCAGAAGATATGCGATGGCATAAGGAGAAGTGTGTTGCTGAGAAAAATGTATGTAGGCATCCGACAGATTCTCAAACTTGGGCTGAGTTTGATACAAATCACGAATGGTTTGCAAATGAGGCGCATAACGTATGACTTGGGCTAGCTAGCGACGGTTTCAATCTGTTTGATGACATGAGTAATGCATACAGCATGTGGCCGGTGTTGCTTGTGCCATATAACTTGCCACCATGGAAATGTATGAAAGAACCATTTATCTTCATGTCGTTGCTTATTCCAGGGCCGAAGTCTCTTAGTAATGAAATTGATGTGTACTTGCGTCCTTTAGTAGATGAGTTAAAGGAATTGTGGGAGGTGGGAATGGAGGCATACGACGTCTCTAAGAATGAGACATTTCAATTGCATGCAGCGTTACTGTAGACTATAAATGACTTTTCAGCATACGAGAACTTGTCTAGGTGGAGCACTAAGGGGTATCTGGCATGTCCGGTTTGCAATAAGGATGCATGTTCCCTACATTTGTCCAATGGAAAAAAGATATGCTACATGTGCCATCGTCATTTTCTACCGCCATCACATGGCTGGTGAAATCGGCAGAAGCATCTGTTTGATAAAAAAACAGAGCGCAGATTGTCACCTCCATTGTTGTCTGGTAAAGATATGTTGGCGCAATTGGCACTCATCCAACCAGTGAGGTTTGGGAAGATACTGGGTACTAAGAAGAGGAAGCGTATTAATGTGGAGTTAAATTGGACGAAGAAGAGCATATGTTTTGATTTGCCGTACTAGGAGACTCTTAAGTTGAGGCACAATTTGGATGTTATGCACATCGAGAAGAACATCTGTGATAATGTGCTGGAAAATTTAATGAACATTGAAGGAAAAACGAAGGATACTGTTAAAGCCCGGTTAGACCTGCAGGAGTTGGGAATACGGAAAACGCTGCACCTAATACATAGCGGTGATAAATATGTTGTGCCTCTTGCACAGTATACATTATCATCCGTAGAGCAAATGAGGATTTGCGAGTGGTTTAAATCGGTGAAGTTTCCAAATGGATACGCATCGAATATAGCACTACATGGATATCTCACCGATGACATATCAACTACATTGACTGAGCTGGGCTGCTTCTTTAGAGAATTCTCTACGAAGACGTTGAATTTGGAAATACTGAAAAAGCTCGAAAGGGATGTTGTCGTGATCTTCTGCAAGTTGGAAAAGATTTTTTCTTCAGCTTTCTTTGATGTAATGGTCCACCTAGCTGTGCATTCGCCTCATGAGGCAAAAATAGGCGGACCTATCCAATACCGTTGGATGTATCTAATAGAAAGGTACATTTAATTTTATGATGTGTGTTATCTATCCATCCTAACTATTTTAATGTATAACTGATTAATTATTAAAACAGATATTTGCACACATTGAAGCAATATGTGCCTAACAAAGCACAACCGGAAGGGTCAATTGCTGAGGCTTATGTTGATGTTAAATGTCTCACCTTCTTCTCTTTGCATGTTGAAGATATTGAGACAAGGTTTAATCGTCAAGAGCAAAATTCTGATAGTGGTCCACGGCAGCAACGAACTGGCCTTGCGGTGTTTAATCAGAATGTGCGGCCAATAGGTGCCCGTATATATGATTGGTGTCATCCTCAAGAGTTACAAAAAGCCCACTACACCGTACTCAACAACTGCGATGAGACATTGCCATATTTTAAGTAAGTTTATCGAAATCATTGCAATACTACGTTAGTACACAAATGTAAGTTACATATAATATATCTTATCTTATGTAGTGAGCATACGATCGAGCTTTAGAGAGAACATGTATCAAGTTATGATCTAGAGCAAAGACAACAAAATTTGTTTCCAAAGTGGTTCGGAGAACGTGTAAGACAAGGTTTCAATTAATTATAATTGTATTAATTTATGCATTTGTATTCAATTAATTTTATACTTGTATTGAATTAATAGATGAAGTTATTACGCCACCAGCAATCTCTTGAGGCGTACAATCAATTATATTCCTTGGCATGTGGTCCTGATCAAAGGATATCTTGCTATACTGGTTTAATTGTTGATGGTGTTTGATTTCACACAAGGGAATGTGAGGTCAGTCGGCGAACACAAAATAGCGGGGTCTTTGTTTAAGGAGATGGTGACGCAGGACAAACTGTAGAGTACTATGGTGTTTTACAGGACATCATACAGTTACATTATTGCTACGGTCATTCTGTGTATATTTTTAAATGTGATTGGTAGGATGTAAGTAATAAGAAGACTGGAATGCAGATCGATAAGCACTTCATAAGTGTTAATACATCACGTACGACATTTAAAGATGATCCGTATGTTTTGGTATCTCAAGCAAAACAAGTTTTCTATTTGAAGGACACAAAATTAAGAGGTGATTGGCATGTTGTCCAAAAAATAAAAACTAAAAATGTTTATGATGTCCTAGAAGTTGGCGAGGGAGATGAAGAGTTGGAGAGGATTGAGGAGGCACTACAAGAAGAGTCTCAAACTGCCCACGATGGTGTTGTTCGGCATGATCAGGAAGATGTTACTTTGTATCGGTTGAATAGAACTGATGTAGAACCAGATCATGTCGTAGCTTCCGAAGTCACCAATACCACACAATTAGATCCGAGGGATGGAACGTTCATTAATGATGATGATGACGAGAAAAATGATTTTGATGATGAGACATTGTTAGATTATTGTATTGAGAATGAAGAAAATTCAAGTTCAGATGATGATACAAACTCAGATGAATAATTGTAATAGGTGTTACATGTGTTAGGATCAAGTGTAATGGATTTTCAATTTTATGATATAATGGATATTCAATTTTATGATGTAATAGATTTTAATTTTTATGATGTAATGGAATTTACTTTTAAACTTTTTTTTTAGATATGGTTGCACTAGGCTCACGCAGACGCACAGCCCCGGTGGACCTATTGACCCCTTCCCCTTCCTCTGTAGGGTCGACCGATCTTGCCATTGATGGTATGCATAGTTCCATTTTGTATTAATGATTATATAAATATGGTACTAATTGTTTCTATTTTATTTTTTTCTAAAGCTTCGGCCACCACCTCTAGACAAAGGCACGGTAGGTCGAAGAATTGGAGTTTGCAGGCACAGATGGAGGCAGTAGGGGGCTCACGACTTCGGATTGAGATACCTAAGGGCTTGCTGAAGCCCATTGGTGGGTGGGCACAGCAGTTCACCATAGAGGTCGGCATCATTTGCCGACTATGCGCCCCACTCCATATTAGTGACTGGGGTCTCATCACTGAGGAGGAGCGACGGGGTATTCATGCGCATATCCTGGTATGTCTTTTATTATTGTGTTGAACTAAATTTTAACATATCTAATGCCGTAATGTTTTGACAATGACATGCTTTACAAGAGAAGTTTGACATCAATCTCCACCTGCCTCACGTAGCGAAGGCAGTGGACCGTTATTTGGGAGTCCGTTTCAGGGACTATCGACACCGGCTCCACATGCACTACGAGGCGGAGGTGGAAGCCGGTAAAGAGCCCCGTGACAGACTTTACAGGGGGGTCATAGTGGAGGATTGGATGTTACTTTGCGACCGGTTCGCTAGTGATGCATTCCACGTAAAAATTGTCAAAATTACTTTTGTTGTCTGAAAATCATTATTATTTATACTAACCTTCTTTGTTTTGGCCAAGTGTATGAACTAAGCAAGAAAAATAGAGAGAGCAGAAGCAAGCAAAAGGTGACCCACTGTGGTGGATCACGTTCTTTTGTACAGTATAGGCATGATATGGTAAGTTAATAAATGTATAAAGTTCTTACTGTATAATCTATTCATGAAATCAATCTTCACAAGCTACTATTTATTTGCTCCGGCAAGACCAAGAGACCGGTGCACCACCCAGCAGCATTGATTTGTGAAACAGGACGCACTACAACCTCGAGAAGGGTTGGACTAGGCCAGAAGCACAACGGCTTTATGTAAGTTTTTATGTAACTTGCCACAGTATTACTAATTTAATATTAATCTAAATTTATAAAAGTAATAACATATATTTATGTTTTTATAGGAGGAGATGGTCCGGCTGCGTGCTCAGCCGACAGCTGAGGGTCAGGATCCGCCGACCGATGACCAGATACGGGAGACTGTTCTGGGCAAGAGACGTGGCTATGTGCGTGGCTTAGGGACTGGGATGGCGCCAACGGCATCGTCCTCTACCGTTGAAAATCATACTAGGGCATACACAGCCACTGAGGTAGTTCAACGAGAGAATGCAAAGCTGCGGCAGAAAGTAAATAGCCTCAAGGAGCGATATTCCCAACTAGAGGCTCTTGTGCAGATAATGCTCAGCCAACAGGGTGGCTCTGTTCAACCTTGGTAAGTTTTTAAAATTATATACTCTGGTGGATTTATTATTTATAAAAAATTTTACGTAAAAATTAAAAAAATATAGTTGCACGAACTTATTTAATTTCATCGATTCGAATGACCGTTAAAAACTTTTGCAAGTTTCTGCTCTAAAAAGGCCCATTTTCAGATTTTGATAGACCAAAACACCGAATATCAGCTTAACTACCACGAAACCCCATCACACACCTCACAAATGATAAAATATACTTGCACGAACTTACGGCACTCGGTTTGGATCACCAATATGAAACTTATGCAAGTTTCTACTACAAAAGGCCCATTTTCGAGTTTTGACAGACCAAAATGCCGGATATCGGGCTACCGACCCTGAAACCCCATCACACACCTCACAAATGATAAAATAGACTTACACGAACTTATGACACTCAGTTCGGATCACCGGTTTGAAACTTATGCAAGTTTTTGCTCCAAAAAGGCCCATTTTCGGGTTTTGACGGACCAAAATGTTGGATATCGGCCTAACTAACATGAAACCCCATCACACACCTCACAAATGATAAAATAGACTTGCACGAACTTACGACACTCAGTTCGGATCACCAGTTTGAAACTTATGCAAGTTTTTGCTCCAAAAAGGCCCATTTTCGGGTTTTGACGGACCAAAATGTTGGATATCGGCCTAAATACCATGAAACCCCATCACTCACCTCACAAATGATAAAATAGACTTGCACAAACTTACGACACTCAGTTCGGATCATCGGTTTAAAACTTATGCAAGTTTCTGCTCCAAAAGGCCCATTTTCGGGTTTTGACAGACCAAAACACTAGATATCGGCCTAACTACCACGAAACCCCATCACACACCTCACAAATGGTAAAATATACTTACAAAAACTTACGACACTCGGTTCGGATCACCGGTGTGAAACTTATGCAAGTTTCTGCTCCAAAAAGGCCCATTTTCGGGTTTTGAGTGACCAAAACACTGGATATGGGCCTAACTACCATGAAACCCCATCACATACCTCACAAATGATAAAATAGACTTACACAAACTTATGACACTCGGTTCGGATCACCGGTTTGAAACTTATGCAAGTTTCTACTCCAAAAAGGCCTATTTTCGGGTTTTAACGGACCAAAACACCGAATATCGGACTAACTACCAAGAAACCCTATCACACACCTCACAAATGATAAAATAGACTTGCACAAACTTACGACATTCGGTTCAGATCACAGGTTTGAAACTTATGCAAGTTTCTGCTCTAAAATGACCCATTTTCAAGTTTTGACAGCCAAAATGCCGGATATCGGCCTACCGACCTTGAAACCCCATCACACACCTCAAAAATTATAAAATAGACTTGCAAAAACTTACGGCACTCGATTTGGATCAACGGTTTGAAACTTATGCAAGTTTTTGCTCCAAAAAGGTGGGTTTTGGGGTTTTCACTAACCAAAATACCGGATATCCGCCTAACTATCTCAATACCCCATCACACACCTCACAAGTGAAAAAATAGACTACCAAAAACTTAGGGTAATCAGTTTGGATTAATGGTTTGCAACTTATGCTACTTTATGCCGTTCTTACTATTTATGCATGGAAAAAAAAAACAATATATTCACTTTCATATATATTTAATAAGTGTTCTAATATATATCATTTGATCTTTATTTCAGATTGATTGAGATTATTGCGCCGGGGTCTTTAGGTCTTGCATTGAGACTGACTATTTTTATCTTTTTTTTTCATCGACATTTGTAGTTACATTTTTTGAAACAATTTTTTATTTTTGTATTTATTCTTAAATTGTACTTTTACAAATGTAACTAATTAATTACTATAATATATATATATATATATATATATATATGAATGCATTTTTCTTTTTCAATATATTTTCATTTCAGAATGTTTGGATTTTATTGTATATTAGGATGATTGATACAGGTTTAAATAAGAATAAAACAACAAATAAAACAAATATTGTAGAGAGAAAAAAAAACTTTTAGCGACGCACAAAATGCATCGCTAAAAACTAAGAAATCAATTTATAGTGACATTTCAAATTCGTCGCTAAAGATTGGCACTTGCGATGCACAAAGTGAGCGTCGCTAAGAGATTCCATTTACAATGCACATAGTGAGCGTCGCTAAAAGGAATCATTTGCGACGCACAGAGTGAGCGTCGCTAATACATATCATTAGCGACGCGCACAGAGCGTCGTCAATAGTAACTTTTTCGATGCACATTGTGATCGTGGATAGTATTTGCGACGCACCATCAAAATTATTAGCGACTCTCATTGGGCGTCGCTAATAGTTACCTTTAGTGACACAAAGGGATGTGTGCGTCACTAATACTATTAGCGACGTTTTTTGGGACACCCAGTGTGCGTCACAAATGCTCTTTAACGACGTATTTTTCCACTATTAGCGACGCATTCATGCGTCGCTAATAGTGCCTTTTCTTGTAGTGCATTCCCTAGAGAGAATGGAAATACATTTCTTGAAGCAAATACAACTTCATCATATAGACAGAGACATGACCGTAGGCATAGATATGGCCGTAGGTCACGGATGCGACTGGCATAATAACTCATACCGAGGTGGTCATGAGAATAATTTTCCTAATTGTCCTAGAAGAGACATACCACGGCACCTGAAGTGCAATAATAATACTGAAGCAAAGTAACAAAAGGGAAAACAAAAATTAGTCTAAGATCCTAAAGAATCTTGTTATCATTGTGGTAGAAAAGGACACTGGTCGTGTACCTGTCGTACGCTTAAACATTTCTTAGATCTTCATCAAGCATCGCTAAAGGAAAAGGGAAAAGAAATAGAAATAAATTTTACTAATGGTCCTGTGAATGTTACTAATAAACTTATGGATTTCTTTGATGATCCTATGGATATTACATACCTAGATGTCTCAGATTTCTTTGCAGATCCTAGTGAAAAAATTGACCATTTAATAGACGATGGGAACGTACATGTCAATTAGTGCTCTTTGTTATATTATGTTGCTTTGTTTAACCTACTGTAGTATTTGTGTTGTTTTGTTTAACTCACTGTAATGTTGAATTATGTTGCTTCAATGCAATTTAACTTTTCCATTTCTCTATTTTAATTAATAGATTCTAGATGGATAATGTAGATATCTGTCTAGCATATAGTGCTACTACTTATACAATCCTTCGAAATAAAAGATATTTCTTTACTCTTAAATTATGTAAAGCTAATGTCAACACCATATCCGGTGCAGCAAACATGACTGAAGGCTCTAAAAGAATCGGTATCACATTGCCAAATGGGACAACATTTCATATAAATGATGCCTTATACTCTAGCAAATCCAGACGAAATTTGCTTAGTTTTAAAGATATTCGCCGAAATGGATATCATATTGAGATCATTAATGAAGGTGATATGGAATACCTTTATATCACATTTATAATTTCAAACAAGAAAAGTTTCCTAGAGAAAATTTCCTATTCTCTCCTTGGGACTGTACTAAACTACTATAAATGTTATTGAATCACATGCTATGATGAACCAAAAGTTTACTAAGTCAAATAATTTTGTGATTTGGCATGACCGATTTGGCCACCCAAGGACAATAATGACATGGAGAATCATTGAGAATTTACATGGACATCCTTTAAAGAACCAAAAGATTCTTTTACCATGTGAATATTTATGCACTGCGTGTTTTCAGGGAAATGAGACAACATTTCATATAAATGATGCCTTATACTCTAGCAAATCCAGAAAAAATTTATGAGAATTCACATGGACATCTTTTAAAGAACCAGAAGATTCTTTTACCATGTGAATATTTATGCACTGCTTGTTTTCAGGGAAATGAGACAACATTTCATATAAATGATGCCTTATACTCTAGCAAATCCAGAAGAAATTTATGAGAATTCACATGGACATCTTTTAAGAACCAGAAGATTCTTTTACCATGTGAATATTTATGCACTGCTTGTTTTCAGGGAAATGAGACAACATTTCATATAAATGATGCCTTATACTCTAGCAAATCCAGAAGAAATTTATGAGAATTCACATGGACATCCTTTAAAGAACCAGAAGATTCTTTTACCATGTGAATATTTATGCACTGCTTGTTTTCAGGGAAATAAGACAACATTTCATATAAATGATGCCTTATACTCTAGCAAATCTAGAAGAAATTTGCTTAGTTTTAAAGATATCCGCTAAAATGGATATCATATTGAGATCATTAATGAATGTGATATAGAATACCTTTGTATCATATCTATAATTTCAAATAGGAAAAGTTTCCTGCAGAAATTTCTTGCTCTCTCCTTGGGACTGTACTAAACTATTATAAATGTAATTAAATCACATGTTATGATGAACCAGAAGTTTACCAACTCAAATAATTTTGTGCTTTGGCATGACAGATTTGGCCACCCAGGGGAAATAATGATGCAGTGAATCATTAAGAATTCATATGGACATCCTTTAAAGAACCAGAAGATTCTTTTACCATGTGAATATTTATGCACTGCTTGTTCTCAGGGAAAATTGATAATAAGGCCATCTCCCACGAAGGTGAGTGTTCAGTCTCCAATATTTTTAGAATGCATTCAAAGAGGTATATATGGACTTATTGACCCATCAAATGGACCATTGCGTTACTTTATTGTATTAATAGATGCATCAACTAGATGGTCTTATGTCTGCTTACTTTCATCTCGTAATGTAGCATTTACGAGACTCCTTGCTCAAATCATTCAATTAAGAACACAATTCCCTGATCATCGTATCAAGACAATATGTCTCGATAATATCAGTGAGTTTACATCCCAAATTATTTAATGAATACCAATGTTTTCAAAACCGGACCGTTCATTGAACCGAAAAATTGTCCGGGTTACGGGTTACCGGTTCAACCGTCGGGTCAACCGGAATCAAACCGTGATGTCATAATTATGTAATTAATAAATTTAATAATATATGTTATTAATATTTTAAATTTAAAAAATTATACAAAAATTACTAAAAATTATATAAAATTTTTTTACAAAATATGAATTTTTTTAATATACAAACTTCAAGAAAAAAAATAAAACCACAGTCCATAACCATCAGTGCATCACCACCGGACCTTCACCACCACCGCCGATTATCATCTTCCTAACCAACAGAACCCCAG
The DNA here is from genome assembly GCA_008638375.1 of Nyssa sinensis. Classification (NCBI taxonomy): domain Eukaryota; kingdom Viridiplantae; phylum Streptophyta; class Magnoliopsida; order Cornales; family Nyssaceae; genus Nyssa; species Nyssa sinensis. The sequence continues at coordinate 41,902,814 of CM018048.1, forward strand.
CCGCACCATCACCACAGTCCATAGCCCCCACGCCTTCACGACCCCAGCCGAACCCACAGCCACCGCACTTCCACCGTAACTATCCTTTCCCACAATCACCACCGCCTGTCGCTTCCACCGTTCCATCGCACCGCCACCATTATCACCCGAACCCCTACCCTCATCTCGTCCATAACTCCACCAGCCAACGCCGACCCCTAACCCTCTACCAGCACCGCCGACCACAGCCGTGCCCCCTCATCCGACCACACCCATCTCTCTCTCTTATCCGCTCGACCGTATCACCACCAACCACCGACCATACCACCAGCACCTCCATCTCCGTCCCCGACGCATCAGTGCCTCGATGGCTCAATCCTCCCTTGCGTCGCCGTCGCCGAGTTACCTTGATAACGTAGGGAAAATGGGAAAATGGGAAAGGGAAAATCTCAGATCTGAGAATGAGAAATGAGGGCTTCCTGCCTCATTATGTAGGATTTTTTTTTATATATATAGGTAGAGGCGAACCGGTCCGAACCGGTGACCTAGTGACGGGTCGACCGGTTCACCGGTTGAACCCCCCGGTTCGGACGGTTTTGCCTTTTAAGCCCGATTTTGAGGTTGAAACGGTTTTTAGGGTTCGACCGGACCGTTCCTTGGACTGGTCGACGGTTCAACCGGTCGAACCGTCCGGTCCGGTCCGGTTTTGAAAACCTTGATGAATACTGCATGTCAATAGGAATTAGTGTTGAACATCTTGTTGCTCACATACACACACAAAATGGTTTAACAGAATCTTTGATCAAACGTCTTCAATTAATTGCTTGACCTTTACTTATGAGGACAAAGCTTCCTACTTTTGTTTGGGGCATGCCATATTGCATGCCACAACAATAATTCATATTAGGCCAATTACTTCTCACGAATATTCCCCTTTACAAATTGTTCTTGGCTACCCACCAAATGTGTCTCACCTAAGAATCTTTGGTTGTACTATGCAAATCCCTATAGCATCCCTACAACGTACTAAAATGGGCCCCCAAAGAGGATTAGGAATTTATGTTGGTTTTAACTCTCCATCAATCATAAGATACCTTGAGCCTCTGACAGGTGATTTAATTTCGGCTTGATTTGTAGATTGTCATTTCAATGAGACAGTCTTCCTACTATTAGGAGGAGAAAAGCTGAAGCCAGAAGCTCAGCATGAAATTTCATGGAATGCAACAACATTGACTCATTTTGATCATCGTACAAATTAATGTGAACTGGAAGTTCAAAGGATCATTCATTTGACAAGTATTGCAAATCCATTACCAGATGCATTAATTGATACAAAGAAAATAACGAAATCGCATATACCAGTTACAAATACCCATGCATGAATTGATGTCCTTGTATGACAATCAGTTACTACAGTAGCAAATGAATCTATGGCACACCTGAAGCGTGGTAGACCCACTGGTGCGAAAGATAAGCTTCCCTGAAAGAGGAAGACATAAGGAACAAAAGAAATGACAACTCTTGAAGAGACCACACATAATTTGATGATTGATAAAACCAACATTGGTATAATAATACCTCATAAAGAAGGTAAACAAATACCTCTAGAAGAGGAGATATTTCCTAAAGAACTAATATCTCCTAAAGTGGAACTAGTAGCTCCTGAAGAGACATAAATACTTGAAAGTAAAGAGATCTTGATAAATTATATATATCTAATGGAGATATATGGGATTGAAGTGATATTATCATTGATCATATATTTGATTTCTCAATATCACTTGAAATCACCAGAAGTGATGAGGATCCTGAACCACAAAGCGTCAAAGAATGTCAACGTAGAAATGATTGGTTAAAATAGAAGGAAGTAATACAGGTTAAGTTAGACTCGTTAGCAAAATGAGAAGTATTTGGACCTGTAGTCCAGACGTTTGAAGACATAAGGCCTGTAGGGTACAAATGGGTATTTGTACGAAAACGTAATGAGCAAAATGAAATTATCAGATATAAACGTAGAAACCTGGTATTGATTATGATGAGACATATTCTCTAGTCATGGATGCAATTATGTTTCAATTTTTGATAAGTCTGGTAGTTTTAGAAGGACTAGACATGCGCTTTATGAATGTAGTCACAACATACTTATATAAATTACTTGATAGTGACATATACATGAAAATCCCTGAAGGATTTAAAGTTTCTCATGCTAGTGATTCACATTCTCGTAGCATGTATTCAATCAAGTTATAGGTGTGAACTTGATTAATTAGTTTTGCCTATCACTTTACAATAGATTTAGATTTGTAGGAAGCTTTATTACATTAGTACCATCAACCAGTAATGTTCAAGACATAAAAAATAATCAGTCATTATCTTTCTTCTCCTCCGTTGAAAAAATAAATAAACAAATCATCATCTTCGTCGTCGTCAACTTGAGGTGGCCTCAATCTCGACGCAGCCGTCATGACCATCAACCCAACACCATCTCTCCAGTTCCCTCCAATGCGTCCAGTCACCCCTCGACGCGTCGCCGTAATTGGCGCCGGTGCCGGGGGATTAGTTGCAACACGTGAGCTCCGGCGAGAAGGCCACAAGGTCGTCGCCTTCGAGAGAGAAGACAAGGTCGGTGGCACTTGGGTCTACAACCCCAAAATTGATTCGGACCCTATTGGGATCAACCCATCTCGAAACGTAGTCCACTCCAATCTCTACGCATCCCTACGGACCAACCTGCCCCGAGAAGTCATGGGATATCGGGAGTACCAGTTTGTCGCCACGAACAAGACCCAGAGGGACCCGCGGAGGTTCCCGGGTCACAGGGAGGTGTTGGAGTATTTGAACGATTATATGAGCGAGTTTGGACTCAATGAGTTGGTGAGGTTTGGGACGGAAGTGAGTCGTGTTGGACTGGTGGAGGAAGGGAAGTGGAAGGTGAGGTCGAGAATTAGGGAAGATCGAGTGGATGATTGCAGCACAAAATTCTTCCACAGAATGGCTAGTTCTCACTACAGGAAGAACAAGATATCCTCTATTGTCATTGATGATAATGTTCTCACCGAGGAGGAGCCCATTAGAAGGGGAATTGTTGAATTCTTTTCTACCCTTTACACTGAGCCGCATTGCTGGAGACCGGGAGTGGATGATATTTGTTTGAACAGACTTAATGGGGATGAAATCTCTCTCTTGGAGATCCCTTTTTCGGAAACAGAGGTGGTGGAAGCTTTAGATGCTTGCAATGGGGATAAGGCCCTAGGGCCAGACGGATTCACCATGGCTTTTTTTCAAAAATGCTGGAATATTTTGAAAGCGGATATTATGGCAGTCTTTGGGGCCTTCTTCAGGGAGGGGGGCTTTGAGCGAAGCCTCAATGCCTCTTTCATTGCCCTCATCCCTAAAAAGGACGGAGCTAATTGCATTAAGGACTTCCGTCCCATAAGCCTTGTAAGCAGCATTTACAAACTCATTGCGAAGGTCCTTTCTTTAAGATTGAAGAAGGTTATGGGTAGCATCATCTCTTCTAGTCAAAGTGCTTTTGTGGAGGGTAGGCAAATTCTAGATGCGGCTCTTATTGCTAATGAATGTATGGACTCTAGGAGAAAACAGAAGAGGAAAGGGCTTGTTTGCAAATTAGACATTGAGAAGGCTTTCGATCATGTTAGTTGGAACTTTTTGATGGATATGCTGTCTAAGATGGGTTTTGGCTGCAAGTGGAGAAAATGGATTCAGTCATGTATATCTACAGTCTCCTTTTCAGTTCTTGTCAATGGCTCCCCAGCGGGTTTCTTTCGTTCTTCTAGAGGTTTACGACAGGGGGACCCTTTGTCTCCTTTTCTCTTTGTGATCGCTATGGAGGCATTGAGCCACTTCCTGGTCCGAGCTGAAGATGTAGGTCTTATCAAAGGCTTTCAGGTAGGGGCCAGAAGGGAGGGGAGGTCACCATTTCACATCTGTTGTTTGCAGACGACACCATTATTTTCTGTGATCCTACAGTGCGTCAACTTCGTTTTGTTCGTTACATTCTTGGGTGTTTTGAAGCTGTTTCAGGGCTGCGGATCAACCTCTCCAAAAGTAGTATTACCCCGGTCGGTCAGATTCAAGAGATGGACTTGTTAGCCAGCTCATTAGGCTGCAGAGTGGGTTGTCTCCCCTTAGTTTATCTGGGTCTGCCTTTGGGTGCTCCTGCGCGTTCCATTGGGGTTTGGGATTCTATGGTTGCACGGTTCCTCAGCAAGCTTTCAAGATGGAAGGGTTAGTTCCTCTCCAAGGGAGGCAGGCTTACTCTTATTAAAAGCACCTTGGCTAACCTTCCTACCTATTTCATGTCTCTTTTTACCATGCCAAAGTCAGTCAGCAGAAGACTTGAGAAGATTCAAAGGGACTTCTTATGGGGTCATGAAGGAGAGAGCAGGAAGATTCACTTAGTGGCTTAGGATAAGCTCAAAAAGCCGGTGTCTCTCGGGGGTCTAGGGGTGAAAGACTTGGGTCTCTTCAAGACAGCTCTTTTAGGGAATGGTTATGGAGGTTTGGTGAAAGCAATGGGGAGCTATGGAAAGAGATCATTGTTGCTAAGTACGGTTACGATAATGGAGGTTGGTGCTCGGGCAGTGTGGAGGGGCCTCAGGGATGCGGCTTGTGCGGCCCTATTAGAAAGGGATGGAGCAGTTTCAATGATAATTGTTGCTTTGTTATCGGGAATGGTGGTCGTGTTAAATTCTGGAATGACACTTGGAGTGGTGACATGCTTCTTCGGATGAAATTTCCTTCTTTATACACTCTGGCTAGCAACAAGGAGGCTTTGGTCTGTGATTACTTGGACAGAGTTGGGAATAAGCTGGTCTGGACTCCTCGTTTTAGGAGAAACTTCTTTGATTGGGAGTTAGTGGAGGTGGGCTCCTTCCTTGGTCACTTATGTCATTACCATGCTATGGAAGGGAGGGAGGATAAGAGGGTGTGGTTGCCAAACAAAAATTCTTTTTCTGTCAACTCTTTTTACAAGTGCTTGGTGTCTTTGGAAAGACCTCTTTTCCCTTGGAAACTTATTTGGCACTCTAAAGCCCCCCCTAAAGCTTCTTTCTTTGCCTTGGAAGCCTCTTGGAAGGCCATTTTGACTGCGGATAATCTGAAGAAGCGAGGTTTCCTCTTGGCTAGTAGGTGCTATCTTTGTCAGAAAGAAGAGGAAACGGTGGCTCATCTTCTCATCCATTGCCCGGTTTCTTGGAGTTGTTGGAACATTGTCTTTGCCCTCTTTGGAGTTTCCTGGGTTATGTCTGGCTCAGTCAGGGATCTTCTTTTGGCTTGGACAGGGCACAACCCTTCAGCAGAGATCAAGAGAATTTGGAGGCTTGCCCCTATTTGTTTGTTGTGGTGTATTTGGAGAGAAAGAAACCACCGCGTTTTTGAAAATGAGGAGCTCTCTGCCCCCTTTTTCAAAGATGCGTTTTTGCGTTATTTATTCTTTTGGGCCAAAGAGGCTTTCCCTGTTAATGTTTCCTCTTTTGTGGATTTTTTGGGGTTGTTAAGACCTTTGTAATCTTCTTGGGCTCTTACCTTTGGTGCCCTTCTTGGGCTCTCTTAATATACTTCTTACTTTACTGATCAAAAAAAAATATCCGTGATGCATCTCTTTGGAATCGTAAAATGATTCATGATTCAGACTGTTCAATCGGGTTTGATTAAGCTTGATCGAATTTGAAGTACCTGCTTATATTTAGATTGATTTTGAGTGTTTGTGTGCGAGTCCAATTACTATCTACAGCTTTTTAAAATCTAAAATTTTAAGCAAATATTATTGTAGAAAGAAATGTTATATAATTATTATTATTATCTGGATCATATTATGATGATACTTTCTATTGGCTAGGGTTATTAGCAGTCCATAAACAGCTAAGGTGGTCCTCTTTAATAAGTGAAAGTATGAAATAATCCTTGATTAAAGATGAGTTTATAAGTGTGTAAAGGTAATTTAGTAATCTCATTTTATAAATGTGGAGCTGAGTGCTAATAGTACCCCCTATTCAATAACCCCTATTAATTTGTCCAGGAACAACCAAGTTATGGCAGTGATGGTTTTCCAAACTTGAAAATTACACAATTTTGAAAGAATGGCCTTATTTGCAACACAAATAATGCATTTCCAGATTCTTACTTACGTTATTTTCATAGACTTTCTGAAGCAGTAAGTTCATACTTTTGTTGTCAAACACGCCATGGAAGTTATAGTTGTAAATCAATCTAAATATTCTAAAGTGCTAATATATTGCTTATTTCTGTTGGTGAATTATATTCGGTCTGCCATTCTAAAGTATTCTATATATAATACATTCCAGGCATTGATGTGTGGCCAGGGAAGCAAATTCATAGCCACAATTACCGCGTTCCTGAGCCGTTTCGAGATCAAGTACATGACCATTCTTTTCTCCTTATGTTATTTTTATATTGTATCATAGAGTGGCGTCGCGTTGTTTACTTGGTTTAGGACTTCTTGTTTCGATTTTTTTTTTTTTTTGCACACTTTTGTTTTGAACTTCAATTTTTCGCTCAATTTTCCTGTGAAAACTGATTTCTTTCATATAGGCATGAAGTGGTTGCACAAAAAATATGTTGGCCGCATGTATAGGAAATACATTGATGTTCCATGATCCATCGGCAAGGAAGCCTACACTTACAAAATGCAGTACCCTAGTCAGCCTCCCCGTACACTTGTCTTTACTTTTTATGCCCTTTTGGAAGCTGGGGAAATTTGGACACCTAAGTTTGAAGGTGGAAGCTTCAGTTGGGATCGATTCAGGTATTGGGTCTATAAGGGGATGACCTCTGACTTATCCCCGGGGGGGGGGGGGGGGGGGGCCCCCCAATGGCCTATAATAAAGAACCTTGAGGCTGTTTCTTTCAGAATAGGATTAAGTTTCTTGTTAGTGGATTGGGAGTGAGGTAATGGGTACATGTAGCAGTCCAGTGTCTGTAATGTTCAATATTCTTGGACCTTCTGTGTTTGACTAACAGCCTAATAGAAGATTGTTTCAATCACCCACTTGGCTGGATGATCACTAATAGATGCATGCCATGCAAGTTCGAATTTGAATTATGAATACTTTTTGATTTGTTTATCTTTCTTGATCTCCATTCACTCTCATATTTTCAAAGATTTCAGATGTGCTGACTTAATATTTGTGGACTGGTTGGAAAATGGGTCACCTAGGTAGCGGAAGTGAAAGGTCCTTTTATTTAGAACACCACTGTTTTGAGTTCCCTTTTGATACATTTATAATTTCCCATCCTTTGAGATGCTTTGTTATACAGAATCTGTTGTTGGAGGAATAATTTTATTTTTGACTTTGGAAAGTGTAAATTTTAACCCCATTGAAGTCTTAAATGAACCTTTGATGTGGTGGGATGACTTACTGTCAACAAAGCAGGCAAAAGCAATTAATATTCCGAAGTTTATATCTCTGGATAAGTTAATTGCTAGTAGATGGTGTGCTTTACTGGACGGTCCCTTAAGACATTAAAAAAAAAAAACCCTTAAGATCAATTTTGATGTGACTTTCAAGAGGGCAGCTTGTCATGATCCGTTTGTCTGTTGGAACGTTATGCTACATAGACGCCACGCAGACACCACATAAGTGCTTACTGGATGATCATTTTTGTTTGCATAGCAAGCCTGCATGGATTCACTAGAATATTCTTGGAGTCCTAGACTTGTGTAAAACCTTGTACATACTTCTAGTCTTGTATAGAGTATTCTAGAATGTTATAGATACTTGAGGATTCTAGAATGATTCTCTAAGAAGGTGGGAACATTCTAGATTCACCCTTATAGCCCTTAGATCAGAATGATCCTAGCCATCCATTATAAGGCCAAGAGCCTATAAAATGGGGTGGGATCTCATTTACCACTCACTCAATCAAGTGTAAGCAATCTTCTTTTGAGCAATACAAGTTCCTTTCTCTCTCTAGCTTTCTTATTTCCTAGCCACCATCTTCTATAGCCACCACTCTAGATGAGTTAGCTGGATAGGTTGACTTAACACTATAAGCCCAAATGTGAGTTGCTAAGTGTCTCACGGGTGCATAGAATATTAAGCCCGTGATAGTTTGTATCAGAGCCTAGATTGCAAGCGTGTCGCAATAGAAGGAGTGAAGGATATTATGTCGACTTCAAAGACAATTCACGAGGAGGAGCAAACCCAAGTCCAAGAGCGTGGTCGAGGTGCGCACCGGAACCCTGCCCAAGGGAAGCAACGGACCAAGTCCAAGGACACTTCTAAGGACATGATGGCTAGCTTGGAGTCGCGGGTGGCTAACGTGGAGGCCTCCGTGTCACTATGGGACTCATGCTTGGAGGAAGCTGGGCAACGTCTTGACGGCTTAGAGACAAAATGTGGAGAGCTTAACAAAGCTATGAAAGGATCCCTTAACGAGCTAGGCGGTTCCATCAGACTGGAGTTCCGAGCACTACGAGATCAACTTACGGGTGAGCTCGTTAACTTACGTGGATACATCGATGAGGAACTTAAAACCATCCGTGCTCAAGTAGAAGAAGTACGATCTGATTGGGCATTATGCAAAAAGGCCATTACTGTAGGCAACGTTGCTACTCGAGAGATGCCTAAGGTAGATGTCCCAAAGCCCAAGAGTTACACCAGCACAAGGAATGCTCGGGAGCTTGAAAACTTACTGTGGGGCCTAGAACAATACTTCCAAGCTATCAGCATAACCAACGAACCTTCAAAGGTGCACACTGCTACTCTATACCTCACTGACACTACTATGCTATGGTGGAGTCGGAGGCATCACAATATAGAGAGGGGAATTTGCACCGTTGATACTTGGGAGGATTTCAAAAGAGAGATCAAATGGCAATTCTACTCGGAGAATGCCGAAGAGGAAGCACGGGGCCGACTTCGCTAACTCAAGCATACGAGTGCCATCCGAGACTATGTGAAAGAGTTCACAACCTTAGTGCTTGAGATCCCCGATCTATCCGACAAGGACTCCCTCTTTTTCTTCCTAGACGGTCTACAATCATGGGTCAAGACGGAAATAAGGCGATGGGGGGTGCAAGATCTTGCCATAGCCATTACGGAGGCCGAGTCATTCACTAACTATACCAGAGATAACTCCCAACCCAAGAGGAGTAACGCTGGTAAAGATGAGGGAGGCAAGAACAATACTACACCACATGACAACAAGAAGGAAGTTGGACCATACAAGCCACCTAGAGGTAGGGACAAAGGCAAGGGAAATGAGCGCAGGGATCAACCCTCAAAACCCAAGAGTTCATACTTCTTATGTGATGGCCCTCGTTAGGTGAGGGATTGCCCCAAGAGAAAGACTCTCAATGCCCTGACATCTCAATATGAGGACTAGCAAGAGCAAGAAGATGCTAACATAGGGTCCTTACAAGTCTTAAATGCTATCAAGGCCAAGACGGTACCACCTAAGGGCCAGAACAAAGGACTTATGTTCGTAGAAGCCAAGATCAACGGGATGCCTACTCGTGCTTTGCTGGATACTGGGGCATCCCATAACTTTGTGTCCTTGGGAGAAGCCACGAGACTTGGTCTCAAGGCTAATAGAGAGGGTGGTTCCATCAAGGCAGTTAACTCAGCAGCTAAACCTGTTCGTGGCATAGCTCGGGATGTACACACTAACATTGGTGAATGGACTGGCCTGGTTGACTTCTCGGTGATTCCTATGGATGACTTCAAGGTCGTACTCGGCATAGAATTTCTCAACAAGGTCAAAGCCTTTTCACTCCCCTTTGCTAACACAATGTGTATCATGGAGGGCGGGTCAGCATGCATGGTCCCTACAGAGCGGGCTGCCAAGTTAGAAGCTAAGTCATTGTCTGCCATACAATTCAAGAAGGGGTTCAAGAAAGGCAAGACTAGCTACCTAGCCACCCTACAATCTGATGACGATGAGCTAGCCCCCTCTCTTAATAAGAACTGCCTAAGGCCATTGAAAAAGTGCTTGGTGAGTATAAGGATGTCATGCCCAAAGAGTTGCTCAAGAAGCTACCACCTAGGAGGGAGGTGGTTTACAAGATAGAGTTAGAGCCAGGCGCTAAACCCTCAGCCATGGCGCCCTACCGCATGGCACCACCTGAGTTGGAGGAGCCAAGAAGGCAACTCAAGGATTTGCTTGATGTAGGCTACATCCAACCTTCCAAGGCTCCCTATGGTACGCCAGTACTCTTCCACAAGAAGAAGGATGGGTCTCTACGTATATGCATCGACTACCGGGCACTAAACAAGGCAACAATCAAGAACAAGTACCCCATACCATTGATAGCCGACCTTTTTGATCAACTTGGCAAGGCATGATATTTCACCAAGCTAGACTTGCGGTTGGGGTACTATCAAGTAAGAATATCGGAAAGAGATAAGCCCAAGACCACATGTGTCACAAGGTATGGCTCATACGAATTCTTGGTCATGCCTTTCGGTCTCACCAATGCACCAGCCACATTCTGCACACTCATGAACAAGCTCTTCCATCCCTACCTTGATTGGTTTGTGGTGGTCTACTTGGATGACATAGTGGTGTATAGCACCACGCTAGAAGAACATGTGCAACATTTAAAAAAGGTCTTCTAAGTGCTACGAGAGAACGAGCTTTATGTTAAACTGGAGAAATGCACATTTGCCCAAGAGGAGGTCTTGTTCCTAGGGCACAAGATCAAGGACGGGAAGCTTATGATGGAGGAAGTAAAGGTGAAGGCCATTCTTAATTGGGAGCCACCTACCAAAGTACCCAAGTTACGATCTTTCTTGGGCCTTGTCAACTACTACCGTCGCTTTATCAAGGGTTACTTCGCACGTGCAGCCCCCTTGATGGATTTACTTAAAAAGAACCGAGTGTGGACATGGTCGGACACATGTCAAGAGGCCTTTGAAGATCTCAAACGAGCAGTCATTAAAGAGCCTGTCCTTAGCCTACCAGATCATTCCAAGCCCTATGAGGTCCACACGGATGCGTTAGATTTTGCTATTGGAGGGGTTCTTATACAAGAAGGACACTCCCTAGCCTATGAGAACCGGAAGCTCAATGACACTGAGCGTCGCTACACGGTGCAAGAGAAGGAGATGATGGCAGTTATAAACTGCTTACGCACGTGGAGACATTACTTGTTGGGAACTCAATTTGTCATCATGACTGACAATGTTGCTACGAGCTATTTTCAGATCCAAAAGAAGCTAAGTCCAAAGCAAGCTCGTTGGGAAGCTAGAAACTGGTTTCTAAAATATACTTGAGCCAGGTAAACAATCTGCAAGTAATGGTTTCCAAGGGAGGGCTCCTGTACTATTTCATCAATCTTATCTGAATTGGAGAGGGGATGATGGTTTGATCGCATAGCAAAATGTTTGCACAAATCGGTGGAAAATCTTTTGATGTAGTTCATGATCTAGAATTGCCAGGCGAGCTTTTTCAAATAGTGGAAAGGGGGCCAGAGGTGGTCAGAAGGATATGGGTGTTAAGATGGGAGCTCGAATGGATCTGCAACACCCTGGACGCTCTCTCAATAGGAAATCGTAGAGTTGTGCTTCCAATTAGTGTGCACGGGAGAAATAGAAGCATCTTTCTGACGAAAGGCTTGAATCTGAGGGGGAGTTTCATACGGCTTGAGGGTCACTCCCAAAGGGGGGTTCGACTTTTATTTTTGTCGACAGAAGAACCAGGAAGGGGATGGTCAATATACGCTCAAGCTTTCAGGTCGTTCGGCTTATCCAAACCCAAACCTACCTCGATCCCCAGAGGAACATACTTGGAGGTCTGTCGAATCAAAGAGTGGCTGGCGGAACCTGTGATAGTGGAAGCGAAGCCAATTGACGTCCCCGAAGACATCGAGGTCCACTTGGGTTCTTATAAAAGTTGCCTTAATCATCTTCGTAAATGCTTAGTACAAGATCAAAATTTCGTTTCTTTTCCATCGAAACGGCCGAAACGTTTTTGTTTCTCAAGGAACCGAAACGAAACACTAGTGGAATATCGAAATTCACATGTTTCCATGGAAACAAAATTGTTTTCGTGAAAACATACCAAAACTAGTAGAAACATACCGAATTAGAGGAAACATTTCTTTTATATCAATAATAATTCTAGAAATTAGTAAAAAATAATATCCATTTATTTTTCAAGGATTAAGATTCCAAATTACAAGAAGATATTTTTATTATTTTTCCTAAAATAATAGAAAAGTAGTAAGGAAAATAAAGTGTAGAGAAACAACTATTTTAATACTAAGTTACTAATTATAATAGGTATAAATCGCTATTTGTTTTATTTTTTAATTTATATGTAACTTGTGCCAAAATATCTAATTCGTGGATATTACTTAATATATATCTATTATGTCATTTATCATGAATTAGTGTCATTTATCATGAATATGATGTATATGCCTTAAACGTGCACAAATATTCAATAAATAGGTTTATTTGTATAAATAAATAAATTTTAAATTATGTTTCTACATGTTTCCAATTTTTTCTCTGTTTCCATTATGTTTCCGAAATGTTTCCGAAACATTTCCGTTTCTGAACAGATCGAAACTATACATCGAAACGATATTTTGATCCTTGGCTTAGTAGACAGAGTCGGTGATCTGAATACCCCAGTCCCAAACACGTCAAAAATAAAAAACTGGGCTCTCAAAAATTGGGGGATTCAAGCAGGGCTACAGGTATTGGATTTAAACAGAGCTTGGTTTCTTTTCGAGCTGCCGACGGTAGAGGAAGCCAATTGGATTCTCAAACGGAGGAATTGGTTCTTTGAAGGTTTAACCGTGACTCTGCTCCCGTGGTCCCCGTCAGGTTGCTGCTCGGGATTGGAAGAGAAAAGTTTAATATGGCTAAGGTTTATGGGATTACCAGTTTTTTTGTGGAGCTCGGAGGTTTTCCGTGCCATGGGGGACCATTGTGGCCAGTTTGTGACTTTGGACGAGGACACAGCCGAGTGTCGCCACGTGCGATGGGCAAGGATGCTGGTCAGAAGCTGACCGGAGAACATCCCTGCATCTCTTAGCATCAAGTGTGGAAGGTGGTCTTTCTCTCTTCCGATCTAGTGCTTTGAGGATGATCCATGCTGATCGGCCGTGGTAGCGGCGAACGGCAAAGACGGAAAGGTAGTGTTGAGCACCCACGCGATTGGAGCACGTATGCTGTAAAGATTCAAAAATTTGGAATAAATTTTTTTTTTTAGAATGCTATGTGAATGTCCTTAATTCCTAATTAATTTAAATTTTGAAAAAAAAAATAAATAAATAAAATATGACGTAAGACGCGAACGGACACCCAGAGACGGTAAAACGAATAATACTGATATTGAGCTGGCTTTATGCCAACTTTATTGACATTCGTAATTGATATATGAAAAATAAAATAAAATAAAATAAAAATATGTATAATGGTATATATGAATAAAATGTAAAGTATGGTATAATATATGTATATGGGTGTGTGGTGGAAAATGAATAAAAGAAGAAACAAAGGAAAGAAATAAGAAAAGGGAACGGTGCAGGTATCGGGTGAGGGAGAACGGCAGACCAGGGGAGAAGGAAAGGGAGAAGAAAAGAGAGAAAGAAGAAGGAAGGGAAGAGGAAGAAGCGACAGTGGTCGCGAGGGGGATCGAGACAAGGGGGCGACGGGATGCGACGGGTTTCGGATTTCCTGGGGCAATTGGGGCTGTGTGTTGCGGTTTGGAGGGACGCGAAGCAGCAGCGATAGGTTAGGACGGATCTGTCGAGGAGTCATCGCTGAGTTGATCTCTCAACTCTGTACCGAACCTCGCAAGGGGGGGAGCAGCAGTTGGCGAAATCCCTTGTTCTGATCAAGGCAGACGGGTTTCGCGATGGTCGATTGAGGATGATGGCACGGGTGTATTAGCATGGACGAAGCTGCGGTAGGTGGTATATGTGTATATATATATATATAGGCGTGTAGATGTGTGCGTGTTGGTGCTGTGGGAGAGAAATTGTAGAGAGAACGGTGCTAGTTGTGGTCCAGATTTGCGTGTGGATGGTGCGATTTTGTGAGGGGCACTACGGGGGTTGCGGTGACAGCAGGTGAACAGGTTTTGTCTCCATTTCTTTCCTTTTGATTTGGTTGCTATTGTGTATATCTGTACGTATATATGTGGCGAAGCAGTGTGTTGTGTATTGAAAGTGGCTACGGTTTGGTGAAGGCGTGATTGTGACAATGGCCTTGAGTTGATCTTAGAGGACAGGGGAATGGGTTGCGATGGCTGTCATGGGTGTTGAGGGTTCGTATTGGTGGATGTTACGGCTGTTGGGTGGTGATTGAATTTGTGGAAGTATTGATGGCAGTGTAAGGAAGGTTACGACAGCTTGGATTGGGGAATAGAATTGATGTTTTGTAATTGTGAATGTCTTGGTTGATGTGTGTGTGGCTGTTTGGGTTTGAAGCAGAGCAGGAGATTGAACGGGTTAGATGTTACGGTTGTAGCTCGGAATCGTGAATGGCTACGGCTAGGGGAGTTATGGTACGAGGTGGTGTTTATGTGTACGTATGTATGTAGCGATTGAACTTGTGTAATGGTTCAGGCGTAGATCGGAAATTAAGAATCAAATTGGAGTTATGTCAGGGGCAAAGTCACGTTGGGTCAGGAGGTGCTGTTTTTGGTATAGCTTGTTGGTTTGTGATTGCTGTGATGAATTGAAAGGTTTAAGTGTGAGTGATGCTTAGTGTTGGATGTTTTAGAGAAGTCTTGTGGATATCTATCTTTGTATCATCCGGAGGCACTCCTAATGAATATATGTTCAGTTTAAGGCAACCCTCATTTGATGGTCAACGAACAAAAGGCTATGGATTCTGCTGATAGCAGAAACTGTGGCCGTAGCTACAGTTGCTACAGAGGGTTCAAGGTCTAAATCAGTGTTTAACTTAGCAGTGGCAACTCCTTGAAGATGAAACAACTGTAGCTGCTAGCCAAATGGCAATGATAGCAATATTAGTTAGCCGTGTGGAGGGGCAAAAAGGAAAGAATTATAGTGATCGTTTGGATGGAAGCTTGGAGTTGTGTTTCATCAGGTCATGTGCTCATGATGGTGCAAAACAGGGTGGGAACTCCAGAGGTTCAGTAAAAGGTGAAAGCGAAGTAATGTAGTATTAGTTGAAGCTTCAGCCTTGCGGTTGTGTAATTGTTGGAGACTACGGGTTTTAACCTTGCTTGTAGAAATTGAAGCTACTGATTGGGGAGACTCTGCACAGTAATCTGATGAGAGGAAGGGAAAGTTCTTCAATATCTGATGGATGGGATGATAAAGGGACGGACTTTGCCAAGATCATCATCCGCTTGGGGGAAAAAGGTTGAAGAAGCTGATGAAACTGGATTTAAAATGGCTGGCCGACTCGATCAACTTGCCGGTGTGTTTTCTTTAACTGCTGAACCATGGACTGGAGATCAACCTCAAACTCGGGATGCACGAGGGTTTGGTTCACGCTTGACTGCAAATTCTCCAAAGATTGGCTGAGTGGAGATAAGCATAAGCTTGATATGATTCCATTGGAGGACTAAGTTACTTACTGGTTGATTGGATTGCATAGTGGACACAGCTTAGTAGGGTTGCGACCAACCTTATCAGGTATGGTGTTTTGCTAATGTTAGAAATGAAGTTAAGTTAGGAATGTTCTGTGAATGACTGGAATGACTTATGTGTTTATGTGGAATGTGTTTACTTGATGATTTAGAGTTGGTTGTTCACATGCTTACATGTTACTTGTACTTTATGAAAATTTAGTGAATGATGAATGTGAATCTTGACATGTGTTTAAGTTGATTATATGAGATATGCTTGCATGTGGAATCAGCTGATGATTTATGTATTATTGTCTCGGGCATGTTATATTGTGGAAACCATGTTTCATTGAGATTGCATTGGCATATTGGCATATAGTTAATCCTTTGAGAACATGGCGTGGGTTGAGCACGTGGTGCTATGCATTATGAGGGTGTAGATCCTGTGGTGAAAAATCCAAAATTGGCCATTGCATTGGTACTCCGTGCCATCGGGGAGTACCCGTAAACGAGACATGGGTGTGGCATAGAGTTGTACATGGGTGCGTCATGCATACCACTCATATACTACTGCGATGCTTTGAATGACATTTAGATATAAATGTACACTTTGCACATGCCACGCCTTAGCTTTATTTCTTGCATTAGCACTTCATTATACCAGCAGGTGAGCTGACCCATTCGTGGGCAACATTTTTCAGATGAGGATACTCCAGCTACTTGAGACTCATGCTACCCTGATAGGATGAAACACTTGTTATATTTTTGGTCCGTGGGATTTATGTTTTGAAATGTAAGGGCTTAAGCCCGAATGACCTATGAACAATGTAGTTGTGAAATGTACTTTATGTTATCTTATGTATTGATGGGAATGGATGCATGTCTAGTCAATTCCGTTGAGATTACTCCTTACTTTATTTCCTTCTTGTCTTGTAGAAAATTTGTATATTGTGGAAAGAAAAAAAAAATGGAGATGATATTGGTATAGTGTAATGAATTAGGAGTCGATGATTCTTAAGTTTAAGTGTAGCTGTATATATGATGGATTGTATAATTAGACGATGCACATTTAAATTCTGTGAGATTTGTGGCCATCGAGTGAGGATGGATTGTGATGTGTTTGTATATATATGATGCATTGTGATTATCAGGGGGAAAAAGGCTCAAAAAACAAAGGAGGTGCTGCCGAAATTTTTAGAAAATTAAAGAACTCTATTTAATTTGTCGTAAATTCGTAAATCTATTTAATTATCTTTTATTTTATTTACTTTCTGTTCGTCAGTCGCACCTCGGGTTTCGGTCAGAAATTCGGGGCGTGACATATGCCATCTAGAGCCAGCCCTGACATCCGACGTCATCGACAATCCGGCCCCGACATCAGATGCCTTCGTTAGTCCGTACCCTCTCCTCGTGCAGGAGATTCAAAATTCAAATTCAAATCTCGAAGAAATGGGATATGGATGCCTGTGGATAGGAACATTCCAGAAGGTTGGAAAAAAAGGGGTAATGTGGGCTTCGGGTACTCACCCAGTGGTAGATTTGGGCTGACTGGTATGGGCCAACATCAAAATAAGAAGATTCCAAAAGAGATGAGATCGTGGGGCTATGTGGGGATCAATAAACTTGCGCTCCGTGTTGGGCCGACTAGGCTGGGCCAACCTCAATCGACTGAAGGTTTTAGAAGAGGCTTGGGCTCGTTCTTGTCAAAGGGGGGAATGCATAAGGAAAGGACCTTATGGGCCCAAACCACCAGAAGTCACAAAGGCTAGAATGGTACGGCCCAACCCGATGAGAATGAGCCCAGTTCGGGGCGCCAATACAACAAGAGCTGGCCTCTGATCCCTTCAAAGGATACAGAGCCCAATTCGGGGTGCAATCCTTTTACAAGAGATAAAAAAACAGACTCCACTCCATCAGTTAAACTATTAGCTGCCAACGGAAGGAACGAAAATGGGAATGTTCGTGAGAATGCTCTTGAAGCATATGCATAAGAAGCCAGGGAAGCGGCAAAGGGAAAGAAAAAGGAAAAGGAAAGAAAGGTGACTCCAGTAGCTCAAGCAGGCGATTTTTCAAAAATGGCAAGACTCAGACCACAGCAACATGTTGGATGAACGCGAGTTCATCCAGTATTTGGAAAGCAGTTTCTGTAAGGACGTTCTCTAAATTGACATAGCCGTAGGAAGCTCTTTCGTAGCAGAAGAAGAACTGGTATCAGGTCAGGACATGTCGTCCCGTCCAGCCGACCAGGGGGGGAATGGAATTGCGGCATCAGGCAATCACAAAAAATGCGAATGACTATAATCCACTGGCAGTTGTTCTACCGGAGGGGTATCAGAATGGTTCATCCCAGAATTAAGAGGAGTATCCAACTGACCTATACTGCCATCAATAGAGATTACAGATGGGTGGGTTCTCAGGAAATTGGGGAAGATCAGTAAGTTGCTAGGGGTCCCTTGCGCTGGTTTTGAGGATCGATTGATGGATTTATTCAGAGACATAGTAATGTGCAATGCTCGACCCTGCTCTAGTAATGCCTTGGAGAAAAACAAGGAGGATAAATTAGCAAAAAGACTGAAGAAAGTTATAAAAGAGTTGTCCTGTTCGGTCAACTATGGGGGCAGCAAATCGGTGGTGGCCTTGGTAGAAGGCATCGACAGGTTCTAACCTTACCTTGTCCTATGAATGTACAAATCTTGTCTTGGAATGTGAGGGGGTTAAATGACCCAGACAAGCGTGCGGTTATCAAAGGCTTATTGCATGTCTGGAAACCAACTGTAATCTACCTTCAAGAAACTAAAATAGAAAATATTTCGAGGAGTTTTGTTCGATCCATTTGGGGATTCAGATGGATCAAGTGGGCTGCTTTGAATGCCCAGGGCTCTGCAGGAGGGATTTTGGTAGCATGGGATTCCAGAGTGGTTACCAGTATTGAGCAAAGAGTGGGTGAATTCTCTATCTCCTGCAAGTTTAGTCTGGTTTCTAATTCTCTGGTATAGGGCTTTTGTGGCGTGTATGGGCCAGTTGTTGATGGTGTTAAAAGTACTTTTTGGGATGAGCTACAGGCTGTGCTCCCTTCCTAGCAAATTCCCTAGTGCTTTGGGGGGGACTTTAATGTTGTGCATAGCCCAGATGAGAGAGTTTGGGGGGGGGGGTGGAAGACTAACCTCGGCTATGAGAAGTTTCAATGAGTTTATAAACTCTCAAAGTCTTGTGGACTTACCGCTGGAGGGAGGGAGATTCATCTGGTCCAGAGTAGGTCAGCAATCAGCTATGTTAAGATTGGATAGATTCCTGGTGTCATACCAATGGGAGGATAACTTTCCAAGAATATCTCCAAAATGTCTCCCGCGGCCTTGTTCTGATCATCACCCGATTATGCTGTCTTGTGGAGGTTTTAGCGCAGGAAAGAATCCCTTTAGATTTGAAAACACGTGGCTAGAAAGTAAAGGTTTTGTAGACCTAGTGAGAAATTTGTGGGATTCTTATGCTGTGACTGGGTCTCCAAGTTTCTGCATTGCCAGAAAACTGAAACTCCTTAAAGAAGACCTCAAAAAATGGAATCATGAGGTCTTCGGTCTTATCCAAGAACGGAAGCAGTCTATTCTGAATAATTTGATGGAGCTGGACAAGGAAGATCAAATGAGATCCATCTATGTTGAAAAAAGGGTGGAGAGAGAAGGCCTAAAGGGTCAAATTGGGCAGCTTCTTAAGATGGAGGAAATCTCTTAGAGGTAGAAATATCGGGCCGTTTGGCTTAAAGAGGGCGACTGCAACATAAAGTTCTTTCACAGAATGGCTTCATCTCACTACAGGAAGAACAGAATCTCCTTTATTGTTATTGATGATCAAGTCCTCACTGAGGAGGAGCCAATTAGAAGGGGAATTGCTGATTTCTTTTCTAGACTTTACTCAGAGCCGCGGAGTTGGAGACCTAGTTTGGAGGATATTTTTTTGAAAAGCCTGAACGGGGAAGAAGCCTCTAACCTGGAGTCACCCTTCTTGGAGGATGAAGTGGAGAGACCCTTAGAGGCGTGCAACGGGGATAAAGCTCTAGGTCCAGATGGGTTCACTATGGTCTTCTTTAAGAAATGTTGGACTATGCTGAAAGAGGACGTGATGGCGGTGTTTGGGAGCTTCCATAGGGAGGGGGGCTTTGAGCGAAGCCTCAATGCTTCTTTCATTGCCATCATTTCTAAAAAGGAGGGAGTTGTTACCATCAAGGACTTTCGCCCCATAAGCCTGGTAAGCAGTGTTTATAAGCTAATCGCTAAGGTTCTTTCCTTAAGATTGAAGAAGATTATGGGTAGTATTATTTCTCCTAGTCAAAACGCTTTCGTGGAGGGTAGACAGATTTTGGATGTGGCTCTCATTGCTAATGAATGCATTGACTCTAGGATAAAGCAGAAAAGGAAAAGGTTGATTTGCAAGTTGGATATTGAGAAGACTTTTGATAATGTTAACTGGAGCTTCTTGATGGGTATGTTGGCAAAGATGAGTTTTGGGGGTAAGTGGAGGAAGTGGATCCAGTCATGCATATCTACAGTTTCTTTCTCGGTCCTCGTCAACGGATCCCCTGCAGACTTCTTCCATTCATCTAGAGGATTGAGATAGGGGATCCCCTATCTCCTTTTCTTTTCGTGATTGCTATGGAGGCATTGAGTCGCTTCATGTGCCGGGCCGAGGAGGTTGGCCTTATCAAAAGCTTTCAAGGGGGAGCAAGAAAGGGTGGATGCGCTGCCGTTTCCCATCTTTTATTCGCTGACTATACGATCATTTTTTGTGACCCCACAATGCGTCAGCTTTGCTTTATCCAATGCATTCTCGTGTGTTTTGAAGCTGTGTCAGGTCTGAGGATCAATCTTGCTAAAAGCAGCATCACTCCAGTGGGGGCAATTCAGTGGATGGATCTTTTAGCCAGCACTTTGGGATATAAAGTGGGTTGTTTCCCCTCGACTTACTTAGGTCTTCCGTTGGGGGCTCATGCGAGATCCATTGGGATTTGGGACCTGTAGTTGAGAGGTTTCATCACAAGTTGTCAAGCTGGAAAGGCCAACTCCTTTCTAAAGGAGGCAGGCTCACTCTTGTTAAAAGCACTCTGGCCAACCTCCCTACCTATTTCATGTCCCTTTTCTCGATTCCGGAGACAGTGAGCAGAAGGCTGGAGAAGATTCAAAGGGACTTTCTTTGGGGCCACGAGGGAGACTGCAAGAAAATTCACCTAATGGCGTGGGATAAAATCAAGAAGCCGCTGTCCCTAGGGGGCCTAAGGGTGAAGGACTTGAGAATATTCAATACAGCTCTTTTAGGGAAATGGATATGAAAATTTGGTGAAAGTGATACGGATCTTTGGAAGGAGATCATTGTGTCCAAGTATAGGTGTGATAATGGAGAAGGGTGTTCGGGCAGCATGGACGGGCCGATGGCTTGTGGTCTCTAGGGATACATCATAAGAGAATGGAGATTTTTTAAGGAAAGATGTAGGTTTGTTATCGGAAAGGGTGACCTTGTGAAATTTTGGGATGATGTTTGGAGTGCGGGCTATGCTGTTGAAGATGAAATTCCCAAGGCTATACCGTTTGGCTACCAACAAGTCGGCTTGGGTTAGCGAGTATTTGGTGAGCATTGGGAATACGTTTGTTTGGACTCCATCTTTTAGAAGCGACTTCTTTGATTGGGAGCTTGAGGAGGTGGTCTAATTTTTAAGTCACATCAACAATTTTCAGGCAGTGGAATATAGAGAAGATAAGAGGATTTGGATGCCAGATAATTCATCCTTTTCGGTTAGTTCTTTTTATAAGAGTTTGTTTTTTATGGTCCTCTCTTTCCTTGGAAGCTCACTTGGCATTCAAAAGCTCCTTCCAAAGCCTCCTTCTTCGCTTGGGAAGCTTCTTGGGAGGCCATTTTAACTGCGAAAAATATGAATAAAAGAGGTTTTTTTTTGGCTAGTAGATGCTATTTTTGTAAGAATGATGAAGAAAGAGTGGATCACACTCTTATTCACTATCAAGTCCCTTGGAGCTGCTGAAACCTTGTTCTTGTCATGTTTGGCTTCTCATGGATCACGTCAGGCTCCGTCAAAGACCTTCTATTGGCGTGGGAAGGATGCATCCTTCCTAAAAAAAGTTAAGAGAATTTGGAGACTGGCTCCCATTTGCCTCTTGTGGTGCCTTTGGAACGAAATGAACAATTGTGTCTTTGAAGATTGGGAGCTTCCTACTCCTCATTAGAGCTGTCAATGGAGCGGATCGCGACCCGATTCGATCCGAGATCCAATCCGTTAAGTCCGGATATGGTTTTAGAAATAGTGATTCGTGACCCGATCCGATCCGAATCCGATTATCCCAATTATAAACGGACCGGATATGATAGAGGCTAATCCGATCTGTTTATATATATATATTAAAATTAATATATATATATATATATAATTAATAAGGACCATTGATCTAGGTCTATCCAATGGTTATAAGGATTTATTATGTTTTAATATTATGGACATAGTAGTTTTTTTATTATATTTTAATTTTTAAATAACTATTTATTATAATTTTATGATTGATTTATTATTTAATTATGGTTGGTTAGTACAGTTTTTATTTTTAATAATGATTTAAATAGTAGATTTTAGTTTAATACAAATTTATAGCCATGTAAAGTATTATAATTTTAAACGGATCGGACCGGATTAACGGATTCGGATACAGATCAACATTCGAATGATCCGTCGGATAAACGGATCGGATCGGATCGGATTTTATATTAAACGGATCGGATTTGGATTGGCTTTGATCCGATCAGAATCCGATCCTTTTATAGCCCTACTCCTCATCTTAAAGAGGTCTTTTTGCGTTTATTATTTTTTTGGGCCAGAGAGGCTTTCCCTATAAATGTCTTTTCTTTTGTTGACTTTTTGGAGTCTTTAAGACCGATGTAATGCTTTTTGGGGCTTTTGCCCTTCTTGGGCTTCTTAATGTATACTTCTTACTTATCAAAAAAAAAAAAAAAGATTTATTGGTAGAATTTGACTACTGGTTTGAGTATAAGCCGGGAAGTGGGAATGTGGTGGCTGATGCCCTAAGTCGCAAAGCCAAACTTGCTACAATTAGTAAGCCCCAAAGTTCCCTGCTTGACCGCATAAAGGAAGGGTTGCAACATGACGCCTTAGCCAAGAACCTAATTGGGTTGACCAACGATGGGAAGACACGACGTTTTTGGCTTAAGGATGACTTACTCTTCAATAAAGGGGACCAACTTTATGTGCCCAAGGGGGAGCCTGCGAAATGAGCTAACTAAGGAATACCACGACACTAAGTGAGCTGGCCACCCGGGCATGAAGCGCACTCTAGCCTTGCTAGAGGACTCTTACTATTGGCCTCAAATACGCGATGATGTAGAGGCCTATGTGAAGACTTGTCTTGTGTGCCAACAAGACAAAGTGGAGCAATAACACCCTGCCGGTCTACTTGAGCTACTACCCATCTTGGAGAAACCTTGGGAAAGGATGTGGGAGTATCATAGTGGTGGTTGATCGCTTTAGCAAGTACGCCACCTTCATTCCCGCTATGGGCGATTGCACTGCCGAGGAGACGGCCAAGCTATTCCTAAAGCATATTGTGAAGCTTTGGGGAGTTCCATAGAACATTGTCAATGATCGAGACCCTCGGTTTACAAGACGGTTTTGGACAAAACTCTTCAAACTCATGGGGTCAGATTTGAACTTCTCTACTAGCTTTCATCCCCAATCCGATGGCCAGACCGAGCGAATCAACGCACTATTGGAACTCTACTTATGGCACTACGTTAGTGCCAACTAATGAGATTGGGCCAAACTCCTTGATGTGGTACAATTTTCTTATATTATGCAACGGAGTGAGGCTACTAATCAGAGTCCATTTGAGGTTGTTATCGGACGACAACCAATGACGCCTAATGCAATAGCATCTTCCTATGGTGGGAAAAGTCCAGCAGCCTACAAATTCGCTCAAACTTGGCAAGAGCAAGCCTACTTGACACGGGCCTACCTTGACAAGGCCGCAAAGAAGATGAAGAAGTGGGCGGACAAGAAGAGGAGACCAAGGGAGTACAATGTGGAAGACTTGGTCCGTGTCAAGCTTCTACCTCAACAGTTCAAAACACTAAAGAAAGTACACAAGGGGTTAGTAAGGCGATACGAGGGACCATTTCCTATTCTACAACGCGTAGG
The DNA here is from genome assembly GCA_008638375.1 of Nyssa sinensis. Taxonomy (NCBI): domain Eukaryota; kingdom Viridiplantae; phylum Streptophyta; class Magnoliopsida; order Cornales; family Nyssaceae; genus Nyssa; species Nyssa sinensis. The sequence continues at coordinate 41,926,536 of CM018048.1, forward strand.
TAAAGTCTCCTATAAAGTTCAGCTTCCACCTAAACTAAAGATCCACTTAGTCTTCCATGTTAGCCTACTAAAGCCATATCATCAAGACAAGGAAGATCCAATCGGCGGAGAATCGAAGCGAGCACCAACCGTCGTAGTGACTTCTTTTGACAAGGAAGTTGATAACATCCTTACCGATCGAGTAATACGAAGGAAGGGTGTCCCGAACTACACCGAGTACTTGGTAAAGTGGAAGGACTTGCTGGATAGCGAAGCAAGCTAGGAACACGAAGACTCACTATGGCAATTTGCAGAACATATCCGACAGTTCAAAGAAGAAGGCGCGACGGGGGCGTCGCGAACTTAGGTGGGGGAGGATGTCATGATCCGTCTGTCTGCTGGAAGGTTATGCCACATAGACGCCACGCAGACACTACATGAGCACTTACTGGATGATCACTTTTGTTTGCATAGCAAGCCTGCATGGATTCTCTAGAATATTCTTAGAGTCCTAGACTTGTGTAGAACCTTATACATACTTTTAGTCTTGTATAAAGTATTCTAGAATGTTATAGATACTTGAGGATTCTAGAATGATTTTCTAAGAAGGTGGGAACATTCTAGACTCACCCTTATAGCCCTTAGATCAGAATGATTCTAGCCATCCATTGTAAGGCCAATAGCTTATAGAAGGGGGTGGGATCTCATTTACCACTCACTCAATCAAGTGTAAGCAATCTTCTCTTAAGCAATACAAGTTCCTCTCTCTCTCTAGCTTTCTTGTTCCCTAGCCACCATCTTCTCTAGCCACCACTCTAGGTGAGTTAATTGGATAGGCTGACTGTAATATCCCGACCCAAATTGTAACCGAACGAACCGTGTAAACCCGAGTCGATAGGGCTTTATGTTATAATGTCAAATGACATGGACATGTTGGAGTTGAAATTGTTTCGAATGTATGAAGGATACCGGGCGAAGCTCGAACAAGCCAAGGCAAACGAATAGCGATAAAAGAAAAAAAGTTATATAGAAAAAATGATAATAATAAATAAATAAATAAACAAAAGATAAAATAAAAATAAAAATAAAATAAGAATTAGAAAGAAAAAAAATTAGAATTTAAAATATATATCTGTATATATATATATATATATATATATATGTATGTATATCTATGTAAATGTGAAGGTAAATGTGCATTAGTTACAAGTAACTGAAAAAAAAAAAAAAAAAAAACAAATGGGAGTTAAGGCGTAGAAAATGGAAGGGCGCGCGCGAGAGAGAGAAAGAGAGGAGAAATAAAAAGGGGGAAAGCGGGGGCAGTTTTCAAATGGAAGGCATTGCAGCCATGCATTAAAACTGAAACAAAAAAAAAAAAAAAAACAAAGGAAAAAAGGAAGCCGAGCAAGCGGCGCACGCAGGGTGCGGCACACAAACAGTAAGAAGAAAAAGGAATAAGGAGAGAAGAAGCAATAAGGGAAGAAGGAGAAGGTGGGTTGGTGGAAGAGAAGAGAAGGAAAAAAACCAAAGGAAGGGAGAAGCAAAAGGAGCCGAACATGCACGCAACAGGAAAACGATTGGGTAAGACACTGAGTTTTCGTTCTAAAAGTTTTAGAAGCATGAATGTCCAATCTGATTTTAGAATCTTATTAAGCATGTAAATTGGGTTGTATTGCACTTTGAATCAAGCAAAACGAACCAGAAACGAGTGAGAAAATGCCATTATAGGAAAGGATTAAAAAATCAGTTTTTGCGATCTTGATGCATGAAATTCAATTTGAATGCTTAGGAGTTATGTGTATAAGATGTAGGAACATTGTAGGAATCATTTTGTGTTGAAACAGTAGTAAAAGAGGTGGGAAAATGAAGGAGAAAAGGGGCAGCCCATAAATCGCACAACTCTGATGGAGCTGCGATTTTCCCTGTTTTGGGAGTGTTCCGGCGCTCCAATAGGAAAACCGAGGGTGGATTTGGGTTGCCCATGACTTGTAGGTTCGGACCCTGTGGAAACCGCGAGAAAATTCGTCGCCAGCGAGTCGCCATTGACGAAAGAGGTGACCGGTCATGCGCTGGGAGGTGCTGCGCGGCTGCTGGTTTTGTGATTTATTTTGGGCCAAACTGGGTCCGGTCCGACCTGACCCACCCATTCAGATGGCTGCCCAACACTGTTACTTTATGGGTAAAATTTTAAATTTGAGTTTGGGGGGTGTTTGGTTAAAATGAGAAGTTATCCAATGGTTGGCTTAAACATGTACAGGAAATGAAAAACAATGAAAAAAAATGTAACAGGAAATGGAAAAAATTGGTATGGCCAGTGAATTGAACCTGTGACCAAGGGGGAAAGGGTGAGAAGCTTAGCCACTGTGCCACCAAGGCACATGTGGTCTGTTTGGGCTCAAAAATTATATGTATTATAAATTAGTTTTAATTAGTTAATTTCAAATTATATTCCGACGCGTAAATTAGTCGAATGAATAATGAAAACTTACTGTTTTGGACCTTCTGGATTTAATGGTAAGGTCTGTTTCATGAGACGGAGTCCCGAAAAATAAAGTGCCTGTAGAAACGTCAAAGTGACCAAAATGCCCCTACGTCGAGGATGAGTCAAACGGACTTCGATTGAGTTAAGTAAATAGTGAATTTTTATTATTTCAAACCTTCTGGACTCAACAGTGAAATTCAAATTGTGAAAACAGAACCCAAAAAAATAGACACGTAAATGACCATTTTACCCTTGGGTAAATTAGATTAAATTAAAAGTCGTAAAAGTATAAAGTCATAAAAGAGATATTTAGAGTAACGAGGCATAAATTTGATGAATGACATTAAAGCTGAAACGTTGTTTACTGATATATAGGAGACTCGAAAGGAAAAAGGAAGGTCACAGAATATTGGACGCGTTGAAAAGGTAAGTAAACTTCTATCTCTTATACGTAGTTTTCCAAGTCACGATCTTTCTATTATAGCCAAAACTTGTACTCATGAATATATCTACTATTATTGTTCCCACTATTTGATATTGTCCTATCTGGTGGATGTCTATTGACTGATATCTCATGATTTGATTCATTGAAATGATGTCTATCATTGTATGCTTATGTCATGTTATTTCATACCTTATACACGATAGAATCTTGATTTATAATTGAATGTTGAGACTGTGAATGGAAAAATGGTGATGGTGGTTGTTTTTTTATCGATTGACTGGACCTTCGGGTCGATGACATGACCTACAGGTCGATTGATAGGATCTACGGGCTGATTGACGGGACTTAACGGGTCGAATCCGTAATCGGACATAGTGATAGGGGTTTTCTTACATATGGAGTTACGAGGGTATTTTATATGCATTGATGTTAACTATTCACTCATTTGACTGTGACCGTTTTATTGTGG